>VMED01000070.1:0-55054 GCA_008658365.1 Alca torda | reverse complement strand
ACCCTTTTGGGGCTTGAGAGCGATTCTTTTGGGGGTGGGGGCACCCTTTAGGGGCTTGAGAGCGATTCTTTTGGGGGTGGGGGCACCCTTTAGGGGCTTGAGAGCGATTCTTTTGGGGGTGGGGGCACCCTTTTGGGGCTTGAGAGCGATTCTTTTGGGGGTGGGGGCACCCTTTTGGGGCTTGAGAGCGATTCTTTTGGGGGTGGGGGCACCCTTTTGGGGCTTGAGAGCGATTCTTTTGGGGGTGGGGGCACCCTTTAGGGGCTTGAGAGCGATTCTTTTGGGGGTGGGGGCACCCTTTAGGGGCTTGAGAGCGATTCTTTTGGGGGTGGGGGCACCCTTTTGGGGCTTGAGAGCGATTCTTTTGGGGGTGGGGGCACCCTTTAGGGGCTTGAGAGCGATTCTTTTGGGGGTGGGGGCACCCTTTTGGGGCTTGAGAGCGATTCTTTTGGGGGTGGGGGCACCCTTTAGGGGCTTGAGAGCGATTCTTTTGGGGGTGGGGGCACCCTTTTGGGGCTTGAGAGCGATTGTTTTGGGGGTGGGGGCACCCTTTTGGGGCTTGAGAGCGATTCTTTTGGGGGTGGGGGCACCCTTTTGGGGCTTGAGAGCGATTGTTTTGGGGGTGGGGGCACCCTTTTGGGGCTTGAGAGCGATTCTTTTGGGGGTGGGGGCACTCCTTTGGGCATTGGAGGGGGTTTCTTTTGGGGGGTGGGGGCACTCCTTTGGGTATTGGAGGAGGTTTCTTTTGGGGGGTGCGGGCACTCCTTTGGGGCTTGGAGGAGGTTTCTTTTGGGGGGTGGGGGCACTCCTTTGGGCATTGGAGGGGGTTTCTTTTGGTGGGGGGGGGGGCTCTCTTTGATCTTCTCTCTCCTGCAGCAGCAGCTTCTGGCAGCTCCTCCTCCTCCTCCTCAGGGAGCTGCAGCTCAGGCTCGGAGGCAACACCAGGGAGGGCCTCCTTAGCTCCAGGGGGGGACGCAGTGGCCCCCCCTGTGGGTCCAGGCCCCGCCGAGGGCGCTGCGGAGGGGCAGGGGGCAGCGCTGGAGGCTGTGGTCTGCGTGCCGCTGCCGCTGCCTCTGCGGCTGGGCACGGGGCGGGGGACGTTGGCCGAGGGGGGGCCACCTACCCTGCTGCAGGGACCCCCCCTCCTCATCCTGGCCAGCCCCGGCTATGATGCGCTGGGGGGGCTGCAGCTGGACGTAGGGGGGGATGAGGTGCCCTGCGCTCTGCTGGAAGGGGGGGGCGCCTTCCCCCCAACCCCCTTGGACCCCCACCTCCCTAAGACAGGTATGGGGGGGGGAGGGCGGCAGGGATTATGGGGATGAGGGGGATTGGAGCGCTGGGAACACCGGTGTCGGAAGGGATTGGGGTGCTGGGAGGGTTATGGGGTGATCGGGTGCCGGGTGGTGTGGGGGTAGCAGTGCCTCACTTGCCCTGATGATGGCAGAGGAAGACGAGGCGCTGGGGCTGAAGCAGGAGGAGGTGCCCCTCCCTGCCGCCGAGCCCCCCCCGCAGTCCCCGCCGGAGCCCCCCCAGGAGCCGCTCCCGCCCCCCCTCGCTGAAGATGCCGAGGGTGGTGACGTATCGGCTATCATCTACGAGATCCCCAAAGAGCCCGAGAGGTCAGAGGGGCAGGGGACGGAGGGGTCGCTTGGGTTCCTGGGGGCCCGGGGATGGTTAGGGTGGGGGTGGGGGGTGGGGGGGGGCTCGGGGCTTGGGGAGGGCGATGGAGTTTGGGGTGTCCCTGGGGGCTTGGGGGAAGTGTGAGGTGTTGGGGGGGTCTTTAGGGAGTCACGACAAGGTTCCGAAGTTTCTGGGGACGTGAAGATGGGGTCAGGGCTGGAGGGGGTCCTTCCTGGGGGGCTGACGAGGGGTTCAGGGACGTGGGGGGCATTGGGTCCTTTATAGAGTTGGGGGAGATTTTTGGGGGTGTTCACGGGTCAGAGGAGTTACTCGGGTTTGGGAAGGGGTTTAGGAGTCTGCAGGCACATCAAGGGGTGTCGGACAAGGTCCCCCCAATGCCTGGGGGACCCCCTGTGCTGTGGCCTCTGGGGGGGGGCTCACCCCAGGCTGTGCTCTTGCCCTCCCCTCGCAGGCGGCGGCGGAGCAGGCGGGGCCGTGCCCCCCACCCTGACCCCAAGGAACTCCCGGAGCCCATCGCTTGTCCCTACGCGGGCTGCGGGCAGGTCTATGTTGCTCTCAGCAGCTTCCAGGTGCGGCCCCCTCCGGGACTACCCAGCTCCCTCCGGAGTCCCCTGGGGGGCCACCCTCACTTCTCTTCCCCCCCTGCCTCCCGCTCCCCCCACCCCAGAACCACATCAACCTGGTGCACCGCAAGGGCCGGACCCAGCAGTGCCCCCAGCCCGGCTGCGGGAAGAGGTTTTACCTGGCCAACCACCTGCGCCGGCACATGGTCATCCACTCTGGTGAGCCCCCGCGCGTCCCCCCCCCTGCCGCGCGTCCCCCCCCCTGCCGCGCGTCCCCCCCCCTGCCGCGCGTCCCCCCAACGTCTCCCCCCTCCAATCCAAGGCGTGCGGGAGTTCACTTGTGAGACCTGCGGGAAATCCTTCAAGCGCAAGAACCACCTGGAGGTGCACAGGCGGACGCACACCGGGGAGACCCCCCTGCAGTGAGTGGCGAGGCCGGGGGGGGGGTACCAGGGAGACATCCCCCCCCAGGTGCGAGGTCAGCAGGTACCCCTCACCCCCCCCTTTCCCCCCTCCCCTCAGGTGCGAGGTCTGCGGGTACCGCTGCCGCCAACGTGCCTCCCTGACGTGGCACATGAGGCGCCATGGGGGGGCCGCGCTGCGCCCCTTCCCCTGCGAGCGCTGCGGGAGGCGCTTCCAGCGCCCTGAGGGACTCAAGTTCCACGCGCTCAAGAGCCACCCGGAGCCCCGTGGCACCTAGCGGGGGGGGGTCCAGACACCCTCCCCCCCCCCCCCCCCCCCCCCCAACTCCATCCCGGGTCACTCCAACTTCCCTGTGTCGCCTCATGGCACGTGGAGGTGGGGAATTCCCCCCTGGGGATCGTGACCACACACCCCCCCCCCCCCCGGTCACGGGGCACCCTGAGCTCCCCCCCCTTGCCCTGGGACCCTCACTCACCCTTTATTTATTTCCTGACTCTTGTCATCCCCCCGCCACCCCCCTCCCCGGGGAAATTGGGTTGGGGGGGGGGGGGGCTAATGGGGACCCTGGTTTTGTCTTGGGGGGGGGGGGGCGGGGGGAACCTGCCCCCACCCCCCCCCCCCCAGTTCCATTAAAGTGATGGCTTTTACTTGCTGCTTCCCCCTCTCAATCGGGGTGACACGGGGGGGGGCGGGGGGGCGCGGGGAAGCGCTGGGGCTCCCCGGGGTGGGGGGGCCGGGGGGTGCCCGGGGAGGCTCCGGGGCTCCCCGCGGGGGGGGGGGGGGGGAACGGACCCGCCGGTGCCCCACGCCCGTCCCGGCGCTGTCCCCGGTGCTGAACCGGCGGCGGCCCCGCCCCGCCCCGCCGCCTGGGTCCTACCCCCCCCCCCGCCTCCCTGCAGAGTCCTCACTGCGCCTCCCCCCGCCCGCCGCCTCCTCCTTCATCCCCCCCCCCCCCCACGTCCTTCCTCCTCCTCTTCCATCACCCCCTCCTCCTTCCTTTCCCCCGCCACTTCCTCCATCCCCTCCTCCTCCTCCTCCTCCTCCTCCTCCTTCTCCTTCCCCCGCCCCCCCTCCGGATCACGTGGGCGGGGCTGGGGGGGGCTATGGGCGGTGTCTACAGGGGGTCCTGGGGGCGTCGGGGGGCCCCGCCCGCTCGGCAGCCAATGGGCTTCGCCGGGGGGGGGCGGTCCATTTTGGGGTATCGGCGGGGGGGGGGTGCGTGTGTGTGTGGACCGACCCACCTGCGGGCGGAGGGGCGGACGGAGCCATCGCGGGGCGGGGGGGGGTGGGGGGGGGGCCGGGCCGCGCCCACCACGGCGGTTTGGGGGGGCCCCGCCCCGCGGCCGCCCAAGGACGTTTAAAGGACCGACGGGGCCGCCGTTCGCAGCGCCCGACGCCGCGCCCGAGACCCCCGGAGGTGTCGTCCCTCCCCCGCCCCCGGCCTCGGGGCCCCCTGCAGCCCCCCGAGCCCGCCGGGCCGTGCGGCACACACCCCCCCCCCCCCACCCCCCCCCAACGAGCAGCCCCCACGGCCCCGCGACGATGGTGACGGTAGGAGCCAGGGGAGGGGCCGCTGGGGGTTGGGGGTGTCGTCGGGGGGGGGGCGCGGCTGACACCCCCATCATCCTTCATCTTCCAAAAGCCCCGTCTTGTGCCCCCCCCCCCACCTCCTCCCAGCTCCCCATTATCCAGCATCCCCCGCTCTCCGTGTCCCATTCCTCCCCCCTTCCCCGTGGTGCTCCCACTCACCCTCCGGCCCCCCCAGCGTTCCCACCCCCACGTCCCCATCGTGTCCCCACTGCGCGATGGCCCTGCATGTGTGTGACACGCTTGGGCGGGGACGGGAGCGCCGCGAGAGCTGCGTGCACATGCGTGTGCGCCCCGTGTCGAGGCCACACGTATGTGCGTGCAACGGGGGCACGGGCCCATCGCACGGCCTGTGTCAGTCTGCGTGGCATCTGCTGCGCTAGGACGCAGGTGCGCCCCGCGTGCGTGTGTGGGACACGTGTGTGCAAGGGCGGGGGGGGACCCCCCCACCCCGTGTCCCCCAGGCCCCCCATCCTTCGCCTCCATTTGGCACCTGGGCCGCGTAGAGCCGCTGCCACACACACGCGTGTGCCCAGCGCAGAGGGGCCTGCGCACAGCTCCACACGCGTGTAACGCTTCGGCGTGTGGCCACAAGGACGCGCGTGCGTGGGGAAGAGATGCCTGTGGACATGCGACACGCAGACACGCGTGTCCCTGTCTCTGCGCGGCGGTAGGCATGTGTCGCCGCGTCGGCTGCGTGTCCGTGCGCATCCGTGTGTGTGTGTGTGTGTGTGTGTGCGCGTGTCGCTGTGCTGTCGCCTGGGAAATCCCATTTTCTCAATCCGATTTGGGGCTTTTCAGCTTTTTTCCGCTTTCACTTTTCTCACCGGCCAATTTCGGGGCTGGGGCTGGCTCCTGGGGGCGGACAAACGGACGGACGGACACCCCCCCCCCCCCCCCCCCCGCCTCGCTCCCCCTGGCCCCCTCGGCCCCCCTTGCCCCTAAAGGCACAGTTCCCCCCCCCCCCAACTCTCCGCCCCCCCTCCCCACCGAAGGACTCGGGCATCCGGCCCCTCCGCCCCATTTCAGACCCTGGTCAGCTCCCGGACGCCTCGGTCCCCACCCCGCCGGGTCGGGGGGGGGGGCGCTGGCAGCCCCCGGCCGCCCGGGTCCCGCGGCCGTGGCTGGCGGCCCCGGGTGTCCCGTCTCCCGGCGACAAAGGCCCATTGTCCCCCTCTATTGTGCGGGGTGGGGGGGAAGGGGCGGGGGCTCCGCTGCACAATGGGGGATTATCCCCCGGGGGGAGGGGCGCGCCGCACGCCTGGGTCCCCTCCCGCTTTGGGGCGGTGGGAACCCGGACGCCTGGGTTCCCTCCTGCAGCCTGCGGGGACTCAGGTGTCCGGGTCCCGAAGAGCCCGTTGCCCCCATGTGTGTCCCGTCCCCCCCCGCCCCCACCCCGAATTGTCCCTGTTTTGTGTCCCCTCTCCTCGGTGTCCTCATCCCCGCTGCCGTGTCCCGCTGTTCCCATCCTCGTGTCCCGTCCCCGTCCCCCCCCCCAGCCATGGCTCCATCCCCGCTTCACCTCGGTGATGACTCCGTGCCCCCACTGCCTGGGGTTCCCCGCGCCTGTCTCCTCGTCCCTGCGCTGTCCCCATGACCCCGGTGTCCCTGTCCCTCCACTGTCCCCACGTCCCCGTCCGTCTGCTGTCCCTGTGATGGTGAGACCCTGGTGACACCCATTCGTCCCCTCAGCAGATCCTGAGCACGGTGGAGGCCCAGGCTCCCAGCGCCCCGGGTCCGTCGGGCTGTGGCCCTGTCCCTGTGGCCGTGCCGGTGGTGGCAGTGCCAGGGCCGGGGGTGGCAGCGGCGTTGCCCAATGGGGCCCCCCCCGGTCCCCCTGCGGCCGACGACAGCAAAACCAACCTGATCGTCAACTACCTGCCCCAGAGCATGAGCCAGGAGGAGCTGCGGAGCCTCTTTGGCAGCCTCGGGGACATCGAGTCCTGCAAGCTGGTCCGCGACAAGGTCACCGGTATGGGACAGGGGAGATGGGACACAGGGACACGGGGAGACAGGACATAGTGGATGGGACACAGGGACATGGGGAGACAGGACATAGTGGATGGGACACAGGGACATGGAGAGATGGGATGTGGGGACCTGTGGGGACTGGGACAGGGATGGGCATGTGGACAGGATTGTGGGGACAGGGAGAACTCCGGGAAACTCTCTGGGGATGTCAGGTCCTGACCCGATCTCTGGTACGGGGACGTGGGGACACGTGAGGACCCACAGGGACGGAGATGAAGGTGGGATGGAAACGGGCCTTGGGGACAGGGGTGGGGAGGGGACGGGGACCGGGGATGGCGCGATGGCCTGGTGCTGGGGACACCCTCCATGCTGACCCCGGCACCCCAGGGCAGAGCCTGGGCTACGGCTTTGTCAACTACGTTGAGGCGGGTGACGCCGACAAGGCCATCAGCACCCTCAACGGCCTCAAGCTGCAGACCAAGACCATCAAGGTGCCAGAGGCCGGGGTCCCTCGGGGCAGTGGGCAGCAGGGGGTGCCTTGGGGAGGGGGGAAGATGGTGGGGTCCCTGGTGGGGGGGGCAGGCACCAGGGGGTGCCTTTGGGAGTGGGGCAGATGCTGGGGTCCCTCGTGGGGGGGCGGGGGGGGCAGGCACCAGGGGGTGCCTTTGGGAGTGGGGCAGATGCAGGGGTCCCTGGTGGGGGGCGGGGGGGGCAGGCACCAGGGGGTGCCTTGGGGAGGGGGGCAGATACCAGGGGGTGCCTTGGGGAGGGGGGCAGATGGTGGGGTCCCTGGTGGGGGGGCGGGGGGGGCAGGCACCAGGGGGTGCCTTGGGGAGGGGGGCAGATGGTGGGGTCCCTGGTGGGGGGGTGGGGGGGGGCAGGCACCAGGGGGTGCCTTTGGGAGTGGGGCAGATGCTGGGGTCCCTCGTGGGGGGGCGGGGGGGGCAGGAACCAGGGGGTGCCTTGGGGAGTGGGGCAGATGGTGGGGTCCCTGGTGGGGGGGTGGGGGGGGCAGGCACCAGGGGGTGCCTTGGGGAGGGGGGCAGATACCAGGGGGTGCCTTGGGGAGGAGGGCAGATGGTGGGGTCCCTGGTGGGGGGGCGGGGGGGCAGGCACCAGGGGGTGCCTTGGGGACGGGGGCAGATACCAGGGGGTGCCTTGGGGAGGGGGGCGGATGCTGGGGTCCCTGGTGGGGGGGTGGGGGGGGCAGGCACCAGGGGGTGCCTTGGGGAGTGGGGCAGATGCTGGGGTCCCTGGTGGGGGGATGGGGGGGGCAGGCACCAGGGGGTGCCTTGGGGAGGGGGGCAGATGGTGGGGTCCCTGGTGGGGGTGGACCCTAGGTGGGTCCTTGGAGGGAGTGGGGGGGGCAGACGCCTGGGTCCCTGGGGAGGGGCCCATGGGTGGGAGGCAGCTCTGGCACCCGGACACCCAGGTCCCCAGGGCCGACACCACCCCCCCCCCCCCCGCCCCAGGTGTCCTACGCTCGGCCCAGCTCGGCCTCCATCCGCGACGCCAACCTCTACGTGAGCGGCCTCCCCAAGGCCATGGGGCAGAAGGAGATGGAGCAGCTCTTCTCGCAGTACGGCCGCATCATCACCTCCCGCATCCTCATCGACCAGGTCACAGGTGCGCCCGGACACCCGCGTCCCCTGGGGAAGGCGGGCTTGGGGGTGGGGGGATGTGTGAAATCCGCCCAAACCCACTGGTTTCCCAGGGGGGTCGATGGGATGGGGGAACATTTCTCGGATGCCGGGGGTGGGGATGTGTGAAATCCGCCCAAACCCACTGGTTTCCCAGGGGGGTCGATGGGATGGGGGAACATTTCTCGGACGCCGGGGGTGGGCGCGCCTGGGATGGGGGTGGAATTCCCTGGATGCCTGGCTCCCACGGCTGTGCGGTGAGGGGGGGGTTTCAGGGCTCTGTCCCCCCGTATTGTGCAGGTGTCTCGCGGGGGGTGGGTTTCATCCGCTTCGACAAGCGCGTGGAGGCGGAGGAGGCCGTCCGGGGGCTGCACGGGCAGAAACCGCTGGGCGCCGCCGAACCCATCACCGTCAAGTTCGCCAACAGCCCAGGACAGAAGTCGGGGGGGTCCCTGCTCAGCCTCTGCCCCAGCGCCCGCCGCTATGGCCCCCTGCACCACCCCCCGCAGCGCTTCCGGTGAGCCTGATGTGCCCGGGGGTCCCGGGGGTGGGAGATCCCTGGGAATGGGGGCAACCCCCCCCGGACATGGGGCCACCACAGGGCGTGGGGGCATCCCCAGCGCCGTGAGGGCAACCTCCCCAGGGGATGGGGCCACCGCAGGGCGTGGGGACATCCCCAGCGCCATGAGGGCAACCTGCCCAGGGGATGGGGCCACCACAGGGCGTGGGGACATCCCCAGCACCATGAGGGCAACCTGCCCAGGGGATGGGGCCACCGCAGGGCGTGGGGACATCCCCAGCGCCGTGAGGGCAACCTCCCCAGGGGATGGGGCCACCACAGGGCGTGGGGGCATCCCCAGCGCCATGAGGGCAACCTGCCCAGGGGATGGGGCCACCACAGGGCGTGGGGACATCCCCAGCGCCATGAGGGCAACCTGCCCAGGGGATGGGGCCGACATCCCCAGCACCGTGAGGGCAACCTCCCCAGGGGATGGGGCCACCACAGGGCATGGGGGCATCCCCAGCGCCGTGAGGGCAACCTCCCCAGGGGATGGGGCCGACATCCCCAGCGCCATGAGGGCAACCTCCCCAGGGGATGGGGCCACCACAGGGCATGGGGGCATCCCCAGCACCATGAGGGCAACCTCCCCAGGGGATGGGGCCGACATCCCCAGCGCCGTGAGGGCAACCTCCCCAGGGGATAGGGCCACCACAGGGCGTGGGGGCATCCCCAGCGCCATGAGGGCAACCTCCCCAGGGGATGGGGCCGACATCCCCAGTGCCATGAGGGCAACCTGCCCAGGGAATGGGGCCACCACAGGGCGTGGGGGCATCCCCAGCGCCATGAGGGCAACCTGCCCAGGGGATGGGGCCGACATCCCCAGTGCCATGAGGGCAACCTGCCCAGGGGATGGGGCCGACATCCCCAGCACCGTGAGGGCAACCTCCCCAGGGAATGGGGCCACCACAGGGCATGGGGACATCCCCAGCGCCGTGAGGGCAACCTCCCCAGGGGATGGGGCCGACATCCCCAGCATCGTGAGGGCAACCTCCCCAGGGGATGGGGCCACCACAGGGCGTGGGGGCATCCCCAGCATCGTGAGGGCAACCTCCCCAGGGGATGGGGCCACCACAGGGCATGGGGGCATCCCCAGCACCATGAGGGCAACCTCCCCAGGGGATGGGGCTGACATCCCCAGCGCCATGAGGGCAACCTCCCCAGGGGATGGGGCCACCACAGGGCGTGGGGGCATCCCCAGCGCCGTGAGGGCAACCTCCCCAGGGGATGGGGCCACCACAGGGCGTGGGGGCATCCCCAGCGCCATGAGGGCAACCTCCCCAGGGGATGGGGCCGACATCCCCAGCACCGTGAGGGCAACCTCCCCAGGGGATGGGGCCACCACAGGGCGTGGGGACATCCCCAGCGCTGTGAGGGCAACCTCCCCAGGGGATGGGGCCACCGCAGGGCGTGGAGACATCCCCAGCACCATGAGGGCAACCTCCCCAGGGGATGGGGCCGACATCCCCAGCGCCATGAGGGCAACCTCCCCAGGGGATGGGGCCGACATCCCCAGCGCCGTGAGGGCAACCTCCCCAGGGGATGGGGCCACCACAGGGCGTGGGGGCATCCCCAGCACCATGAGGGCAACCTCCCCAGGGGATGGGGCCGACATCCCCAGTGCCATGAGGGCAACCTCCCCAGGGAATGGGGCCACCACAGGGCATGGGGACATCCCCAGCACCGTGAGGGCAACCTCCCCAGGGGATGGGGCCACCACAGGGCGTGGGGACATCCCCAGCGCCATGAGGGCAACCTCCCCAGGGGATGGGGCCGACATCCCCAGCACCGTGAGGGCAACCTCCCCAGGGGATGGGGCCACCACAGGGCGTGGGGGCATCCCCAGCGCCGTGAGGGCAACCTCCCCAGGGGATGGGGCCACCACAGGGCGTGGGGGCATCCCCAGCACCATGAGGGCAACCTCCCCAGGGGATGGGGCCGACATCCCCAGCGCCATGAGGGCAACCTCCCCAGGGGATGGGGCCGACATCCCCAGCGCCGTGAGGGCAACCTCCCCAGGGGATGGGGCCACCACAGGGCGTGGGGACACCCCCATGGCAGAGACACCTACACGGGCACAGCTCAGTGTCCCCCCTGACGGCCTCTTGTCCCCTTCAGGCTCGACAACTTGCTGAACGTGGCCTACGGAGTGAAGAGGTAATGGTCCCTCCCCCCCTTCCCCCCCCCCCCCCAAATCCAGCTCCGCACCCCCGGACCCGTGTTTGGGATGGGGCCCCTGGCAGGAGGGGACCCACATGTCCTTGTGGGGCAACCTGGTGCCCGGGCGCCCTGACCCCAGGCCAGCCCGCTGTCGCTGCTGCCCAGGTTCTCCCCGTTGGCCATTGAGGCGGTGCCAGGGCTGGCCGGGGTGGGCCTGGGGGCCCCCAGCACTGGCTGGTGCATCTTTGTCTACAACCTGGCGCCCGAAGCCGATGAGAGCGTCCTCTGGCAGCTCTTCGGGCCCTTCGGTGCTGTCACCAACGTCAAGGTCATACGTGACTTCGCCACCAACAAGTGCAAGGGCTTCGGCTTCGTCACCATGACCAACTACGAGGAGGCGGCCATGGCCATTGCCAGCCTCAACGGCTACCGCCTGGGCGACCGCGTGCTCCAGGTCTCCTTCAAGACCAGCAAACAGCACAAGGCCTGAGCCCCCCCCCCGCCGCGCCCCCGGCCCCCGGGATTGAGTCCCCTGGCACCGCCAGGCCACGGGGACCCCCATGAGCACCGAGGACACCATGGAGAACCCCCCCTGGACACCTGGCGACCTTGGGGACACCCCTTCCACGGGCACCAAGGACACCGTAGGGACACCCCAAGGATATCCTGGAGACCGTGGGGACCCCCCCCCTTCCCCCCAGCCACCAAGGACACTGTGGCGACCTCCCTACCCTGGAGACCATGGAGAACTTGCTCGGACACCTGGAGATCCTTTCCGTGGGCACCAAGGATCCCATGGGGACACGCGAAGGACAGTCTGGATACCGAGGACACCCCCCACTTCTCCCCCAGGCACCAGGGACACCCTGAGGACTCCCCCAAGCGCCCCAGAGCTCTTGGACACTGGAGGGGACATCCCTGGAGATCCTCCCCCCCCCCAACCTGGAAAGACTGGAGAACCACCAGGACACTGAGGACACACAGGGGACCTCCCAGGCACCCCCAGAACCCTGGGAATCGTGAAGGAGTCTGGATACGGAGCCGGGGGGGGGGGGGGCGGAAAATGTGTGTGTGTGTGTGTGTCACCTCCAAAGCCCCCAGGAATGCCATTGGGACCCCAAAGACCCCAGCACCCAGAGACATTGTGGGGGACACCCCCCCCCCCCCCCCGCGCACTGCGGGGACCCTGGAGGTGGGGGCCCCCTGCCTCTCCCCAGCACCCGAAGCCGCGGCGGCCCCCAGAGAGCCCAGGTACCCCCCCCCCCGGGGACCACCCCCCCCCAGCACTCCCTGAGGCCAGTGCCAGACCAACACGCCTTGCCCCCCCCCTCCCCCCCCCTTTTATTTTTTTCCCTCCTCTGGGGAGCCCCAATGTGGGGAGACGTGGGGTGTCCCCCCCGCTTAGGGGTGTCCCCCCCGCTCAGGGGTGTCCTGCCCCCCCCCCCCGGGGGGGGGGGGGGGGGGTGTGTGTGTGTGCTGGGAGATCACAGGGGGCTCCGCGGGGGAGGGACAGCGGGGAGCCCCGCCCCCCCGCGGCAGAGCCACGCCCCCGAGACCTAGCCGCGCCCCGCACAAGCCACGCCCCCGGTCTTAACCACGCCCCCACACCGTTAAGCCACGCCCCCCACAGCACCCTCAGTGCTTAACCCCGCCCCCAGCCCGGAGGCCACGCCCCCGGCACGGCGCCCTCTGGCGGTGGCCGGACCACCCCGAGCGGTGCCCGGGGTCGAGGGTTCGAGACCTGCTCCCGCCGCTGCCCCCCGGGAGCGACCCAGGGACTCACCCCCCCCGCAACCAGAGCACCCGATTCGGCTTGTTTTGTCCTCAGGATGGTGCCAAGCGGGGGCCGTGCCCCTCTCCCCTCCGGTCCAGGAGTCCGGGGGGGGTGTGTGTCTACTCTCTCTCCTCTTTATTTCCACTTGTTTCTTTTTTTTTTTTTTTTTTTTGGTTTTTTTTTTGGAGGCGGGGAATTTTTTAGGGGGGAGAAAGAAGAAACAATAACGAGTAATAACAATAACGGTAGCGAGGAGAGAGACCGACACAGAGAGCGGTGACTCCTTCAGAGCAACAGACACAAAACCCATCTATTTTTGTAAGAGAAGAAGAAAAGAAAAAAAAAAAAAAAAAAATGCCCTGAAAGTCCCCCAAAATCGCCCCTCCGGAGGGAAGTTGTGAGGGGTGGGAGTGTGTTATGTGCCCCCCCCCCCCCCCCCCACCCCAGCCCGGATTGCCTGGAAGGGTGGCCAGAGGTGTCAGACCCCAAGCAGGGTGGCCACACATTTTGGGGGGGGGGGGGGGTGGCTGGGTGGTGGCCGTGGCACTAAAATGCCATCAGGTGGAGGCCACCGAGGGGGGGGGGGGAGGGAGGGGGGTGTCCCCTGCCCCTGAGCACCCCCAATCCGGGGGGGGGGAGGGTCTTGTCCACACTACCCTGTCCCCACCCTTCTCCAAATAGCCCCCAAATGGGCAGTTTTTGCCCCCACCTCCTCAGGCCGCTGGGGCAGGTGCTTTTACTTTGGCCGGTTCGAGTGTCCCGGCCAAAAAAAAAAAAGGGCAGAAAAGCCCCCGAAACCCCGACCCTCCCGACAGGCCGCACCCCCTATACCAGCCCCACCCTCATTATTATTATTATTATTATTACCATTATTCTTATTAATTATTATTGTTGTCGTCGTCGTTATTGCTACTGCCGTTACTATTTATTTTCTCTCCTCCGTCGGGATAATTTCTTGCTTTTCGGTGGTTTTGCTTCCTATTTATTTCCGATTCCTCGCTGGCTTCCCTCGGACCCCCTTCCCCCTCCCGCTTTTTGCGTTGCGTCGTGTCGTGCCCGTTTGCAGCTTCTTGTAGTTTTTAACTTATTGTTAATGTAAATATTTATTACCTACACCCCCCCCCCCCACCCCCCCCCACCCCCACCCCGACCCCGACCCCTGTGTGTGTTCGCCTCCACGGGGCGGGTGAAGGGCCCAGGCGTCTGGGGCTCCCTCCACCCCCCCCCCCCCCCCCCAAGGCCTGACCCCCCCCCCCCAACTCCCCGGGGGGCTCCGCTCTGGGGACCCCCCCCAGTCCCCAGGCCCCGGGGGAGGGGGGCCGGGAAGACCCCAGTTCCGTAGCAATAAGAGCTGCACCCCGGGGGGGGCCGCCTCGGCCCCCGCCCCTGGCCCGGGGTGAGGTGGGGGGGGGGGGTGGGGGGGGCGCCCAGCGCCGGGAGAAGCTCCCGAGCGGTAGCGGGGCAGGCTCCTGGCCCCCACCCCGGACTCGACTCTTTGTACTTTTAATGGCAGAAATAATAATAAAAAAAATTAGAAAAAAAACCCCACAAACATCAGAAATTACCGTGTGTCTCGGGGGGGGGGGGGGGGGTTGGAAGGAGGCCGGCGGGGAGGGGGTGAGTCCGGGCGGTCACGTGGGGCGCAGGGCACCACGGGAGCTGTAGTCTTCCTGTACGTCACTTCCGGGCGGTCACGTGGGTAGCGGGGTTTGCCGGGCGCTGCGCGGGCGGGAGAATCGTAAGCGCCCCCCGCTCCCGGGCCCGTTCCCCCCCCCCGCGTTCCCCCCGCTACCGGGACCGTTTCCCACCCCTCCCGCGTCCCCCCGCTCCCGGGCCCGTTCCCTCCCCACGTTCCCCCGCTCCCGGGCCCGTTCCCCCCCGGCTCCCGGGTCCGTTCCCCCCCCGCGTTCCCCCGCTCCCGGGACGGTTCCCCCGCCCCGTTCCCCCCGCCCCCGGGACGGTTCCCCCCCAGCTTTCCCCCCGCTCCCGGGCTCCTTCTCCCCGCTCCCGGGTCCATTCCCCCCCCGCGTTCCCCGCGCTCCCGGGACGGTTCCCCCGCCGCGTTCCCCGCGCTCCCAGGACGGTTCCCCCGCCGCGTTCCTCCGCTCCCGGGACGGTTCCCTCCCCGCGTTCCTCCGCTCCCAGGACGGTTCCCCCCCCCCGCGTTCCCCGCGCTCCCGGGACGGTCCCCCCCCGTGTTCCTCCGCTCCCGGGACGGTCCCCCCCCCCGTGTTCCTCCGCTCCCGGGACGGTTCCCCCGCTGCGTTCCCCGCGCTCCCGGGACGGTCCCCCGCCGCGTTCCTCCGCTCCCAGGACGGTTCCCCCCCCGTGTTCCTCCGCTCCCGGGACGGTCCCCCCCCCGTGTTCCTCCGCTCCCAGGACGGTTCCCCCGCTGCGTTCCCCGCGCTCCCGGGACGGTTCCCCTGCCGCGTTCCCTGCGCTCCCGGGACGGTTCCCCTGCCGCGTTCCTCCGCTCCCGGGATGGTTCCCCTGCCGCGTTCCTCCACTCCCGGGACGGTTCCCCCCATGCGTTCCCCGCGCTCCCGGGACGGTTCCCCCTGCGTCCCCCCACTCCCGGGTCCGCTGCCCCCCACTCCCTGTTCCTTTGCGAGGAGACGGGCCCCGGCCCTCCTCCCCAGCCGAGGGCACTGCCAGCAGATGTCCTCCCCCCCGTCCTGTTCCCGACAGCAGCGGCCGCCCTCGGCTGCGCTTTGTCGCCTCTTGACGCAGGTGCCAGGAGCAGCCGTGTGGGGAAAGCGGCGTCTCCAGGAGCTCCTGCTGCAGGGGGTGCTCCCGCTGGGGTGAGCGCTGGCGGACAGGGAATGGCTGCCCTCTTCTCTTTCTCTCCCGGAGGCCACGGTTATCCGCTCCTCCCCGGGGTTGTTGTAGGCTGCGTTTGCCACAGGTTTGCGTGGGCTGTCTCCGTTCAGCCCCATTCTCCCCCCTGGTGTGGGCGACCTGGGACTGGTGGACGCTTCCTGGCTTTGAACACGAGTTGCTGTGGATGAAGCTTAAGGTGCTTGAAAAAGGTGAAGGAGCCAGAGAACGAAATCGAGGTGATCGAGCCAGAAGGTGCTTCCCGCTGCAGAGGAGGGACGGCCAGCGTTTCTGGGTGAGGAAGGGTCCCCTCTGAGTCGTCCTCGGCAGACCAGATCGCTGACGTGCACCGCAGGGTCTGTACGCGTAGCCAAAATCACGGCACGGCCACGGGGAGGGGTGGTGCGCGCGCACGGCTGTGCGTCTGGGAAGCTCCGTATCGCAAGAGCTGTAAGACGCCGCTGTGTTCTCTTAGGCGGAGGATGGTCAAGTGACCAGAGCTGCAGAAGAGGAAGGGACGGAGAAAGAAAGAGTCAAAGAAGCGCCTGAACGGGGAAAAATTCTGTGGGCAGCGCTGAAAGCAGGAGTTGCAGCGAGTCCCAGGCCTTGGGACCGTGTCCCACTCGTCCGGAAGCGTCTCTTGGCTGCAGTCTTCGCAGACCTTCGCGAAAGGAGGAAGCTTTAGGTTGCTACCTAGCTTTATGCTAAAAGGTTTTTTTTCCCCTCTCTCGGCACAACGTCAGCTGCCAGCGTTTCTCCGCGGTCGCCCTTTCTTCTGCCACGACGGTACAGGACAGACGGAAAGGATCCGGAGCGCCCCGCGAGTACGAGGCGCGTCTGCGACGCGTATCTGCTTTTTTTTCCTAAGGTACTTGTAGCGTGGGCTTTGACGTTAACGTGAAGGATGTGCCAGCTCTCCTTCTACAGTTTTTCTGTGAAATATTTTAACAAAAATCCGTGTCACGTCCCACTCTCAGGAAAGAGGCGGCGGGGGGGGGGTGGGTAAGTGACCTCTGCGTGTTTTCCAGGCTTTGCCACGAAGCGTCAGCAGCATTTAACTCGCGACGGCGAATCCTGACGTGGTTTTGGGGAGTTACTGCTTCAATAACATCCTTTTTCCGTGACTTAGGGAGGAAGTTTGTTTCTTTCCAAAGGCCCAAGTGCAGCGCGTCTCCCCCCCCCCAGCCCCCCGCCCCGTTGCTGCCGTTGCCGGCCTTTGGATTCTTGGTCGGGACAGTCGAGATGTCATAAAAACGCATTCCGCTGCGCGTTCGGCGCAGCCAAAAGCATTCGCAAATCCGCTGGTCCTTTTTGGTAGCCCTACGGATGGCGGCACCGGCGATTTGATCCCTTCTCCCGCCCCCAAAAGTAAAACCATTCGGAGGAGTTTTTTTCTCTCACCGATTTTTTTTTTTTTTTTTTCCCCTATGTTAAAAAAAAAAAAAAGCGAGAATCGTACAATCGCCAAACGGTAGCGTCTCTCTCGGGCAGCGCCGCCGGCCAGATGTCCCCCCCCCCCTCCTCGCGTAGCACACGCAAGAAAGAAAGAAAGAAAAAAAAAGCCCCGTCGTTAAATTATCGCCGTGTGTTTCGGAGACGGGATAGTTTAATAGTCTCAATCCACAGCTGCGCAAGTTAAATTAGTGCCGAAGGAAAGGCTTTCCCAGGGGAAGTATTTTTAGTGGGCGCATGTGAACTTAACGCAGGGAAAGGGAAAGGGCCGGGGGTTTGCCAACACCGGCCAGAGGGTCCGCCCTTACGCTAAGAACGTTCAAAACGGCATTGATTAGTCTGAATCCTGACTTTAAGAGTTCAGACGGCTCTGGCTTTTGAAGGCTGGGCTGCGTTTCGAGCTGTTTCCCCAGAATCCTCCTCTAGCTCCGCTCCTCTCCCGTCCCTCGGTCCGACGGAATTCCTCTACTCTCTTCTGCGCTGGTTTTTTTTTCAGTACGCTGAGCTGTAATTGAGGATTTTTGTTCTCCAGGTGCCTCGTCGTCAGCGTCTCGTGCTGCTCCGGAGATGCCCCAACCCAGGTTTGCAGCCGGTGGCGGAGCCCCCCCCCAGAGGGGAAGGGGCCAGCCCTGGGTCTGAGCGTTTTGGGCCTTTTTTTGGGGTGAATAGAAGGGTATCCGTGTGTCTCGGGGTGGGGTGGGGGGGGTGATGATGTCATTTGGGGCACCCCCGATGTCATTGGGGCAGCGATGATGCAGCGGAGGAGCAGGTGAGTGGGGGTTGGGGGTGGAGTTGCCCCCCCAAAAGAAGTGGGTCGTGGCCCCAAAATGTCTGAAAAATTCTTGGGATGCGTTAAAAAAAAAAAAAAATATGTGAAAACCGGTAACTTTGGGCGCGAGGCGTTGAAATAGGGAACGGTCTCTCATTTGTGTAAGAGAAATATCTCTATTGAGAAATAATATTAATTTATGTATGTAGAACAAGTTCAAAATGAAAACCTCTCTCTCTAAGGGCTTCATGATTCTGTGCTTCTGCGTTATCCTAGAGATAACGAGATCCTGGAATGTAAAGAATACTTAAAAAAGAATGTATTTATAAAAAGATATTAGTGTCGAAGTAGATGCGTAAGCAGACAGTCTAAAGAGATATTCCGTATCAAAAGTGTTAATGTATAAGTCTAAGCAGATCTATATAAGTGTAAACAGATAAACATATATTTTAAATATGTGTAAATGTGTAAATATTTGTGTGTGTGTAAATAATTGAGCGGGTGCTGCCGCCCAGTGGCTGCGGGAGGATCCTGCAGGTGCGGAGCGGCGCATGCGCTGTGGCCCCGCCCCGCCCGCCTTGGCCCCGCCCCCCCGCCTTGGCCCCGCCCCCCCGCCTTGGCCCCGCCCCCCCGCCTTGGCCCCGCCCCCCGGCGGCGCCTGTGCGTTGGTTCCGCAGCTCGTGCGCACGCGCGGCTTCGCGGAGGCCGGGCCGGCGCCGAGAGAGCAGCGGCCGGAGGGTGAACCGGGAGCGTCGGGACTCCGCCGAGCTCCGCGCCACCTGCGGCGCCATCGGTGCCGCCCGTCCGGCCTCGAGAGCGGCCGTCGGCGCTCCCGTATCGGCTCTTCTGCGTTACCGCGCCCCCGGCAGTTCCCGGCAGTTTTACGGGTGTCCGTCTCCATGGCCCCGCCGTTCTCCAGCACCCCGGAAGTGCCCCCTCAGTCCTCCGACGCGCATCTCTATGGCACTGTAGTCCTCCAGGACACCGGAAGTACCCCCTCAGTCCTCCGACGCGCGTCTCTATGGCACTTTAGTCCTCCAGGGACCCGGAAGTGCCCCCCTCAGTCCTCCGACGTGTCTCTCTATGGCACTTTGGTCCTCCAGAACCCCGGAAGTGCCCCCTCAGTCCTCCGACGCGCATCTCTATGGCACTTTAGTCCTCCAGGACACCGGAAGTGGCCCCTCAGTCCTCCAACGCCCGTCTCTATGGCACTTTAGTCCTCAAGGGGACCCTTCAGTCCTCCGACGCGCGTCTCTATGGCACGTTAGTCCTCCAGGACCCCGTAAATGTTCATCAGTCATCTGGAAATGACGTGCTGCCATCAGTCTTCCAAAACCACAAAACACAACCAACAGTTCGCCACAAAAATATCTGAAGAGCGCGAAAACCAAAGCGATCCCTGCAGAGCTCTCTTCTCCGCAGCAGCCACGGGATAGAAAACCGCTAAAAGAATCACCAGAGGCGAGTCCCGAATGGGAATAAAAAGGGGTCGGCGCTTTGCCCACTGGGAACTTACGGCAGGAGAAAAGGAGCCGCTGCTCCTCCGGCCGCTTTTATGCTTCTGGGGGGGGGGTTGGCCCCGCCCTTTACCCAGGGGATTGTGGGAAGGGCGGTGGGCGGGGCCTGAGGACGGTGGGCGGGGCCCCGGGTATATGAGCCCCAGCCTGGGCTCAGGAGCTCATTCTGCTGCGGGGCTTCTCCGGGGGGGACTTCTGCAGCTTCTTCAGTAAAGTGCAGCTTTGGGGCTCGTTCGGGTGTTTGGGCACGTTTGTTTTAACATTAAGGCTAATTTAAGTAAGAAATTAGAGGTAAGACTTTTCAGATATATGAGGCTTGATACTATATATAGTAGAAAATGGACTCGTGTGCTCCTGTCTTTGGTTTTTTTTCTTTCTCAGATCAGCAGTTTAACAGCGAGCGTTCAGTGTGGCCGGGTGGTTTACTAGTACATCTGTCTCTTTTTTTTTTTTTTTTTTTTTAATTCCAGGCGCTGTTTGTTTTACTGTAACTCCTGACTTTATTGAAGACAGAACTCTGTGTTTTTTCTCGGGTTTTGCTCTGCGCTCTGTAAGCAGCTGTTTTTATCACCTGTAATTGGGCCAGTTATGCCATTATCGAGTAAAAGCTCGGGTGAACGTCTTGTATGTGTTTATATATAGAATTTTAGTGCTCTGAGGGAGCAGCAGGGATGTAAGGCGTGCTGCCTTTCAGGGGACGGGACAGCTCGTTGTCTTCCCCAACGGCGTGCAGAGTGTTGTGGAGGTCCTTGAGCCTTTGCAGCTTGTGGCAGGCCCCTGGTAGGTCAGGGCTTTACCGAATTTGTGGGTCTGTAGCAGAGCCCAGACTCTGAGGGAAGACACAAGGTGGCCGCCAAACACAGAGCAGGGCTCAGGAGAGCGGTTCCGGGAAGAAGTGGGGCTCCTTCCCTGGCAGTTCAGGAGAAGAAAGAGGGTTCCTAAACTTTTAGCAGTGGGGGATGGCTAGGAAAGGGGGGCAGGTTGACGTGTCTTGCTCAGACATGTTTCGCAGTTGGGTTTGGGTGTTGACGGGGCCTGGTCTGCTCTAGCGTCTTGCATTTGAGGTGAGCTGGGTAGTAGCAAGGAGGAGCACGGGACTGGCGCTTCGGCGGAAGCTCAGTTGTTGTGTTTCTTGGTGTCTGAGGTGCCGTAAATAACTGTCGCTGCAGCCTCAGACTGGAATCAGCGCAGAGCAGGCGAGCGGAACATCGGAGCGTTGAGGAGGACGCGGGTGTTATGGAAGAGGTCGGCATCTCAAGATGCTTATTCCTGGTGCTCTCATTGCTTTTGGCACTTATGTTTTTTTGTTTTCTTTTGCAGTGGAAGAGGAGACACCTGGTGACCCCAGGAACACCTCAGATGGCTTTTTTTTGTGGATTGTGTCAACGATGGATTCGGAGCCCCGGCCCTCCAAAAGCTAAGTGGAGAGACTGGTGCCGGAGAGGGGCCAAGGGGACAAGGTTGACAGTTGCAAAAAGGGTTTTTTTTTTTTAAAGTTAACGTAGTGGCGAGGGCTGTCCTGGAGCACAGTCCCCTTCGGGTGGGTAAAGGATGCTGCTTACTGGTCAGCGTGACACCAGCGCGTCCCGGGCAGGGCGGTTCCAGCCTGTGTCTGTTGTCGTGTCATTGGTGTGGCCTGTGTTCTGTCTCTTAGACCTTTCTCGGGTCTCGGTGTTGTCCTTGAGCTCAAGGAACACGGCACGGTGCCTCGGGTGCCATCCCTAGGGCCTGGAATGCCTGCACCAGTGGGCATAGCACCAATCGGCTGCCGCTCTTCTTGTGTTGCGCACTTAAAGCGTAGATCGGTCTTGCGTCTCAGAAGCTTCCAGACGTCCCGCTTCCACAACTGGGACTTCTTCCCTTCGGAATTACGTTCTTAGGTCTTGAAGCTGGGCTTCCTGCGCGTTCGTCCTCTCAGTTCTGAGAGTCACTTCTTGTCTTGGGCCATGTCGTCCTACCCGTTTCCTGGGTCTTGCCTAGAGCCTCCTCACGCCACCATCAGGGGCACGCAGGCCTTCTCGCCCCAGGGTGACTTCCCTTTAGGTGCATTCTTCTTGGTGAGAGTTTTCTCTCTTAAAAGCGTCGTTTTTTCTTGCCCAGAGTTTTCTCTCTTAAAAGCGTCGTTCTTCTCGCCCAGAGTTTTCTCTCTTAAAAGTGTCGTTCTTCTCGCCCAGAGTTTTCTCTCTTAAAAGCGTCGGTTTTTCTTGCCCAGAGTTTTCTCTCTTAAAAGCGTCGGTTTTTCTTGCCCAGAGTTTTCTCTCTTAAAAGCGTCGGTTTTTCTTGCCCAGAGTTTTCTCTCTTAAAAGCGTCGTTTTTTCTTGCCCAGAGTTTTCTCTCTTAAAAGCGTCGTTCTTCTCGCCCAGAGTTTTCTCTCTTAAAAGCGTCGTTTTTTCTTGCCCAGAGTTTTCTCTCTTAAAAGCGTCGTTCTTCTCACCCAGAGTTTTCTCTCTTAAAAGCGTCGTTTTTTCTTGCCCAGAGTTTTCTCTCTTAAAAGCGTCGTTTTTTCTTGCCCAGAGTTTTCTCTCTTAAAAGCGTCGTTCTTCTCACCCAGAGTTTTCTCTCTTAAAAGCGTCGTTTTTTCTTGCCCAGAGTTTTCTCTCTTAAAAGTGTCGGTTTTCTTGCCCAGAGTTTTCTCTCTTAAAAGCGTCGGTTTTTCTTGCCCAGAGTTTTCTCTCTTAAAAGCGTCGGTTTTTCTTGCCCAGAGTTTTCTCTCTTAAAAGCGTCGTTCTTCTCGCCCAGAGTTTTCTCTCTTAAAAGCGTCGTTCTTCTCGCCCAGAGTTTTCTCTCTTAAAAGCGTCGTTCTTCTCGCCCAGAGTTTTCTCTCTTAAAAGCGTCGTTCTTCTCGCCCAGAGTTTTCTCTCTTAAAAGCGTCGTTCTTCTCGCCCAGAGTTTTCTCTCTTAAAAGCGTCGTTCTTCTCGCCCAGAGTTTTCTCTCTTAAAAGCGTCGTTCTTCTCGCCCAGAGTTTTCTCTCTTAAAAGCGTCGTTCTTCTCGCCCAGAGTTTTCTCTCTTAAAAGCGTCGTTCTTCTCGCCCACAGTTTTCTCTCTTAAAAGCGTCGTTCTTCTCGCCCACAGTTTTCTCTCTTAAAAGCGTCGTTTTTTTTTTGCCCAGAGTTTTCTCCCATTTTGGAGGCACGTTCTTTGTAGCGTTGTGTGGTGTCGGTTTGTGCATATGTGTGTGTCTGGCTCGGGGCCGCCCTGCCTGGGGGTGTAGCGTCGGGGGTGGGAGGAGCAGCAGCGAGAAGAGTCTGTGGTTAATGTGTGGATCTGCTTAGGCTGAGATGAAGGTTGTTACAGTCATCTCGGAGCGGCCATGGGCAGGCCGTGTGGACAGGTTCTTCGTTAATCTCTTACGAGAGCTCTGTGGGAGGGTGTTCAATAGCGAAGGAGGATGCATCTCAGAGATGTCAGGGCTGTTTTGTGTGGGGCTTAAAGTTAATGGGGTTTTTAACAATAGGCTGCAGTTACAGCCGAGATAATATTTCTAAATAGGAAGAAGAATTTTGGCGTTACGAAGGTATCGATCTGCATCCTGTTGAGTGGTTTGATATGTTTTTCTTTTTCAGCTGCACGAGGGACAAGCTGCGCGGAGCAGCACAGAGCCGAGGGGAGCGTGGTAAGAAAGGGGGTCGGTGGGTGGTGTTAGAGCGAAGATGGGATGTGTGGATCTGTGACTGCGTTACGGTAATATATTATTTTTTTTCTTTTTTTCTTCAGTTTGGAGCTTGAGGCGATGCTGGATTTGGCCGCCGGGGCTGACCAGGGCGAGGTGAGCGATGGGCTGAAGCTGCAGTTATTCTTTCAGGTGTCGTGTTGTGGGTCAAGTTTTAAGCAACCCGTTTGATGTGGGTTTTACAGGTGGCACACAAGCCTCCAGGCGGCAGCCCAAACTGACGGAGGATGGGCCGGCAAGCTGTCAAGGTAAAGAGGCGGGAGAAGGGAATCGGTGCGCGCAGGCTACGGATTTGGGCAGTATCTCAGCACGTGCTGTTGTGCTTGGGTTTTTGCAGGTGCCCCACCCAGGCTCAGAGGGGTGATGCCACGTGCCGATGAGGGACTCAAACAGGTAGGTGCGGGGGTTGTAGGTACGGTCCGTGTCTATCCGCAGAATACTACGTGGCAGCTCAGTGGAGTGTTTGTCTTTGGTTTTTCAGGTGTGCGCGGGCGGCCTACGGAACCGGACGAGCGTTTGAGGTGAGCGGGGTAGCGGAGAGGAGGTGCACGGGGCTGGCGATTACTTGCAAGCCCAATGATAATTTTCTGTGTCTCGGTCTCTTAGATGCGGCATCCAAAGACAGCGGTGAAAAGGGAATGTCGGTGAGGAGGGTTCTAAACACGCCCAAGGGACTTAGAGGCCGCTCTAAGGGTGGGGTGTAGAAAAACATCTGTATTTTAAGTGGTGTTCAGTCTTCTGTACGTAACAAGTCGAACACCCGTTGGCTTGTAAGAGGCCTGTTGTAGACTCAGAAGCGCCCTAAGGAAAGCGCTTGAGACCCCTGCTCCGCCGTGGGAAAGACGGAGGCGCAGCGGTAAACTCTACCTGCGTCAGTCCCCGATAGACCAGTGAAAAGAGCGTGTTTGGTGATTCGCCGGCATTGACTGAGCTCTGCGGCGCCTACAGCGTTGTTGTGTGCCTTTGCCCGGGTGCTGCTTTGGGAATTCCTTGGTTGGTGATGTAATGAAAACACATTTATTCTTCGCAGTTCATCTGTTCTGTGGGTGTTAACGTGTCCCGCCTGTGCTGGCTTGCACACAGCTGCGGCGTCCGACTTTTTGGAGTTCGCACGGTGCAGGTGAGCGGAAGGCAGGAGCCTCCTGAGGAGCGGGTTGTTGGAGGAAGGGTCCGTGTTGCCTGAGGTGTTGCTGACTGACCGCAACTGCTGTGTGTGGACTCTCTTGTAGGCGATGAAGAACCTGACGACCGAAGGATTGACCCCGTTGGCCGACTGTGGTTCTCCTTGTTGAGGATGGAGTCAGACTCCTGGCCCTCCAAAAGATAAGTTGAGGGACCAGCGCTGGAGTGGGGTCGGGGGAGGGAGGGGACGAGGTTGGCAATTGCGGGGAGGGGTTTTAAAGTCAGTGTAGAGCAGAGGGATGTCCAGGAGCGGTCCCCTTTGGGCAGAGAAAGGGAGTGGGTTAGTCTTTGGCATGATGCCGGGTTGTGCCAGGCAGGGCGGTTCCAGCCTGTGTGTGTTGTGTCGTTTGTGTTGCGTCTTCCGTGTCTTAGACCTTTGAGTCTCGTTGTCCTCTTAACGCTCAAGGAGCATGGCGTGCACCTTGGGCACCATCCGTAGAGTCTGAAATGGCTGTATTTAGGCACTGATTTTCTTGAGTTACGAGCTCAAAGCGTGGATGGGTCTTCTGCGATGGAAAACTCTGAACGGTTCTCACTTGCGGTTTCTTCCCAGCTGCACGAGCAGTTCTGCTTTCTCGCAGTCCCTTTTCAGGGAGTGGGTTGTCAGCCCTGCATCCTTAATTTCTTAGGTCTTGAAGCCGGGCTTCCTGGCCATACATCTTCTCAGTTTTGATAGTCATGTCTTGTCACGGGCGATGATGTCCCACACGTTTTCTGGGGCTTCCACAGAGCCTCCTCGAGTCACCGTTATGGTCCCGCAGGTCTTCTGACCCTAGAATGACTTCCATTGGGGTGTCTTTCTTCTTGCTGAGAGTTTTCTCTCATCTTTGAGGCGTGTTGTTCATAGTGTTCCGTGTAGCGTTGGTTTGCGCGTATGTGTGTGTTTGGGCTCGGAGCTGCCCTGCCTGGGGGCGTAGCATGAGGGGCAGCTGTAGTAGCGATAGGAACCTACTGTTAACATGTGGATCTGCCTAGATTGTTGAGGCGAAGGTGGTACAGTCATCCGAGGTTCAAGAGGGACAGGGAACTGCTGGAGAGGGTGCAGCAAAGGGCTACAAAGATGCTGAGGGGACTGGAACACCTCTCTTATGAGGAAAGGCTGAGGGATTTGGGTCTCTTCAGTCTGGAAAAAAGACGGCTGAGGGGGGATCTTATCAACACTTATAAATACTTAAAGGGGGGGTGTCAGGA
This sequence comes from Alca torda, assembly GCA_008658365.1. NCBI lineage: Eukaryota > Metazoa > Chordata > Aves > Charadriiformes > Alcidae > Alca > Alca torda. Next base: position 30,136 of record VMED01000070.1, on the reverse strand, counting down.
GGATGGGGCCAGGCTCTTTTCAGTGGTGCCCGGGGACAGGACAAGAGGCAATGGGCACAAACTTGAGCATAAGAAGTTCCACCTAAACATGAGGAGGAACTTCTTTACCCTGAGGGTGGCAGAGCCCTGGCACAGGCTGCCCAGAGAGGTGGGGGAGTCTCCAACTCTGGAGACATTCAAAACCCGCCTGGACGCATTCCTGTGCCACCTGCTCCGGGTGACTCTGCTGTGGCAGGGGGGTTGGACTAGATGATCTCCAGAGGGCCCTTCCAACCCTATGGTTCTATGGTTCCAGATGGAGTAGCCGTCAGCAGGGTGCGTGGACAGTTGTTTCATTAGTGGTTTTTGGGAAGCGCGGAGCTCTGCAGGAGGGGCCGTTCAGCAGTCGCAGAGGAGTTGGCGTCTCAAAGTTATGAAGTCTGTTTTGTGTGGGTCTTAATGTTTGTGGGTGTTCTTCTTCCTGGCAGGCTGTCTCTGCACTCGAGATGGTATGAAGTGGAAACAACACCTTTGGAATTAAGCTCTCATTCTGTATCTGGGTAATGTGTTTCCTATTGTTTGTTTTTTTTCAGCTGCGGAGGGACAGGCTGTGCAGGAGGAGAGCAGAGGACCAGAAGAAGGGGGTCGGTGTGCGGTATTAAGAGGGAAGATGGGACTGGTGCTTCTGAGACAACACGAAGGTTTTTCTTTTTAAAATTGAGGTTGTGAAGTCATGGGTGAATGTGCTGGTCCGAGGTACAACACAACTAAAACTCACTAGTGACAGCTGAGCTTGTAATTGCATTCCCTGAAATTCATGACATATTTTTCAGACGGTATCCACTTCCAGCAGAGAAGGTCTGACAGTTCTAGTGAGTACCAAGGGACGGGTTGCAGACAGGCTCTTGCTTCTACGTATTGCTACACCAACCCCTGTCAGGGAACCGTGCGCGCCATGTTGGAGGGTCAGAAGCGGAAAAGCGTAGAGAGGTGACAGCCACGGGGAGGAGTGGACAGGACCGGTGACCCGAATCTGACCGACAGGGTATTCCATCCCATCCTCATCGCGCTCAGTGTAAAAGCTGAGGGTTTTATAGCTCAAAGTTATTAAGTCTCTTTTCCCTCCTGGCTCCTTGGGCGTGGCAGCAAATTCCAGACACATGGTGTTTTTTGAGGCCGGCCCTGGGGTGGGTGAGAAAGGGTGGTTTTGAGGCTGAAGGCGCCAGGAAAGCCCGGAGCATCAAGGTCTGTGTGGCGATGCAAGTGGTTCCCAGAGACCGTTTGTGGAGTAATTACTAAGTTGGCTAAAAATACAGAAGTACAGCGTTGTTCACACATTAAGGAAAAGTATAAAATCAAGAGGCTTCTGAGGTAGAAAACAGCCGCAGCTGGCATGGAGAATACAACATCCGCGGTTCCCGGATAAGGATGCTTGTGAAGCTACATGAGGTATGGGGCGGGATGCAATTATTCCATGGCTTTACCTTATGATGTATAGCAAATATGGGAACGGGATGATACCGTGAAACAGATAAGCTGCCAATTAGCTGCCTGCTCGCTACTCGGAGCCAACATTTTGTCAAATGTTGATGAAATGCTGTCCTTTGTGCCAACTTTGCTCATTATAATGTCCTTATAATACCAAAACACACCTCCATCCCAAAGGCTACCCGCCTCCGAGGTGCGACCGCTCCTCCTTGAGTCTGCGCCCTGAATTTTTCGTGAACTCCACCTTTAACTGTGAAGCGAGAGGATTCTACACCAATCGTAATTAAAGTATTTATGACTAAAGTCACTCAAACTCCACCTTGAAGGTAAAAAATAGTATAAAAATAGCCCAAGAAAGGGGGGATACCCAGGGAAGACACCAGCGTGAAGAACTCCATCACTGACTTCCGGGATCAGTCGATGGGCTGAGCCTTTCTTGCCCCCCATAGGGACGCCTTTGGGTGAGACTTAAATTATACCGAGCGCTTTCTCGGGAAACACAGAAATTTCTCTAGAGAATCTCTCTCCTACATTTATAGCCGGGCTGTATCGCTTATAACTTTGTCACACGTTTTGTATATGTAACAATACCTTTATTTGCACGTGCTTTGCAGACAGTGTGTTTATCACCGGCAATCCTAAGCACCGATAGATCTGTTGTTTAAATAAACCGCCCTGTTTAAGTAGCTGGTCGTTTGGGTTCCTCATTGAACGCCACCAAAGATTCGAGAGGGGCCGTGCTGGTTCATGAGCACGACTAGACTGAAGGTGCCGTCCACTATTAGAGTATCCAAATGGTAATAGTTTAATACATTAAACGCAATTGGACGGATAGTGGTGAATTGGGCATCACTCGGAATTTAAACCCAGCCGAACCCAGCCTCCCGCCTCGCTGAGGAGTGTTAGGGGTTTATCTTCTGCCAGAAACCACTTTGCCTCTCTCCCCACAACACCTTTAAAACAAGCCACAGTTTGGTGGTTCTTTAAGCGTGGCAGCAATATCAGGACATACGGAAATTTTTGAGGTGGGCCGCAGGGCGAGTGAGAAAGGGTGGTTTTGAGGCTGAAGGCGCCAGGAAAACCCTAAGCCCCAAGGTCTTTTGGGAAATATACGCGGTTTCCAGAGAGCTTTAAAACAAGCCACAGTTTTCTCTCCTGGCTCCTGCTGACGAGGACCCTGGTGACTGCAAGAACGTCCCAGATAGCTGACGCGTCATTCTTTTGTTGACAGCGGATTCGGACCCTGCCCTGGCCCTCTGGCAGCGAAGTGGAGGGGCCAGGGCTTCTACGTATTGCTACACCAACCCATGTCAGGTAACCGTGTGCGCCATGTTGGAGGGTCAGAAGCGGAAAAGCGTAGAGAGGTGACAGCCACGGGGAGGAGTGGACAGGACCGGTGACCCGAATCTGACCGACAGGGTATTCCATCGTCATCATGCTCAGTGTAAAAGCTGAGGGATGGTAAGGGGTAGGTACCTTTCCTTCAGTGGACAGTGTCTGAGGACTCCTCTGTCTGTTCGTCATCCTTTGATCCCGATGCGTGTGTTCGTGCAACCAGATCTGGAATCCCATTCCCATCCGTTGCTGAGTCCAGTCTCGGACTTTCCCCATGCTTGCCAGTGAAATGATGGTCATCCTGGGAGCGCGATACCGGGCTGTGTATATATTGTATATGTCTCATGGTTTTCTTGTTCCTGTTGTCTTTTCTCGGTGGTATTTTGCTGTTAAAATTTCATGACAGTTCAGTTTGCTTTTTCAATCCCAAAGTCTCTCTCTCATTCTTTTCTCCCTTGTGAGAGAAGTGAAAAGAGAGCAGCTGTTGCTTGTTTTAATGCCCAGCCTAAGCCATGACAGCAATGAGAAAAGGAGCAGCTGCTCCTCTGGCTGGCTCTATGCCTTGTTGCCCCAGCCCCTTTCCCAGGTGCTGGTGGGAATGGCGGTGGGCGGGGCCTGGGGTATATAACCCACAGCCTCTGCTGGAGCAGCTCCTTCTGCTGCTGGGTTTCTCCAGGGTCAGAGCTCTGCCGGTCCTTCTGTCGCAGCCTTGGAGGCAGCTCAGCTGCAGGGGTGGAGATGTTCTCCCATTTGGAGAATGGGAGGTAAGAAGCTGGAGGTGGCAAGACCTTCAGGACCAGGCGAGGTTCGGCAGCGCGTATAGTGGAGAGCGGTCTTGTCTGCTGCTTCTCTTCCTTGTGGTTTTTGAGGTCAGTCGTGTTGTACTGAGCGTTGCGGGGGCGGTGAGATGGTTTAAGGGTATGGTTTTGCGTATTCCAGGCACGGCACGTTTTCCTGGAATCCCTGACTGTATTGAAGATGGAACTTTCTTGTTGTTTCTTTTTTCACTGGTCTGTAGCAGAGCCCGTAGTCCATGGAAAGACACAAGATAGGAGGTGTCTGCCGAAGGCAGGACAGGGCTGGGAAGAGCAGCTTCCAAGGAGTGGCCGATGCAGGTGCTGGGAGCTCAGAGGGATGTCCAGGAGCGGTCCCCTTTGGACAGATAAAGGGAGCGGGTTAGTCTTCGGCACGATGCCGGGTTGTGCCGGGCAGGGCGGTTCCAGCCTGTGTGTGTTGTGTAGTTTGTGTTGCGCCTTCTGTGTCTTAGACCTTTGAGTCTCGTTGTCCTCTTAACACTCAAGGAGCATGGTGTGTTCATCCGTAGAGTCTGAAATGGCTGTATTTAGGCACTGATTTTCTTGAGTTACAAGCTTAAAGCGTGGATGGGTCTTCTGCGATGGAAAACTCTGAATGGTTCTTACTTGCGGTTTTGTTCCCAGCTACATGAGCAGTTCTACTTTCTCGCAGTCCCTTTTCAGGGAGTGGGTTGTCAGCCCTGCATCCTTAATTTCTTAGGCCTTGAAGCCGGGCTTCCCGGCCATACATCTTCTCGGTTTTGATAGTCATGTCTTGTCACGGGCGATGATGTCCCACACGTTTTCTGGGGCTTCCACAGAGCCTCCTCGAGTCACCGTTATGGTCCCGCAGGTCTTCTGACCCTAGAATGACTTCCATTGGGGTGTCTTTCTTCTTGCTGAGAGTGGCAGTGAGTTACTCCCACAGAGCTCTCATAAGAGATTAACGAAGAACCTGTCCACACGGCCTGCTGATGGCTGCTCCGAGATGGCTGTAAAAACCTTCATCTCAGCCTAAGCAGATCCACACATTAACCACAGACTCTTCTCGCTGCTGCTCCTCCCACCCCCGACGCTACACCCCCAGGCAGGGCGGCCCCGAGCCAGACACACACATATGCACAAACCGACACCACACAACACTACAAAGAACGTGCCTCCGAAATGGGAGAAAACTCTCGGCAAGAAAAACGACACTTTTACGGGAGAAAACTCTTGGCAAGAAAAACCGACGCTTTTAAGAGAGAAAACTCTGGGCAAGAAAAACCGACGCTTTTAAGAGAGAAAACTGTGGGCAAGAAAAACCGACGCTTTTAAGAGAGAAAACTCTGGGCAAGAAGAACGACGCTTTTAAGAGAGAAAACTCTGGGCAAGAAGAACAACGCTTTTAAGAGAGAAAACTCTGGGCAAGAAAAAATGACACTTATATGAGAGAAAACTCTCACCAAGAAGAATGCACCTAAAGGGAAGTCACCCTTGGGCGAGAAGGCCTGCGTGCCCCTGATGGTGGTGTGAGGAGGCTCTAGGCAAGACCCAGGAAACGGGTAGGACGACACGGCCCAAGACAAGAAGTGACTCTCAGAACTGAGAGGACGAACGCGCAGGAAGCCCAGCTTCAAGACCTAAGAACGTAATTCCAAAGGGAAGAAGTCCCAGTTGTGGAAGCGGGCCGTCGGGAAGCTTCCGAGACGCAAGACCGATCTACGCTTTAAGTGCGCAACACAAGAAGAGCGGCAGCCGATTGGTGCTATGCCCACTGGTGCAGGCATTCCAGGCCCTAGGGATGGCGCCCGAGGCACCGTGCCGTGTTCCTTGAGCTCAAGGACAACACCGAGACCCGAGAAAGGTCTAAGAGACAGAACATAGGCCACACCAATGACACGACAACAGACACAGGCTGGAACCGCCCTGCCCGGGACGCGCTGGTGTCACGCTGACCAGTAAGCAGCATCCTTTACCCACCCGAAGGGGACTGTGCTCCAGGACAGCCCTCGCCACTACACTAACTTTAAAAAAAACCCCTTTTTGCAACTGTCAACCTTGTCCCCTTGGCCCCTCTCCGGCACCAGTCTCTCCACTTAGCTTTTGGAGGGCCGGGGCTCCGAATCCATCCTTGAGACAATGAACAGAAAACAGCCAGGTAGGATCTTCCTGCTGTCACCAGGCGTCTCCTTCTTCCTCTGCAAACTTAAAAAAAAAAAAAACAGAGAAGGAACATACGAGGCCGTTTTCTACTATACACGGCATCAAGCCTTACATCATCTGAAAAGTCTTACCTCTAATTTCTTACTTAAATTAGCCTTAATGTTAAAACAAACGTGCCCAAACACCCGAACGAGCCCCAAAGCTGCACTTTACTGAAGAAGCTGCAGAAGTCCCCCCCGGAGAAGCCCCGCAGCAGAATGAGCTCCTGAGCCCAGGCTGGGGCTCATATACCCGGGGCCCCGCCCACCGTCCTCAGGCCCCGCCCACCGCCCTTCCCACAATCCCCTGGGTAAAGGGCGGGGCCAACCCCCCCCCCAGAAGCACAAAAGCGGCCGGAGGAGCAGTGGCTCCTTTTCTCCTGCCGTAAGTTCCCAGTGGGCAAAGCGCCGACCCCTTTTTATTCCCATTCGGGACTCGCCTCTGGTGATTCTTTTAGCGGTTTTCTATCCCGTGGCTGCTGCGGAGAAGAGAGCTCTGCAGGGATCGCTTTGGTTTTGCGCTCTTCAGATATTTTTGTGGCGAACTGTTGGTTGTGTTTTGTGGTTTTGGAAGACTGATGGCAGCACGTCATTTCCAGATGACTGATGAACATTTACGGGGTCCTGGAGGACTAACGTGCCATAGAGACGCGCGTCAGAGGACTGAGGGGGCTCCTGGAGGACTAAAGTGCCCTAGAGATGCGTGTCGGAGGACTGAGGGGGCACTTCCGGGGTTCTGGAGGACCAAAGTGCCATAGAGAGGCACGTTGGTGGACTGAGGGGGCACTTCCAGGGTGCCCCCTTGGCAGAGGGCGCGCATGCACGGTGCCGGTGGAGGGCACCAGGGGGCCATGATTTGGGTGGTGGGCCATTGAGATTGCTGCCACGCCCAAAGAACCAGGAGGGAAAACTGTGCCTTGTTTTAAAGCTCTCTGGAAACCCCTTCCATCGCCGCGCAGAGCTTGGGGCTCCGGGCTTTCCTGGCGCCTTCAGCCTCAAAACCCCCGTTGTCATCTGCCCCAGGGCCGGCCTCAAAAATTTCCGTGTGTCCGGAGGTTGCTGCCATGCCCAAGGAGCCACGAGGGAAAACTGTGAGCGGTTCCCAGAGAGCTTCCCGAGGGTGTCTGGGGTGATACGGCAGGAGATGGCTGTAGAGGGCTCATGGGAGGCGTGTGTCCCTTTGTACCGGTGTTGGCTGGCACAGAGTTAGTGTTCTCCTTCCATGCCGGTGTGGTTCCGTGTCCTGGCTTTGCTGGTGACACCCTCCCTTGTTTTAGCTGTCACTGCACACCGCCAGCGCAGCATCAAGACCTTTTCTGTTTCTCACCCACGGGCGAGAAGGCTGGGGGTGGGCAAGAAGTCGGGAGGGGACAGAGCCGGGAGAGCTCAGAGCGATATCCCAGACCATCTGGCCCTGTGCTCAAGCAATAAAAGCTGGGGGAAAGAGGCAGGGAGGGAGGGGGGATGTTTGGAGTCACGGTGCTCGTCTTCCGAAGCCAGCCTTACGCAAGGTGGAGCCCCGCTTTCCTGGAGGCGGCTGAACACCTGCCGGCCGATGGGGAGCAGTGAATGAATTCCTTATTTTGCTCTGTTTGCACAGGCAGCTTCTGCTTTACCTATTAAACTGCCCTTATCTCGACCGATGTGTTGTCTCACTTTCACCCTTCCCGTCCTCTCCTCCATCGCCGAGTGTCGTGGGGCTCAGCTGCCTCCCGGGCTCAGCCCATGTCGCTCATGGACAAAGGGGTTTCCCCCTTTGCTGCAGGGAATGACATTTTCAGCCGCACCAGGAGAAGCAGCAGGGACACCGACTGCGGCAGTAACACGAAGGTGTAGAGGTTTTTGAGTTCTTTCTGGACAGAGGGGCTGCTCCAAAGGCACTGACCCCAGTGGCGCTCGCCCCTGAGATGCCTCTCCTGCAGCGTGGGCGCTCCATCCCCGCGGGGGAGGTCCTCAGGCGAGAGAGGAAGGTCTGCAGGTGGGAGAGGGAGGTCTGCGGAGCACTGCCCCTACTCGGCCAGCAAGGTCCTGGGGAACGTCCTGGGGACAAAGCGCGGGCTCTGCTCCTCCACGTGCTGTTGTGCCGGGGTTGTTTTCCCTCCTGAGCCCTCACAGTGTGAGACCCTGTCTCCCTCCGCTGCCACACTCTAGTCCTGGGAGCCATCCCACCACCTCTCCGTGTTCCCAAGCTGTGCCATAGCACATGGTGGTGGGGTTTTGGCCTTCTCTTTGCTTCTGGCTGCAGAGCGACCCACAGCAAGGCGCAGGCTGGTCGCTCCGCCTCTCAACAGGCACCAACTGTCTTCATTTTTCATTGTAAGTGGGTTTGAGGACCACAAACCGCACCTCCTCCCTTCCTAATGCGTGCAGCGCTGCAGGGGAGGGGGGGCGCTCTGAGAGCGATGGTGGGCATTGCTGATGGCGATGGACACGCATCCCTCTGCCCTTGGGAAGGCCACCGGAGCAGGGACCGAGATAGAATCACAGAAGTGTCAGGGTTGGAAGGGACCTTAAAGATCATTGAGTTCCAATCCCCCTGCCCTGGGCAGGGACACCTCCCACTAGATCAGGTTGCTCAGAGCCCCATCCAGCCTGGCCTTCAAAACTTCCAGGGATGGGGCTTCTACCACCTCTCTGGGCAACCTGGGCCAGCGTCTCACCACCCTCATGGTGAAGAACTTCTTCCTAACGTCCAGTCTGAATCGACCCATCTCTAGTTTTAATCCATTCCCTCTAGTCCTACCATTACCCGGCATCCTAAAAAGTCCCTCCCCAGCTTTCTTGGAGGCCCCCTTAGATACTGGTAGGCCACTCTAAGGTCTCCTCGCAGCCTTCTTTTCTCCAGACTGAAGAACCCCAACTCTCTCAGTCTGTCCTCACAGGAGAGGTGCTCCAGCCCTCTCATCATCCTCGTGGCCCTTCTCTGGACACGTTCCAGCACCTCCATATCTCTCTTGCAGTAGGGGCTCCAGAGCTGGACGCAGTGCTCCAGGTGAGGTCTCACGAGAGTGGAGTAGAGGGGCAGAATCACCTCCCTCGACCTGCTGGCCACGCTTCTCCTGGTGCAGCCCAGGATACGATTGGCTTTCTGGGCTGCTGGTGCACACTGACGGCTCATGTTGAGCCTCTCGTCCACCAACACCCCCAAGTCCTTTTCTTCAGGGCTGCTCTCGAGCCGGTCGCTGCCCAGCCTGTATCGGTGCTTGGGATTGCCCCGACCCAGATGGAGGACCCTGCACTTGGTCTTGTTGAGCTTCATGAGGTTGGCATGGGCCCACCTCTCCAGGCTGTCCAGGTCCCTCTGGATGGCATCCCTTCCCTCCAGCGTGTCAGCCGCCCTACACAGCTTGGTGTCGTCGGCAAACTTGCTGAGGGTGCACTCACTGCCACTGTCCATGTTGCCGACTGTTGTCTCCGGAGACGTCCTTTCCCTGCAACACCAAAGCTCACATGGACCCAGGGACCAATTTCCCAGCCCCTCAAGGCAAATTGCATCCTAATTTTGAAATTTGCTTTCCCTTTTGTGGAACTGCCAGTGGACACAATGAAAAACTCCCTGGTCCTCCAATGGCGATGAGCAGGTCCTAGGGCTTATAACCGGGTCTGAAATGCAGGGAACGAATTCCCTTCCGGGGAAAGCAGAGGAGGTGGACACCTGCTCGGGACACTTCCAGGGTCAGCAGACTCCTCGTGTTATTTGCATACATTTGCATGACTTTGCGATCACAGGGCTCTTTCTCTTCAGGCTGGGAGGTGGATCTTCTCCCCTCCACTAAGGGATTTAAAAGAAAACGTTAAATTTTCTGGATAGGGAAAAGGGCAGGGAAATACCGCAGATATTCTGATGGAGTTTCAAGGGTCTTGGTGAGGCAGTCGGGGACTGAATCAGGGCTTGGACATCCCACTGCCAGGTGTCTGGGGGAGGAGGGACAGATGGTCTGGTGAGGAAAGGCAGAGCCAAACATGATAGATAACGCCACGCTCAGCAGGAGAAAGTCGGGTGGAGGAAGAAGGGGGTCGGGGGATGTCTCCCAAGGTGGGTGTAGCTCTGAAACTGCCTGGGCAGCTGGGAGGCGGTGAGGGTTTGCTGTGGCATGGCTTGTTTATCGTGTTGTTCCTTCACTTATCAAGCCATCTCTACCTTGCCTGCTCCCAGGGTTTGTTCTGAGCCGATGGCTTTCACTTTCGCTTTCTGAAAGACTCTCCTTTCCCGGAACAGGAGGAGAGGGGCAGGGCAAGGGCACAGGATAAAGGGCGGGCAGGACCCAGGCTGCAGCAAAGCTCTTGCAGCCCAGGGCAGGCGAGGAAGACGACGGTGAGTCCCTTCCCCTCATGCCCCCTCCCCACCGCGTGCAAGCAGCCCGGGACACTGGGTCTGCGGAATGGCTCCTGCTGAGCCCAGCAAGAGACAGGGACCCCAGCGGGTGGGAGGAGGAAGAGGTCCAAGGGTCTGCTCGGGCTCTGGGATGGAGCAAGGGGAATGGGTGTGTGGGAGCGGGTGTTCAACCCCCCCATGGCTTTGCGTGCAAGTTAGGACTCGCCTGGGCTCGCACCCTGTGCCCTAAGCTTTCCTCTCCTCCCCGCTGTGCCGGGAGTGCCCGTGACATGAGGGGCAGCCTCTAGTCCCCCAGTGTCAATCCCCTTGATGTTCGTGGAAGAGGGCAGGGCTTGTGAGGTCCTGGGAGAGGATTCAAAGCCCAGAAGTGGACAGTGTCTGTGGAGCTTGCCATTGCCGGAGCGAGTCCCGGGGTGCCCGGGTGGTGGGGGAAGGTCTGGGAGTGGGGCAGGTTCTGGGTCTGTGCATGGGATGAGCCGTTTTGTTGCCTCCTCCACATCCGTGGGGTTTACTGGAACGTGGGAGGGGCTGGTGATGGCGTTGGCTGTTGGTGATTTAACCCCAGGTTGCAACTAAGCCCCACGCAGCCCCTCGCTCGCTCCCCACCTCGTGGCATGGGGGAGAGAGTCAGAAGTGAGACAACTCCTAGTTTAAGATAAAACTAGGCAAAGCAAAAGCTGTGTGTGCAAGGAAAGCAAAATGGTCAGGTGGAGGTCGGGTGTCCCAGCTGTGTCCCCTCCCAACTTCTTGTTCACCCTGGGACGGAGCTGATTTTCGTCCTTGTAGTCTGTATGTGGCTGTACTCGGGATTGTGCTGAAAGCAGTGTTGATAACACAGGGGTGTTTTCTTTATTGCTGAGCAGCGCTTACACAGAGTAAGGGCCTTTGCTGCTGCTCACACCGTTCCATCATGAGTGGTCTGGGGGTGGGCAAGAGGTTGGGTGAGGACACGGCCAGGACCTTCAAAAACCATCTGTTCCAAACCCCTGCCGTGAGCAGGAACGTCTTGCACTCGATCAGGTTGCTCAAAGCCCCGTCCAACCGGACCTTGAGCACTTCCAATGATGGGCCATGCACAACTTCCATGGGGCATCCACAGCTCCTCTGGGAAACCTCTTCCCGTATCTCACCACCCTTCCACACTAGATAACGCCACGCTCAGCAGGAGAAAGTGGGGTGGAGGAAGAAGGGGGCCGGGGGATGTCTCCCAAGGTGGGTGTAGCTCTGAAACTGCCTGGGCAGCTGGGAGGCGGTGAGGGTTTGCTGTGGCATGGCTTGTTTTTCGTTGTTCTTCCTTCACTTATCAAACCGTCCCTACCTTGCCTGCTCCCAGGGTCTGTGCTGAGCCGGTGGCTTTCACTTTCGCTTTCTGAAAGACTCTCCTTTCCCGGAACAGGAGGAGAGGGGCAGGGCAAGGGCACAGGATAGAGGGCGGGCAGGACCCAGGCTGCAGCAAAGCTCTTGCAGCCCAGGGCAGGCGAGGAAGACGACGGTGAGTCCCTTCCCCTCATGCCCCCTCCCCACCGCGTGCAAGCAGCCCGGGACACTGGGTCTGCGGAATGGCTCCTGCTGAGCCCAGCAAGAGACAGGGACCCCAGGGCGTCACTGATGAACGCACGGGAGGAGGAAAGGAGAGATGGGTGCCTTGCATGGGCAAGCAGCACGCGTGTCCCTGTGAGAGGCACAGCGGGGGGTGAGAGGGGCTTTGGTGGGGTTCGGCATAAGAAATTAATGAAAAAACTCTTGGGGAGCTCCCCTAAGCTTCAATTTCACCGCCAAACCTCTCCTTTCCTCGGTGCTGGTGTGACTCTCCAGTCATTCCTCTCGCCCTCGAGCCCTGCCTGTGGCCATCGCTGTGTCCCACACCCATTTTTGCACAGTTCACCACTCAGCAAACTTCAAAGTGGTTTGCAAGCAAACTTCAGGACACAGTGCGGAGCACTCCCAGTGTCCTGCTGGGCTTTCCGAAATGCAGCTGTTTCTCTTGTGAGGGAAACGGGAAGGGGCTGTGCTCCTCTTCTAAGTGCCATCGTTGTCTTCACAGCAGCGCTTGCAATGGGCAAAAAGGGGAGGCGGGTGGAAGGAATTTGATGCAAAGCATGATTTGGTTGGAACAATGAAGTAGGATGATAACGACTGTCCCCGTTTGGATTGTGGGGTGTCCCCACCCTGTTAACCGTCCCGTCTCGCTGTCTTCTCTGCAGGCGGCATTTGCCATCAGCAATGGCATCTGAAATCCACATGCCGGTGCCCGTGTGCCTCGTTGAGAACACCCCGATGAAGGGGCTGGTGGTCCGGCAGGAGGCCCTGCAGGTGCTGTCAGAGATCACCCAGCCCGTGGTGGTGGTGGCCATCACGGGGCCGTACCACAGTGGCAAGTCCTACCTCATGAACAGGCTGGCTTGTCAGAGGAAAGGTGAGGGAGGTCCCAGCCCCGGATGCCCGAGGTACCTGTATTGAACCCTGTTGAGACCCTTGCGTCCTCCCCCCAGGTTTCTCCTTGGGCGGCGGTGTGCAGTCCCACACCAAAGGTATCTGGATGTGGTGTGTACCTCACCCGTGCAAGCCGGGCCACACTCTGGTGCTGCTGGACACGGAAGGGCTGGGCGACGTGGAGAAGGTGTGGAAGAAGCAGCAGCTGCCTTTGCGCGTTCCCAGCACTTTGTCACCAGCCACGGTGACCAGAGGGCAGGGGTTCCCACCACCTGTGGTGGCTTCAGCCAGTGTGCTGGGAAGAGCCAGAGGCCATGGGGGAGGAGGCTGGGGTAGACAAGGTGCCAAACTCCTCCGCTTTTCTGGAAAAGAGCAGCAGAACAGGACAGAGGAGCTCAGGGTGCACTTTGTTAGAGGTGTGTGGGAGCCTGCGAGTTAAGAGCTGAGGATAAGCCCAGCTAGAGAAGGAGGTGGTGATGGCATGGGGGTGGGTCTCTGCAACACCTGGTCTTGCCATGGCCTGTTGGTGAGGAGCATTCAGGGTCTGGGCATCTGGGGCTTTGCCCCCAACAAGACTTAGGGGGTCTTGTTGATAAGAGTCCAGGGTTGTTCCTCCAGGGTGACATGAAGGACGACACATGGGTCTTTGTGCTGACCGTGCTGCTCTCCAGCACCCTGATCTACAACAGCAGAGGCACCATTGACCAGGCAGCCGTGGACCAGCTGCAGTATCCTTGGTGGGGCAGCAGCAGGAGGGATGCCCTCCTCTCCCTGTGTGGTGGACAAGGGGTTGACAAATCCCAGTTCCTCAGACATCTGAGGGACCTTCTGGTGGTGGCCAGTGGTGTGCTTTGAGTCCTTAGGAGTGCCACGTTGTGGACCTCCAGGCTGAGGGGTTTTCTCCCTCTTCCTTGCGGTGGTTCCCGGCTCTTCTCTGTCCCCGCAGAGTCTCCTCTCTTGCCCACGAAGTGCTGAGCGGTCGCATGGTGGCGATGCCCCTGCATTCAGAGCTGAGGTCCCTCTTTCCTTAGCCAGCTCCCCAGCTACGTGATGAAGCTGACTGAGCAGGTGAGGTTGAACGCAGCACCCGAGCAGAGTGAAGATGAGCTGGAGCATTCAGAAAACTTTGCCCCCTTCTCCCCGACTTTTGTCTGGACGGTCCGGGACTTCACACTGCAGCTGGAGGTGGATGGGAAGGAAATCTCTGAGGACGAATACTTGGAGAACGCACTCAAGTTAAAGGATGGTAAGGGAATGGTGTTGCGCTGCTGGAGACGTCCAGCCCCAGCAGCATTTCAGTGTAAGTCAACAGCAGCCCAAGCCCGGTGAACTTGCTCCGTGTCCTCTTACCCCACAGGTAGCAGCCCGGAGATCCAACACTACAACAAGCCCCGGGAATGCATCCGCCAGTTCTTTCCGGATCGCAAGTGCTTTGTTTTTGACCAGCCGGCCCGCAAGAGGGACCTGTTTCGCTTGGAGGAGCTTCAGGACGCTGAGATCCATTGTGAATTCCAGCAGCAGGTGGAGAAATTCTGCAGCCACATCTGGGAAAAGTCTCCGCCTAAGACCATCCCTGGTGGCCACATGGTAACAGGGACCCGTGAGTACTGCTGTGCAGAGGGTTGGATGGCCAGCAGCTCTTGGGTCTGCGTCTGGGGAAGGATCAAATGCTGAGTCAAAGGATGGAGGTGGGGAAAGGGAGAGGTTTTCTGCTGGCTGCTGTCCCTGCCTGTGGATCTGGGGCTTCTGGATGCCGCAGACGGGGCGGGAAAGAGTTAGGAAAGGAAGTTCAGGAAGGCTGTGGCAGGGAGGTGGCAGGGATATGGCAGGACCCAGTGCCGAACGGGAGCCTGCGTTTTGTTCAGGCTGCAGATCTCTCATCCTTGGTCCTCCTTGGCAGTGCTGGGGAAACGGGCAGAGACCTATGTGGAGACCATCCGGAGCGGGGCAGTGCCGTGCCTGGAGAGTGCGGTGCTCGCCCTGGCCAAGACTGTAAATGCAGCGGCAGTGAAAGAGGCTGTGACGTTGTACCAGGACCTGATGGAGCAGCGGGCGAAGCTGCCGACGGAGACGGTTCAGGAGCTACTGGATCTGCACACCCAGTGCGAGCGGGAGGCGCTGGAGCTGTTCCAGAAACGGGCGTTCCAGGAGGACATCGTCTCTTTCCAGGCAGATCTTACAGTAGGTGGTCCCCAGCCCAGCCAGGATTCCCCCAGGGACGCCACCATCCCCTTAGCTTTGGGGAAGTAGCTTGGTCCTGGGGGGAAGGGGTCTCCTGCCTCCTGCCAGAGGGCAATGCTGTGCCCTCTCCAGAGGAGACTGGGTCCCAAGGCCTGCTCTGGCGTTCTGCAGACCGACACTTGTCCCTGCTGCACCACCTCTTCTCCTTGGTGCAAAAGCCGTGCTGCAAAGGGGACAAGGCTCAGCCCTGCCCGCTCTCTTGCCCCAGCCCAGATGTCTCTCTGCCCTGCCTGGAAGCCTGTAGCCTTCCACGCTTCCCCTGTCCTGCTGACTAATCCTTCTCCCTGTCTTCTGTGAAGCCCGTGGTCCCTGGCGTGCTCCTTTTGTCTGGGCACTTGGTCAGGAAACGTCCGTGGGTTTAGAACCACCTCCCCATCTGTCACCTCCCGGCCCATTGCCCCCCAGACTGGAGATCCCCCAGTTCCCATGTCAACCGGGCTTGGTTTTAGCCCAGCACGGGAGCGGTGGCCGCAGCTCAGCCTGGGCTGATTCCTTCCCTCTGCACCTTTCCGGACAGCGGCAGGTGGAGGCAATCAAGGACAAGTTCTGCACGGATAACGAGCAGGCATCCCGTGACAAGTGCCAGGCTGCTCTCGGGGACCTCTTCCAGGAGTTGGACAGAAAATTAACTGATGGTGCCTACGACGTGCCAGGGGGTTACCAACTGTTCAAAGCAGACCAGCAGGCGCTGGTGGAGAAATATGGGGAACTGCCTGGCAAGGGGGTGATGGTAGGAACAAGAGCAGCTCCCCTTCTGGGAAGAGGCTCCATGTCCCATCCCCTTCCCCCACGTAACTGTTTCCCCCCAGCTCCTGTTCCTGCCCTTGACTCCTCTTCTACCTGTGCTCCTACAGGCTGAGGCTGTCCTGCGGGAGTTCCTCCAAAGCAGAGGGGCTCTGGAGAAGATCATAGATGTCGTCCTTGCAGAGAAGGAGAAGGAGCTGAAAAGTAACTTGTGGGCGGGAGAAATGTCACTGGCTGTAGAGGGCCAAGGTTGGCGAGGGGCACACAACAGCACTCCCTGGGGGTTTGTGGGCTCAGCTCCTGCCTTTGCGACACCTGTCTTTCTCTGTCCCCAGATGTGCAAGACCAGCATGAGAGGGGAGAGCAGGAACGGAAGGTCCGGGAGAGGATCAAGGATGCAGCAATGATGGCATTAAACACGTTCATCGTGGTGCTATTTTCTGGAATCTTTTCAAAATTATTGAAATTTCTTCCAAAACCCTGGTAGTAATAAAGGAAGAGAGGTGGGCTGTGTCCCCACGTAGAATTCTGTTAAATTTTAAAGCCTTTCTTGCAAGACGCTTGCCACGGAGTATGGAAGTGATCACCCTGTTTGCTTGTACCCCTCTATCTGGTGTGATCATGTATGTCTCCTCCAGGAGAAGATGTTCTCCTCTTCCTGCCCAGAGCACGTGGTCTCTCACTCCTTCTGAAGGCACAGGGAACATCTAAAGCCGGGGTGGCCTGG
Source organism: Alca torda (assembly GCA_008658365.1). Lineage (NCBI taxonomy): Eukaryota > Metazoa > Chordata > Aves > Charadriiformes > Alcidae > Alca > Alca torda. The sequence continues at coordinate 13,876 of VMED01000070.1, read as the reverse complement.
GGCACAGGAAGGCCAACAGTCAGGTCTGGGAGCATTTTGCCAGGCTCAGAACGTGTCAAGGGGGAACACAACACACCTCTTGTAGAGACCTCCTCACCAGGGCTATGGGAAACATGCCCCAGCGAGCTCTGTGCCCCCTGGCTGATATCCCAGGGTCGCCCTTTCCCACCCAAGGCTCTTCTCGCTCTGAAGCTGTGAGAAAGTTCTGCCCGTGGCGCCGTCCTGCTCTCTGCTCGCTCACCCCATCTCCACGCTGCTCCCCCTTCCCTCTCTTCACACCAAGAGATCCCCAGGTGCCCCTTCCCGAAGGTGTCTGGGGTGATACGGCAGGAGATGGCTGTAGAGGGCTCATGGGAGGCGTGTGTCCCTTTGTACGGGTGTTGGCTGGCACAGAGTTAGTGTTCTCCTTCCATGCCGGTGTGGTTCCGTGTCCTGGCTTTGCTGGTGACACCCTCCCTTGTTTTAGCTGTCACTGCACACCGCCAGCGCAGCATCAAGACCTTTTCTGTTTCTCACCCACGGGCGAGAAGGCTGGGGGTGGGCAAGAAGTCGGGAGGGGACAGAGCCGGGAGAGCTCGGAGCGATATCCCAGACGATCTGGCCCTGTGCTCAAGCAATAAAAGCTGGGGGAAAGAGGCAGGGAGGGAGGGGGGATGTTTGGAGTCACGGTGCTCGTCTTCCGAAGCCAGCCTTACGCAAGGTGGAGCCCCGCTTTCCTGGAGGCGGCTGAACACCTGCCGGCCGATGGGGAGCAGTGAATGAATTCCTTATTTTGCTCTGTTTGCACAGGCAGCTTCTGCTTTACCTATTAAACTGCCCTTATCTCGACCGATGTGTTGTCTCACTTTCACCCTTCCCGTCCTCTCCTCCATCCCCGAGTGTCGTGGGGCTCAGCTGCCTCCCGGGCTCAGCCCATGTCGCTCATGGACAAAGGGGTTTCCCCCTTTGCTGCAGGGAATGACATTTTCAGCCGCACCAGGAGAAGCAGCAGGGACACCGACTGCGGCAGTAACACGAAGGTGTAGAGGTTTTTGAGTTCTTTCTGGACAGAGGGGCTGCTCCAAAGGCACTGACCCCAGTGGCGCTGGCCCCTGAGATGCCTCTCCTGCAGCGTGGGCGCTCCATCCCTGCGGGGGAGGTCCTCAGGCGAGAGAGGAAGGTCTGCAGGTGGGAGAGGGAGGTCTGCGGAGCACTGCCCCTGCTCGGCCAGCAAGGTCCTGGGGAACCTCCTGGGGACAAAGCACGGGCTCTGCTCCTCCACGTGCTGTTGTGCCGGGGCTCTTTTCCCTCCTGAGCCCTCACACCGTGAGACCCTGTCTCCCTCTGCTGCCACACTCTAGTCCTGGGAGCCATCCCACCACCTCTCCGTGTTCCCAAGAAGGTCGTAGCCCTGCACACAGACCTCTAACTCCTCATATTAATTCCCCATGCCAGCTGCATTAACGTACAGACACTTTAGGAGGCCTTTCAGCATGTTGAGTTCCTGGAGAGGGTTTGGGGGTTTCTCCATCACGGTGCCATGTTGGCTCTTTCTTGCTTGCATGCAAGTGCTGGAGGTGACCTGTTTAAGGTCTGTTTGGCCGATTTTGCCATCCCTTCCTGTCACATCACCACAGCCCTTTGCTCATCAGCCCTGATGTCAGTCTCTCACAGCGCTGCTGGATACTTTCCCCCTCTCACCCTCAGTTTAAAGCCCCCCCCGTACAGGGGCAAAGATTCCTTTGACACAACTTCCCGCTCTGCTGTTTTTGAAAGTCCTGCTTGTCTAAGGCGATTAAAGGTGGCTTTAAAAAAAGGTTCTTTACAACGTAAGTCTTTTGTTTGATTTAAAACTTCGCCCGTTTGCAGTCCTGTTTGTCCAAAACGTATGTGCGGGCAGCGAGGCACCTCGAGCCCTTGAGAAGCAGGGCCTTGGAGGCCTCTCATGGGGCAAGCGTGAGTGTCCCAGTGCTGTTCTGTCCTGCCTGGCAGAAGAAAGACGACTCGGACAGAGATCTTTATCCCTTACATCCGTGCAGATAGCTGCGCCATAGCACATGGTGGTGGGGTTTTGGCCTTCTCTTTGCTTCTGCCTGCAGAGCGACCCACAGCAAGGCGCAGGCTGGTGTCATGTCCCGCTCTCAGTAAAGAGGGGGGTAAGTGACTTCAGATTCGGCCAGTCATTTCATTGTAGTTTATCAGGCTGGTCTCCTCGAATCCGTGGTGGCTATGCCTGGCGGTTTTCTTGTTGTTCACGTGCCTGGAAATGGTTTCCAGGATTGGCTGCTCCTTCATGTTCCTAGGGATCAAGATGAGGCTGGCTGGCCTGTAGAGCCAAGTTTGCTTATGTCATTGGTGCCTTCTTGGAAGAGCAGCAGGGAGTAACAGTCCAAGGGCTGGAATATCTTCGGCAGCCTCTCAGCAATGCACCTGTTGATCAAGGATAGCAGAAGGAGCTTTTTAGAAGCTTCCAGAGGTTTCTAGCAGCTTGTTGAGGGTCAAGGAATCCTGTGTCTCTCCTTATCTGGCACCCTCAGCTTCCTCAGGAGGTACCCCGGAGCCCCCTGGTGATCTTAGACAAAGCCCCTATTTCAAAACATTTCCAGGACATTGTTGGGCGAAGCCCTGAGGAACTTGGGGGGAATTCAGTGCTGCTCCTCATGTGAGTGGAAAGTTCGTCTAGAGGCTTCCCAAGGTTCCTTCTGACCTGAATGCTTTGGTGTTTCTGCCACCACTGACACCAGTTAGTGCGATTCTTGTAGGCACGAATTCCTCCTCTGCACGGGGGTTAGCACCACGTGTGGCAAACCCAGCACCAGCCTCTCCCGTGGTGTGATGTTGGCTCTTGGGCCTGCAACATTTTGAGTTCCAAGTTCATTTGTGAACGGCTACTTGCTCAGATCACGCCCTCTTCACAGCCTGCAACACCTGTGCGTGACATCACGGTGACAAGTGAGAGTGACACAGGCAAAAAGCCATGGTAGGAGGTTGACAACGTTCTCACAACCGTGACATCCTTTGCACACCCAAGAGAAGCCAATAGGATTGGAAGAGTCTTAAACATCCCAGGGGTGCAGTTGTAAGGTCAGCTTTCTCGTTATTGGAGCCTGAGCGAGCTGGATTTGTTCCATCAGAAGAAAAGGCGACTTTGGGGAGACCACAGAAGAGCCTTTCCACACCTTTCAGGAGGTATCCGGAAGAGTCGGGCTCTTCACCATGGTACATGATGGGAGGATGATGGCCAATGACCAATAAGAATGTTTCCCAGAGAGCTGGTGCCATCTCCATCTTTGGAGGTTTTCAGGCCGAAAATGAATAAAGTCCTGCGCAAGCTGGTGCAACCTGACGGCTGACCCTGCTGTGAGCAGACGATTGGGCTAGAGACCTCCTGAGGTCCCTTCCAGCCTGAAGGATTCTGTGTTGCCATCAACTACAGGGCTTTTCCCTGATGACAGTAGGGAAAGCACTCAGGTTCCCGTGGCCCTGGAAATAACGCAGATCTGAGTATGGTCAGATCAACAGCAGCTTTGTGTCCCACTCCAGTCAGTCTTTCTCAGGTGAAGGGCTGCTTGGCAGATACCCCCACACAGCCGTGACCTTATCCTTGGCTTCATCTTGTATTTTCTTTTTCCCTCTTTTGTCCCTCCCAAGTTCTTCCCTTGGATCATCCTCATGCCCTCCCATACAAACAGCCCACCCCTGTTAAATCTTTCCTCGTTGGCTCTGGTTTTGCTTGTTTTGTCCCTTCGTTTGGTGTTTCTGGGATGGTCACCATGGTAATGCCTACCTTGGCCTGCAATTTCATTTAACTAGTGTCTCCTCTTTTAATTTATTATCTGTCCTGTCCTTTAAATTCCTTATGCTTTGTCCTTGTGAGAGACACCACAAGTCAGGTGGGCCATCTCACGCTCACACTAACAGCAGGCACAATGGAGCTTCAGTCCAAGTGCACCTTGAGAAACTCGAGAAGATTTCAAGGAGATGGGATCTTCTCCTCCTTATGATCTTCTGATCTTCTACGTTAGGGGACAAAACAACCCTGTACATCAAGGCAGGCTCAGACCTGAACTGAATGAGGAGCAACCTGGAGGAGAAGGGCCTGGGCATTACGAGCGATGCCATACAGGACAGTGGTGCTAAACATGAATATGGCCATGTGCACACTGGGCTGCACTGGGAGGAGCGTGGCCACCTAGGCAAGGGGAGTTATCACCCCCCGGACTCAGCACCGGTGTGGCCACATCTGGAATAGTGTGTCCTCACGTGGGGCTCTGTCTTCTCGAGGAGTGGGGAGGAACTGGAGCGGGCACACAGGAGGTCTACCAAGATGGGGTTAGGGACCATGTGTGGAAAGGCTGAGAGGTGGGGACCTCATTGGCCTGGTGAAGTGGCAGCTCAGGGAAGAATAATAGTAGCTTCAGAAAGCTTGACTGTTACTCTGGGAGATGATCGCATGGTTTTTGGTAGAGGGAAAGAGCATGAGAAAGGAAAACCACGAGAAACTGCAGTTTTGGATGCCCAGATGGAGGTGAGGAGACAGAAATGACACTTGAAGGAAGGTGGTGCTTTGGTGCAACAGGTCACTCAGAGGGAGTCTGGGTTAGCCCATGAGTTTGCATTTGAAGGAACAGCCGGCGAGGATGGAGAGATGTCAGTAAAGGTAGGGAGATGCCGGGGTGAGAACAAGGTGGGGAAGTGTGTTGGGTGTCTACAGTCCGCAGGGAAAGAGGCGCAGGCACGGGACAGTGCAGGACGGCCTATGGTGGAGATGGCCAAGGGTGCTGGCAAGGCCGAGAAGCCCTGACAGAACCGCGCTCTTTGTCCCCTTGGCTACGGCTGATGTCTCTGCCACCAGGGCCTATGAGGAGACACATTGTCCTCATGGCACTGAGGCCATGTTGCCTTCTTGCGCCCCCCCGGGGAGGCATCGTACTCTTGTCCTTCACTTGGCACCACACATCCCACACCCCACGAAGAGCCCTGAGCCGTGTGTGATGGACGGGATCTCTCTTCTGAGGGCGGGGGCCTGGGGTCAGGGCTTGGCATTTGGCTTGGTAAAACACACCAAGGCTTTCCTCGGCATCAGAGCCGCCGGCGCTTTGCCTTTGCCTGCCTGTCACCACCGCCTCCAAACTTCTGCTCTAACGAGTCCACGGGGAGGCCGTCTTGGTAACGGCCCTCAGTGGGGCTCATTAATACTCCAAGACACTTCGGCGTTTCTTTCTGACTCCTTGAGCAGTTTGTGCAACCTCCTCTCAGCACTGCGGGGCCCAGGGACTCCGCACCAAAACCACCACAGGGCTCATTACAAGGCAGAGAGCCCTCATGTGCCTCGTCTCTTCCCATAATGTTCTTCAAGTCTTCAAGACTCCTGCAGCTAATTGCGGAGCTTTGAGGTTGGTAGTTACAGGGGAAGACTTCAAGGAGGACTTAATGAGAAAGGAGTTTTGCATTTTAAAGGCATTTGTTTTTATTTTCCGGTTTACTGAAGAAGCGATAGCAGCAGTCTCAAATTGGTATTGAGGTGACCAGAGGGCGGGTGGGAACAGCAGTCCCTTGAGGCCACACGCTCTCGGGTCACCCTTGCTCCTCACCTCCCCGACCCCACCGTTTCTCTGATCGGCCCCCTGGGCCTTGCAGCACTTGGTCCTCACATCAGACTTCTCCACTGAAGTCTGCCGCTGGATGTTACAGCTCCTTGGCACCAATTCCCACCTGCTTTCATAGAATCATAAAATCACAGAATCATAGAATTGTTAGGGTTGGAAGGGACCTTAAAGATCTTTCCTCAGGCACGGGAGGACTTCTCCTCGTTGCCTAAAGAACATCTTTAGATCTTAGTTGCATCTAATGAGGTTCACCTTCCACAAGGGATATCCGTACAAGAACCCGTTTAGAGAGAGCGCACTAGGAAAATATAGACATAAACATAATTAAGGAGACGCCTCAAGAGTTCATGAGACTTCTCAGAGAGGCGGGAAGTTTCTAACTCCCTGAAGGCCAACGCAGCAGCCAGACAGTTTGGAGGTGCCTGAATGATGAAAGAGCAAGGGGAGGGGGAAATCTGGAGAGCCACGGGAAGGGCGTATGTCCAGACAGTCTGCTGAAAAGATGCCCTTACACATGGCCATTTAATCGGGAGAGTTTTTCATCTTTCCACGTAGAGCTCAATTGTCTGAACACAGACATCGATCGCCACCTTTGGAGTTCCCTGTGTATATCTGAGGTGTTCACCTGCGACCAGCAGCTGACTCAGAGGACCTGTTGGAGACCAGAGCCCTCCAGAAGCTGCAGGTGGAGGCTGGGAAGAGGGTCCCAGGGCATCAACACTGGCACCAGGTGTCTATGTCCCTGTATCCGAAGACATTTTTGTCATACATCCCGCCTCAGTTCCGGAACATCACTTTTTCTTTTCAAAAAAAAAAAAAAAAAAAAAGGACACAAATGCTTTACAAGTGTCTTAAGGTCTTAGATTTGAGGTCGGCTTCACACAGGTCAGCAAGGGAACATGGCGCTAAGGTGTGGCTCATGGTTGTGTGCATAAATTTAGCCCACGGCAAAGGCAGGCTGATGCAATTTGGAGTGGTTCGCTTGCCTTGCAGGCTGTGTTGATGGGCAACACAATACCGTGTTGGATGGGCAGGTGTCGGGGCTCAGTGATGTCTTCACACACGATACAAACGTGGCCCATCTCCTTAAAAAAAAAACCCAGGAGTTTCACCGCGAAATTATTTCAACATCTATGCTTTTATTTAGTAAGAGTTTCACGTGAAAAAGTTGTACCTAAGAAACTACTGTCAGTGGAGTGAAAATTCGGGTTTCCAAATTTAAAAATTTGTGTTTCACTGAAGTGCATGCTTTCGGTCTCACCGTGACTCAAATTTGTTGATCTTTAATGTCAAGTTCTTAGCAGCCATGATTAGCTGTCATGTCATTCCTGAAAGCTTCTCTGTGAGCAAAAAAAGGATGTATGGAAACAGGGTGATGTTTTTTCTGGAAGTGGAAGGTTTTTGCTGAAAATACCCAGTCGGGAAGCAGCTCATCTTAACGTCTTCACTGGAAAACTTTCTGAAATAGTGTGTTTTTCCTGATTGCTTTTTGAAGAGCCATTTTGACATCCTTGTTCCTTAGGCTGTAAATCATCGGGTTGAGCAGGGGAGTGAGGATGGTATAAGTGACAGAGATCAACGCGTCCTGATCCGATGAGTATCTGGAGTCAGGTCTCAGGTAGATGAAGGAGGCACAGCCATAATGAACAACCACCACTATCAGGTGAGCGCTGCAGGTGGAGAAGGCTTTTTGCCTCCCTGTGGCTGAAGGGATCTGCAAGATGGCCAGGAAAATGAACAGGTATGAAATGAGGATCAGCATCAGTGGGATCGTAAGGACAGAGATACCCAGCGTGAAGATAATGGCCTCGCTGAGGTTTGTATGAGTGAAGGCCACATGGAGGACAGGGGATATGTCACAGAAGAAATGGTTGAGTTTCCTGGATGCCTGGAAGGGCAAGGAAAATATCAAGGGGGTGACCACCTGGGCAACCAGCAAGCCGCTCAGAGCAGAAGCGGCCACCAGCTGAGCACACGCTCGCCAAGTCATGATGCTGTTGTAGTGCAGGGGGTGGCAGATAGCAGCACAGCGGTCGTAGCCCATGGCTGCCAGAAGGAAGGAGTGGGAGCACCCCAAGAAAAGGAAGAAGTACATTTGCACGGCACAGCCCAGGAAGGAAATGGTTTTGTTCTGTGCTATCAAATCTACCAGCATTTTGGGGACAATGACAAAGGTGTAGCAAGTCTCGGAAAATGACAAGACGCACAGGAAAAAGTACATGGGGGTGTGAAGGCTTCGATCAACACATATGATACTCATTATAGTGGTATTCATGCTCAGAGTGACCAGGTACAGCAGCAAAAACACTGCGAGGAGCAGCTTCTGCAGCTCTGCTAGGCTGGAGAAGCCCAGGAAGAGGAAATCTGTGCCCAGGGTTTGGTTGTTGTTCCCCATGGAAACAAAAGGTTTTCTCCGGACGCCAGGCAGTAAGAAAAAGAGCACCCGGGTCACAGAAATTACAAGGTAGCCTGGTGCTGAGACAAAGAGAATTTGCTTGAGTGTCCCTCACAAAACCCCTTTCCCGACCTCTTTGCTCGCAGTGTTGGTTGTCCTCTGACGGCGACGGTGTTGCGTTGGCTTGGGACGCGCCACGGCTGGTGGGAGCTGTGGGCAGCTCTCCCGGCCTTGCTGCGGCTGCCAAGAGCCCACAGGTGGCTCAAGGACACGCGGCTCCCTCTCCCTCGTGAGGTGGGGAGCTGTGATGGCACAGTGGCTGGAGCTCAGCTGGAAAGTACTGTCCCCTTTGGTTAAGTCCCCTTTCTCATCTTCCCGGTGGAGAAAGTGGCGTCAGCCACCTACACGCAAGCGGGCTGCAGGGGCGGAAAAGTTACAGCCTGGAGACGGAGGGGTGGAGGAGGGTCTGCAAAGACTTTCTTGTGAGCTGTGGTTTTGGGAAAGCGGCTGAAAGACCTCCTGTGACCTGCAAGAGAGGAAACACCGTTTCAGAGCCTCTCGCTCTCTCACAAAGGGTGCGCTAGCTCCCAGTGACACCTGCAGAGCTGCGTAAGCTGAAGTGCTGGAGCCACTGGCAATTCCGTGCTGACTGGACGGAGAAGACAAACAGGGTTTGAACAGCACGGCTAAATCCCACTGCAAACCCTCGGCAATCCCTTGACCCAGGGCGGGGGTTATTCCAGCGAGCGGAGCACGTGTGAGCAGTTGCTGGTGCTGCAGTTGTTCCCAAGAAGAGACACGTGGGGAAGAGTCTTAGCTCTCCCTAGGAACGAGGGGACCATTTGCCCTGGGATAGTGGTGGACGTGGCTGGCACGTTTCCTTCCCCCCACGAAGGTCAGTGATGCAAAGGAGCCTTGTGTGAAAGAGACGCAAATCTCCTTCCAGGACAGCAAGGCTGCGTGCCGGCTCCTGCGACAAGACCTCTCCCTCTCCTCCCCTCCAGTCCCCAGCACCAGAAAATGATGCAGAAAGGAAATCTGTGGAGCCAGGGGAAAAAGGGAGCCAGAAACCCTACCTGCGCTGGCCAGAAGAATATTCGGGTCTGGAGCGGGCTTGGAGCCCTTGGTGTACTTGTGGCTGGAGGCATCACCAACCTCTCCCACGGTCCTAGCCCTCCTGTCCCTTTGGGCAGGGGGACAGCAGCTCTTATGGAGAGGGTGGTGCGTGTCCATCAATCCGCTCAAGGACCGCCTCGTCCACACCCAGCGACAGGCATTATTAATTGGTTGCAATGGACATAATTAAGAGCTGATCTGTTTCTCTTAGGCAACCAAAAAACACCATTGGCAATTCTCAGTAATGGATGTGTGCGGAGTTTAAGACTCAAGGGGTTTTTTTTTTCCTACGCAATGACAAGGATCAATCGGGCACTTTTAGTTATTTCTTCCTTGCAGAGACTGAGTGAAAAAAAAAAAATATATCCCTTCCTGTCCTGATACCATTTCCCGCTGCAGACAAAGTCCCCGTCTGCCTTGGCCTCAGTGGGCTTGTGGCACTCTCCACCGCTAGCCTTTGCCCACCCTGTGGGAAGGGACGGTCAGGCTCAGACGTTGTCAGAGGGATTGGTTTTGTGGCTATACCCCAAATCTTATCAAAGAATAAGAGAATCATAGAGTATCCTGAGTTACAAGGAACCCCCAGGAATCATCCAACTCCCAACTTTTAGGCTGTCTCCCAACGGGGCAACCTAAAGGTTAAACCATACAACCAAGAGCATTGTCCAAATGCTTCTTGGACACCAACAGGCTTGGGGCCATGGCTGCTTCCCTGGGGAACTTGTACCAGTGCTTGACCACCCTCTCGGTGAAGAACATTTTCCAAATATCCAGTCTGAACTTCCCCTGATGCAGTATTAAGCCACTCCGTTGCACCTTATCACCGGACACCAGAGGGAAGAAATCAGCGCCTCCCTTTCCATCATCTCCCTCATGAGGAAGTTGTGCTGTAGGCAGCAATGAGGACACCCCTCGGTCTCCTCTTCTCTAAGCTTAACAAACTTGGTATCCTCAGCCACTCCTTACAGGTCAATGCCCTCCAGTCCTTCCACCATCTTTGTTGTCCTCCTTTGGAGACCACCTGATCCCTTTCTGTAACCATGTGACCCACTTTCTGGACACGGGGAAGGCTGTGGACATTGTCTATCTGGACTTTGGTGAGGCCTTTGACACCGTCCCCCACAGCTTTCTCCTGAAGAAGCAGGAGAATCAAACAGCCCCGGCACAACAGCACGTGGAGGAGCAGAGCCTGCGCTTTGTCCCCAGGAGGTTCCCCAGGACCTTGCTGGCCGAGCAGGGGCAGTGCTCCGCAGACCTCCCTCTCCCACCTGCAGACCTTCCTCTCTCGCCTGAGGACCTCCCCCGCGGGGATGGAGCACCCACGCTGCAGGAGAGGCATCTCAGGGGCCAGCGCCACTGGGGTCAGTGCCTTTGGAGCAGCCCCTCTGTCCAGAAAGAACTCAAAAACCTCTACACCTTCGTGTTACTGCCGCAGTCGGTGTCCCTGCTGCTTCTGGTGCGGCTGAAAATGTCATTCCCTGCAGCAAAGGGGGAAACCCCTTTGTCCATGAGCGACATGGGCTGAGCCCGGGAGGCAGCTGAGCCCCACGACACTCGGCGATGGAGGAGAGGACGGGAAGGGTGAAAGTGAGACAACGCATGGGTCGAGATAAGGACAGTTTAATAGGTAAAGCGGAAGCTGCCTGTGCAAACAGAGCAAAATAAGGAATTCATTCACTGCTCCCCATCGGCCGGCAGGTGTTCAGCCGCCTCCAGGAAAGCGGGGCTCCACCTTGCGTAAGGCTGGCTTCGGAAGACGAGCACCGTGACTCCAAACATCCCCCCTCCCTCCCTGCCTCTTTCCCCCAGCTTTTATTGCTTGAGCACAGGGTCAGATCGTCTGGGATATCGCTCCGAGCTCTCCCGGCTCTGTCCCCTCCCGACTTCTTGCCCACCCCCAGCCTTCTCGCCCGTGGGTGAGAAACAGAAAAGGTCTTGATGCTGCGCTGGCGGTGTGCAGTGACAGCTAAAACAAGGGAGGGTGTCACCAGCAAAGCCAGGACACGGAACCACACCGGCATGGAAGGAGAACACTAACTCTGTGCCAGCCAACACCCGTACAAAGGGACACACGCCTCCCATGAGCCCTCTACAGCCATCTCCTGCCGTATCACCCCGGACACCCTCGGGAAGGGGCACCTGGGGATCTCTTGGTGTGAAGAGAGGGAAGGGGGAGCAGCGTGGAGATGGGGCGAGCGAGCAGAGAGCAGGACGGCGCCACGGGCAGAACTTCCTCACAGCTTCAGAGCGAGAAGAGCCTTGGGTGGGAAAGGGCGACCCTGGGATATCAGCCAGGGGGCACAGAGCTCGCTGGGGCATGTTTCCCATAGCCCTGGTGAGGAGGTCTCTACAAGAGGTGTGTTGTGTTCCCCCGTGACATGTTCTGAGCCTGGCAAAATGCTCCCAGACCTGACTGTTGGTCTTCCTGTGCCCCAGGCCACCCCGGCTTTAGACGTTCCCTGTGCCTTCAGAAGGAGTGAGAGACCACGTGCTCTGGGCAGGAAGAGGAGAACATCTTCTCCTGGAGGAGACATACATGATCACACCAGATAGAGGGGTACAAGCAAACAGGGCGGTCACTTCCATACTCCGTGGCAAGCGTCTTGCAGGAAAAGCTTTCAAAATTTAACAGAATTCTACGTGGGGACACAGCCCACCTCTCTTCCTTTGTTACTACTAGGGTTTTGGAATAAATTTGAATACTTTCCCAAAGGGTATAAAAGAAAGTGCCACGGAGACCGCTAACATTGCTGCATCCTTGATCCTCTCCCGGACCTTCCGTTCCCGCTCTTCCCTCTCATGCTGGTCTTGCATATCTGGGGACAGAGAAAGAGAGGTGTCGCAAAGGCAGGAGCTGAGCCCACAAACCCCCAGGCAGTGCTGTTGTGTGCCCCCCACCAAGCTTGGCCCTCTACAGCCATTGACATTTCTCCTGCCCACAAGTTACTTTTCAGCTCCTTGTCCTTCGCTGCAAGGACAATGTCTGTGATCTTCTCCAGAGCCTCTCTGCTTTGGAGGAACTCCTGCAGGACAGCCTCAGCCTGTAGGAGCACAGGTAGAAGAGGAGTCAAGGGCAGGAACAGGAGCTGGGGGGAAACAGTTACGTGGGGGAAGGGGATGGGACATGGAGCCTCTTCCCGGAAGGGGAGCTGCTCTTGTTCCTACCATCACCCCCTTGCCAGGCAGTTCCCCATATTTCTCCACCAGCGCCTCCATGTCTTCTTTGAACAGCTGGTAACCCCCTGGCACGTCGTAGACACCATCGGTGATTTTTCTGTCCAAGTCCTGGAAGAGGTCCCCGAGAGCAGCCTGGCACTTGTCACGGGACGCCTGCTCGTTGTCCGTGCAGAACTTGTCCTTGATTGCCTCCACCTGCCGCTGTCCGGAAAGGTGCAGAGGGAAGGAGTCAGCCCAGGCTGAGCTGCGGCCACCGCTCCCGTGCTGGGCTAAAACCAAGCCCTGTTGACATGGGAACTGGGGGATCTCCAGTCTGGGGGGCAATGGGCCGGGAGGTGACAGATGGGGAGGTGGTTCTAAACCCACGGACGTTTCCTGACCAAGTGCCCAGACAAAAGGAGCACGCCAGGGACCACGGGCTTCACAGAAGACAGGGAGAAGGATTAGTCAGCAGGACAGGGGAAGCGTGGAAGGCTACAGGCTTCCAGGCAGGGCAGAGAGACATCTGGGCTGGGGCAAGAGAGCGGGCAGGGCTGAGCCTTGTCCCCTTTGCAGCACGGCTTTTGCACCAAGGAGAAGAGGTGGTGCAGCAGGGACAAGTGTCGGTCTGCAGAACGCCAGAGCAGGCCTTGGGACCCAGTCTCCTCTGGAGAGGGCACAGCATTGCCCTCTGGCAGGAGGCAGGAGACCCCTTCCCCCCAGGACCAAGCTAATTCCCCAAAGCTAAGGGGATGGTGGCGTCCCTGGGGGAATCCTGGCTGGGCTGGGGACCACCTACTGTAAGATCTGCCTGGAAAGAGACGATGTCCTCCTGGAACGCCCGTTTCTGGAACAGCTCCAGCGCCTCCCGCTCGCACTGGGTGTGCAGATCCAGTAGCTCCTGAATCGTCTCCGTCGGCAGCTTCGCCCGCTGCTCCATCAGGTCCTGGTACAACGTCACAGCCTCTTTCACTGCCGCTGCATTTACAATCTTGGCCAGGGCGAGCACCGCACTCTCCAGGCACGGCACTGCCCCGCTCCGGATGGTCTCCACGTAGGTCTCTGCCAGTTTCCCCAGCACTGCCAAGGAGGACCAAGGATGAGAGATCTGCAGCCTGAACAAAACGCAGGCTCCCGTTCGGCACTGGGTCCTGCCGTATCCCTGCCGCCTCCCTGCCACAGCCTTCCTGAACTGCCTTTCCTAACTCTTTCCCGCCCCGTCTGTGGCATCCAGAAGCCCCAAATCCACAGGCAGGGACATCAGCCAGCAGAAAACCTCTCCCTTTCCCCACCTCCATCCTTTGACTCGGCATTTGATCCTTCCCCAGACGCAGACCCAAGAGCTGCTGGCCATCCAACCCTCTGCACAGCAGTACTCACGGGTCCCTGTTACCATGCGGCCACCAGGGATGGTCTTAGGCAGAGACTTTTCCCAGATGTGGCTGCAGAATTTCTCCACCTGCTGCTGGAATTCACAATCGATCTCATCGTCCTGAAGCTCCTCCAAGCGATCCAGGTCCCTCCTGTGGGCCGGCTGGTAAAAAACAAAGCACTTGCGATCCGGAAAGAACTGGCGGATGCATTCCCGGGGCTTGTTGTAGCATTGGATCTCCGGGCTGCT
>VMED01000069.1:33436-58845 GCA_008658365.1 Alca torda | reverse complement strand
TGCCGCTCACCGCCCGGCTCGTCCACGTGCATGAACACCAGGTCGTCGTTAGCCGCCAGGATGGAGTAAAACTGCTCGTGGCCGACGGACGGGAGCTGCGCCATGTTCCAGGTCTCACCTTGGTCGAGGGAGACGTGGATGCGCCTGGTGGTACCCTGAGGAAGGCCAAAGCATCGTCAGCCTTCATCTTCCTCGCATGGGAGGGGGACAAGCCACCACCCCACCCCGGGCAGGAAAGTTAGGGGGGGGACAAGGACCTTCTCTGTCATAACGGAGGCAAAAAGGAAGCGCCCCCCCAGGCCGAAGGAGTAAATCTTGGTGCCGATGACCTTGAAGGCTTTGCCGAAGTCGGAGGTTTTCTTGAGCTCCAGTAACCCCAGATCAGCTTCTTAAGAAGAAGGGATGGGGGATTAACGGGGGATTAATTAATATCTCCCCCCCGCACACACTCCAGCTCTTCCCAAGCTGTCTGCGGGGGGCTCTGCCCCGGGGGGGGGAGGCTCCCGCAGAGCCCCCCCGAAGTGACAGTGACGCCCCGAAAGCGGTGACGGGGCCGGGGGGGGGGAAGAAGGACTTACTGCAGGAGTTGTTCAGGTAAGTGGTGAAGAAGATGGTGTCGTTCGCACCCCTGGGGGAGAGAAAAGTGAAGGGGGGGGGGGAGGACGACACACAACGACATGACACAACCCCCCCCCACCGAAAGCAGGTGGGACACGGTGGTCCAGGATGTCACCGCCTGCAGACGTGGCATCCCAGGGGTTTGGGTGTCCCCCCGACCACTCACACTGCCACCCCCCCCCCCCAACAAATTATTCCCCCCTCCCCCCAAAATTATTACACACACAAAATTATTCCCTGCCCCCCCCCCAAAAAAAAACAAACGGACAACACTCACCACTTGGCCAGACAGACGGCTTTGTGGATCTCCTCCCACGTCTCCCCGAAATCCTTGGAGATCCAGAGCCCGTTCTGCAAGAGCCGAGGGGTTGGTTATAAGCGAATCCACCCCCCCCCCACCCCCCCAAAAAAACCAGCCTCCCCCCCCAATTCTGGGGGCCGCAAACCCCCATCCCCAACTGTGTTTCCCCCCCCAGCCTCAACCCAGTGGGACACCCCCCCCTCCCCCCACCCAGCCCAGGAGCCGTGTCCACGATGCGGCTCATCCGTAGGGAAGCATCACCCTCGTCCAGCCCCGTTTTGGGGGGGGGGTGTCTCATCCTGGCCCCCCCCACGGTTCTCACCTCGGTGCTGAGGGCCAGCAGGCAGTGGGATTTTTGGGGGTGGTAGGAGATTTGCACCAGGGGGTGGAAGGGTAAATCCGTCTGGATAAAATTCTTGGCAAAATCGGAGGAACGGAAGATCCTGCCGCCGCGGCTGCCGCCGGAGACGTCGCCCGTCAGGATAACCTGGGTGCGGGGAAACCACGGACGGGGGGGAAGCGGGGGGTGGAATATTAGCCGTGCCGGGAAAAAATCCACCGGGAGACGGCGAGCGCGGGGTGGGGGGTGGGGGGGTGGTGTCCTACCTTTCCCGAATTCTCCGGGCCGATGGCCATGCCGAACTCGGTGCGGATGAAGGTGTTGTTGATGAGGCCGGTGATGTCCTTGAAGGTTTTGCCGTAGTCCTCGCTGGAAGGGAGGGACGGGCATGGCGCGGGTGAGGCGGGGGGGGGGACACACGGGGGGGGCATGGCGGGGGTGGGGTGGGGGGGGCGCTGCTCCCGGAGGTCCCCGCTGCGTCACCCGTGGGGTCCCCAGGGCGCAGGCCCCGGGGGGGGGCGGCGGCGCTCACCTGCGGTAGAGCTTGGACTGGCCGAAGCTCATGATCACCAGCGGCACCTGGAACGTCGTCAGGACGAGGATGACCTGGGCGGGGGGGGGGGGACGGGATGGGGGGGGGGCACAGACAATCAGGGTGACACCCAGAGCACCAAGGACCCCCCCGCCTTGTTGTGTGTGTCCCCCTCCATGAGGGAGAAGGGCTGTCCCCTCCCTGGGACCCCCCCCTCCCTCCATCCCAGTCCCTGCTTCGGGTCCCACCAGCCCTGCAGCCCCTCGGGCACAGCAGGGGGACACCGTCGTGTCCCCCCCCAACCCCGAGAGGGAACTTTGGGGGATGAAGCCCCCCCCCAGCGCTTACCCCCGTGCTGTCGCCCACCCAGGACAGTGACACGGAGCCGCTGAGGTCATCGAAGACGCACTGCGAGGGAAGAGGTGGCAAAAGCACACTGTCACCTGGGGGGGGGGACACGAGTACCGGACACCCCCCCCCCCCCACAGTGCAGGGCTGCAGCGTGCCCCGTGGTCACCCCCTCCCAGGGGACACCGGGGTCCCGGCGCCTTCCCCTGCCACCCAGGCAGGTGACACTACCCTGTCCCCATAGCACGGGGGGCAGGAGGGCCCCCTCTGTGCCACTCACCCCCCCCCGACCCCCCTCCCCACCACGCTGGGACCCCCCCACCCCACTCAGGCTGCCGGGCAGCTGCCTGCAAGCCAGAGACCCCCGCGATGGCACTGGGGGACACTGGTTTGGACTGGAGTGGGCGGATGGGAGCAGGGTGGGGGTAACTGGGGACACTCACGGGACACCTGGGGACACCCGGGGAGACCCACGGGACACCTGGGGACATTCAAGGAGACCCACGGGACACCTGGGGACACCCGGGCACACGTGGGGACACCCGGGGAGACCCACAGGACACCTGGGAACACGCGGGGAGACCCACAGGACACCTGGGAACATCCAAGGAGACCCATGGGACACCTGGGAACACCCAGGGAGACCCACGGGACACCCAGAGAGACATGGGGACACCCACGGGATACCTGGGAACATCCGGGGAGACCCGGGGAGACCCACAGGACACCTGGGGACACCCGGGGAGACCCAAAGGACACCTGGGAACATCCAAGGAGACCCATGGGACACCTGGGGACACCCAGGGAGACTCACGGGACACCTGGGGACACCCAGGGAGACTCACGGGACACCCGGGGAGACCCACAGGACACCTGGGGACATCCGAGGAGACCTGGGGACACCCACGGGATACGTGGGGACATCCGGGGAGACCCAGGGAGACCCACGGGACACCTGGGGACACCCGGGGAGACCCACGGGACCCCCACGGGAGACCCAGGGACACCTGCGGGGGACGGGGGTGCCGGTAGCCCCAGGCAGGCAGGGAGAAGGGGAGCCCTGCGGCGGGGACAAGGTCACAGCCGCGGTGTCCCCAACACCTCCGGAGCGCTGGGGAGAGGTGACAAGGAGGGGACCCCGCGGTGCCACCCCTTCCCCGTCGTTCCACTCTGCAGGAGGCATCCCCTTACGGAGCGGGGAAAAAAGGGGGAAGAAAGGTAAACTGGCGCGGGACCAGCCGAGGGACTGGTCGAACTGGGCTGGCGAAGCCACCGCCACCCAGCGGCAACCGGCCGGGCGCAGGCGGTGGCCGAGAGCCAGCGGATCCCGGCCCGGATCCGTGTCCCCCCCTCCCCGCTCCCCGCCTCGGTTAATGATCAACCCGCGGGGACGAGGTCAGGATCCCCCTGTCCGTCCGTCCGTCCGTCCCCCCGCCCTCTCCCCAGTCTGTCCATGGGGGTCTGGGGTGGGGGGGTGGGGGGGGGGGGCTGCTCCCTGCCGGGGGGTTACGGTGGGGGGGGGGGAGCAGCTGGCAGGCAGTGTCCGTCCGTCCGTCCGTCCCTGCGCAGGCGCCCGTCCCGCTGCAGCAGGTGTCTCTGCTGGCACCCGCAGGGCAGCGCCCGGTCTGTCCCTCCGTCCGTCCCTCCGTCCGTCCCTCCGTCCTGCCCCAGCCGGCACAGGGGGAGCAGGGTCTGTCTGTCTGTCCCAGGGGGAGCAGGGGGGTGTCTGTCCATCCATGCCGAGGGGTGTAGGGGGTTGTCTGTCTGTCTGTCTGTCCGTCCCAGGGGGAGCAGGGGGGTGTCTGTCTGTCCCAGGGGGAGCAGGGGGGTGTCTGTCCATCCATCCCGAGGGGTGTAGGGGGGTGTCTGTCTGTCTGTCTGTCCGTCCCAGGGGGAGCAGGGTCTGTCTGTCTGTCCCAGGGGGAGTGTCTGTCCATCCATCCCGAGGGGTGTAGGGGGTTGTCTGTCTGTCTGTCTGTCCATCCCAGGGGGAGCAAGGGCTGTCTGTCTGTCCCAGGGGGAGTAGGGCAGTGTCTGTCTGTCTGTCCATCCATCCCGAGGGGTGTAGGGGGTTGTCTGTCTGTCTGTCCGTCCCAGGGGGAGCAGGGGCTGTCTGTCTGTCCCAGGGGGAGCAGGGGGGGTGTCTGTCCATCCAACCCGAGGGGTGTAGGGGGGTGTCTGTCTGTCTGTCTGTCCGTCTGTCCCAGGGGGAGCAGGGCAGGCATCTGTCCATCCCAGGGGGAGCAGGGGGGTGTCTGTCCATCCATCCCGAGGGGTGTAGGGGGTTGTCTGTCTGTCTGTCCATCCCAGGGGGAGCAGGGGGGTGTCTGTCCGTCCATCCCGAGGGGTGTAGGGGGATGTCTGTCTGTCCGTCCATCTGTCCCAGGGGGTGCGGGGGGGGGGGGGTGGTGTCTGTCTGTCCCAGGAAGTGTAGGGGAGCGTCTGTCCATCTGTCTGTCCATCCCAGGAGATGTAGAGGGGCTGTCTGTCCATCCCAGGGGGTGTAGGGGGTACGTCTGTCTGTCTGTCCGTCCATCCCAGGGGATGTGGGTGTTGCCTGTCCACCTGTCTGTCTGTCCCAGGGGACACAGGGGAGATGTCTGTCTGTCTGTCTGTCCATTCCAGGGGATATACGGGGGGGGCGTGTCTGTCTGTCCGTCCATCTCAGGGGGCGGGGGGGGGGGGTGCCTGTCTGTCTGTCTGTCCCAAGGGATGTAGGGGGAGATCTCCGTCTGTCTGTCTGTCCCAGAGGACATGGGGAGGGGGATGTCTGTCTGTCTGTCTGTCTGTCCGTCCACCCCAGGGGATGGAGGGGGATGTCCGTCCGTCCGTCCCAGGGGATGCAGGGGGGGTGTCTGTCTGTCTGTCCCAGGGGGAGCAGGGGGGGTGTCTGTCTGTCCGTCCGTCCCAGGGGATGCAGGAGGGGTGTCTGTCCATCCGTCCCGCCCCCCAGGAAGCCACCTGCCCTCGCCAGGCCCCGCCAGGCCCCGGGGCGGGGACCTGTCCGCCCGTCCCTCGGTCCGTCCGTCCCACAAGGCGCCGGCCGGGGCGGGGCGGGGCGGGGGGGGGGTGGGGGGTGCCCGTCCGCCTGTCCCCCGGGGGACTCCCCGCTGCCCCCCACTCCCCGCTGCCCCCGAGGCCCGTCCGTCCGCCCGGGCTCACCTGGTGCGTGTTGTTACCGAGGGCGGCCGGGACGCCGCGCAGGCCGCCGCAGGCCTCGCCCCCCGCCGCCGCCGCCATCCCGCCGCCGCGGGGGTCCCGGTGCCGGTGTCGCAGCCCCAGCGCCACCGCCGCCCCCAGCGCCAGCGCCAGCCCCGCCGCCAGCCGCGCCGCCCCGCGCGGCCCCATGGCGACTCCGGCCGCCACCGCCGCCCCGCGTACCGGCCCGCCGCTGCCCGCCCCCCGCCTCCCATTGGCCGCCGCCGCGCCCCGCCCCGCCCTCGCGCCGCGCCCCCCCGCTGGGATTGGCTGAGGGAGATGTCGCTCTAGTCCGCAGCACGCCTTCCACGGCGACACACCTTGCGGTTAGCCCCTTCTCGTGTCAATCAGCGCCTTACTCCTCCCGTGATTGGCCGGCAGCGCTTGCACGATGGGTGCGAGCCCGCCCCCTCTCTGGTGACCCCGGGCTCTAATCTATCTAGCGACAAGCCTCTGATTGGCGGGGCGGCGGAGCGATTTTCTGATTGGCCGAAGCGACAGGTAGCTGGGGGCGCGCCAGGCCCACCCCCGGCCCATTCACAAGGTCCGGCCGCCCACGTGTGCGGGGACCCCCGGGGCACGGAGCCCCCGGGAGGGGGGAAGGGACCCCCAAGAAAGGGGGGGAACCCCCGGGAATGGCGGGGGAGCGGCGGGGGGGAAGCCTCCCGGGAAGGGCTCCCCCCGGCCTGGGGAGGCCGAGGCTGGCTGTGGGGCTCAGCCTCTGGTTGTGGGGGTGCACAGCTGGCAGGGGAGGGGGGGACAGGTGACAGCAGAGTGTGTGTGTCCCCGTTTCCCTTGGGCCGATACAGGCAGAGCTGGGTGTTTCCGTGCGCGGTGACGGTTACAACCTTGCACAAGCCTTCCCTGGGAAGCGCTGGTGCAATACATGAAGCCACAAACGCACCCAGCAGCCCCCCCGGAAAGGGGAGGGCTCTGCACCCCCAGCGCCACCAAAGGTCCCCCCCTGGCAGAGAAGGGGACCGGGAGCTCTCAGCCCCACAGAAGCGGGGTTCAACCTTCCGCTACACCCAAGCGAGATCCTCAGGGAGCTCCTGGAGTCCCTCATCCTTTACTGCAAAAAGGGAATTTTCATTTTACTGCCGTGTCATCCTTCCGCTTGGTGTGGTTTTTGTGTTTTTTGTTTTTTTTTCCTTCCCCCTCCCCTGAAAAAAAAGACAATCTACGAGTTGAGGGGGGGTGAAAGGCACAGGGAAACCCAGCCCTGGGACAAGCCGCTGGGGTGGCATCGCTCAGAGAAGCGAGGAACGGGGCAGGTATCTCCAACGGCCAGGTGGGAGGCGAGCGGGGCTCCCCTACACTCACCCCCCCCCCTCGCATTGGGCCTGGTGGCTGCTTGGACCGAGCTCCGGCTTTTCGCTTGCCAGGAGGGCTCAGATAAGGAGCACAAAGCCTCGATTTTCAGCTCCCGAGGAGCCGCTCTCATGTGATGCCGCCACCAGCGAACCGTGTGAGGAGGGGCAGGGCATAAAGGCCCATTTTCTGCCCAGTGCCGCGCTGGGAAGAATTAGCTTTTTGTGTTTCCTAGGACATAAACAAACTTTGAAAGAAACCCAGAACAGCAGGATTACACCACCGGGACAGCCCTCTGCCTCCTTCCCAAGGGAGAAGGGAATACGACCGAGCTCTGAAGCACACGGAGGGTAAAGGGCGTTCACGTTTCCCAGCGATAGCAGCCCCGGTTTCACTTAGGGGGTGGTTTTACGAGGGTGACGCTCGGGGCGGTGCCCTGGATATCATCCTGGCTTGCTGGATATTCAGGATGGGCGAGCTCCCACGCCAGAGCCACCCTTGGCGCTACCCCGGAGTCATTCCAGGGGTGAGGAGCAGTGCGGAGACGGGCTACGGCGCCCCAAAACTGCCCAGGGAGAGCCAAAGTCAGGCGCGTTTCCCCTTATCTGGGCTCCAGGGAAGGGCTCCCCCAAGGGGAAAGTCCATCAGCTAATTATTTCCTCTGTTTGCTCTTCCACCTGCGGATTGGGGTGTTGCATCCAACCCCGTACCACGACCCCGGGCGGCGCCCCATGATCCGATTTACTTCCTTTAGAGAATTACGCAAAAGGGGGAAACTCACTGCAGAGCTCCTGAGCCGAGGGCACTCGGCTGTTCTGAAAGCCGAAGTTATCCAAGGAGCGAATCTTCCAGACCTTGGCTTCCCTTCCTGCGTCTGTCTGGCAACGCCAAGAGAGGGGGAAAAAAAAAAAAAAAATAAAAAAAAATTAATAGGATTGATATTTTCCCCTCCCGCAAAAGGTCGATGTGGGGTTTGCTGCCACGGTTGGGCTTTGCCGAGCGACGAAACGGCCGCTGGGGAGCGAGGGCCCATCCCAGCGCTGAACCTCAGCGGAAAGTTACTCATTTCAGTCAAATATAACGCTGGCAGCGTCCCCCTCCCGGCAGCGCAGGCGGCGGCTGTCATTTCCCCAGCAAACAACGTCGTTTTGTTCAGGGGGAAAGTTGTCACTTCTCAAAAAAAGAGGAGGAGGAGGAGGAGGAGGAGGAGGAGGAGGAGAGCGGAGCCTGCCGAGGTTCGCGGGGCGGCACGGAGCGAGCTGCCAGGGGCCGGGGCCGAGCTGGCTTCCCAGCGGGCAGGATTTTGTAGGGAAATACTTCATTCATCTCAGCTTATTCCTTTTAATCGGACCCATCTTCAATTCTCAGCTGCTATTTTGAGGCCAAGGAGCCGGAGACCCGAGAACCAAAAGGCCTGTGAAGAGGATGAGCAGAAGTTTGCTGCTCGGAAGGAGAATTCTCTCCAAATTAAGCAATATCTGGCCAATTTAAGAGGTGAGGGGTTGGCCCGTTAACCCCAGCGCTGGTCCCACTCCGGTCTATCAGTTGTTACGGGTTATTTCCAAGCTCCACTAGAAGGAAACGCAAACAGAATCACGGAAGAACCCCAAGCCCGGTTACGGATTTCATCCCTGGGAAGGAGCCAGAGCTCCAGGTACGTCGTTAGGGACCAAAACCGCAGGAAGGGGACAGAGGGGAACGCATCCAACGGGCACCAGCACATCTAAAAAATCTAAGGTTTTTTCCAAAATCCCCGGGGAATTAGGCATGGATCTCCCGACGCGACATCACCACGCTCTCCACGAGAGGGAGACCTGTCACTGCCGCAGCCCCCGCCGCAGATCTCCGCAGCAGATGTTGCCCTCATCTGCCCCCCCCCCCCTCCCCGTTTTCCCCTCTAAACCGGTGTCATCCCCCCCCCGCCCCCGCCTCCGACCTCCGCGACGAGGAGCCCAGGATAGAGTAACAAAATGATTTATTCTCATTTCCTCTCATTGTAGAGATCAGTTATGTACAGAAACTGTAAAAAAAAAAACAACCTCAAGAGCCTTCTAAGAGGAGCAATTAACGGATGGTGCTGGAAAAGAAAAATCACGGGGGCTGGAAGGAACCGAGAGGCAGTTCGCTTTGATCGGGGCGGGGGGATAACGAGCCTTTGAGGGAGTCTCTGTCCTTTTTCAAATATCCTTGATGACCTCTTCAAGCTCCTCTTTCGTGTACATGTGGAACTTCATGCCGGGCTGCACCGTGGCGAGCTGAAAAGAGAAAGAGCAAGGGGTTAAGCGCGGCCGCGCGCGCGCGCGTGAAGTGACAGCGTGGGGCAGGGAACAAGAGAGGGGCCTCCGCGGAGCAGCTGTTCCTTCTCGGCTGCCCGATCTGCCAGCCCAGCAAGATCATTCCACCCCGTAACACGCTCTTTGATTCCTTAAAATAGCCGCCTGCCGCAGAAATAGCTTTTAATTGACTCAGTCTCCTCATAGTAGCAGCAGCGGGGAACGTCTGTTGGGAACAGGCTGGGGAAAAAGACCCCGTTAATACTGTCCCATTTGACACTGTCCCCCACAGAATTCTCATGGAAAAACTGGCGGCTCATGGCCTGGATGAGCATACGATCTGCTGGATCAAGCACTGGCTGGATGGGCGGTCCCAAGGAGTGGTGGTCAATGGAGTTAAATCCAGCTGGCGGCCGGTCACAAGTGGTGTCCCTCAGGGCTCAGTGTTGGGACCGTTTCTGTTTAACGTCTTTATTGATGACCTTGATAAGGACATAGAGTGTGTCATCAGCAAGTTTGCAGATGACACGAAGCTAAGCGGGAGTGTTGATGTGCATGAGGACAGGGAGGCTCTACAGAGAGACTCAGATAGATTGGATCGATGGGCCAACGCTCATGGAATGAGCTCCAACAAGGCCAAGCGCCGGATCGATGGGCCAACGCTCATGGAATGAGCTCCAACAAGGCCAAGCGCCGGATCGATGGGCCAACGCTCATGGAATGAGCTCCAACAAGGCCAAGTGCCGGATCGATGGGCCAACGCTCATGGAATGAGCTCCAACAAGGCCAAGCGCCGGATCGATGGGCCAACGCTCATGGAATGAGCTCCAACAAGGCCAAGCGCCAGATCGATGGGCCAACGCTCATGGAATGAGCTCCAACAAGGCCAAGCGCCGGATCGATGGGCCAACGCTCATGGAATGAGCTTCAAAAAGGCCAAGCGCCGGATCGATGGGCCAACGCTCATGGAATGAGCTCCAACAAGGCCAAGCGCCGGATCGATGGGCCAACGCTCATGGAATGAGCTCCAACAAGGCCAAGCGCCGGATCGATGGGCCAACGCTCATGGAATGAGCTCCAACAAGGCCAAGCGCCGGATCGATGGGCCAACGCTCATGGAATGAGCTCCAACAAGGCCAAGCGCCGGATCGATGGGCCAACGCTCATGGAATGAGCTCCAACAAGGCCAAGCGCCGGATCGATGGGCCAGCGCTCATGGAATGAGCTCCAACAAGGCCAAGCGCCGGATCGATGGGCCAACGCTCATGGAATGAGCTCCAACAAGGCCAAGCGCCGGATCGATGGGCCAACGCTCATGGAATGAGCTCCAACAAGGCCAAGCGCCGGATCGATGGGCCAACGCTCATGGAATGAGCTCCAACAAGGCCAAGTGCCGGATCGATGGGCCAGCGCTCATGGAATGAGCTCCAACAAGGCCAAGTGCCGGATCGATGGGCCAGCGCTCATGGAATGAGCTCCAACAAGGCCAAGTGCCGGATCGATGGGCCAACGCTCATGGAATGAGCTCCAACAAGGCCAAGTGTCAGGTCCTGCACTTGGGCCACAACAACCCCATGGACGCTACAGCCCTGGGGCAGTGTGGCTGGAGAGCTGCCGGGCAGAAAAGGATCTGGGGGTTCTCATGGACAAGCGGCTGAACATGAGCCAGCAGTGTGCCCAGGTGGCCAAGAAAGCCAATGGCATCCTGGCTTGTATTAGGAATAGTGTGACCAGCAGGAGGAGGGAGGTGATTGTCCCCCTGTGCTCAGCACTGGTGAGGCCACACCTTGAGTGTTGTGTCCAGTTTTGGGCACCTCAATACGAGAGAGATCTCGAGGTGCTGGAGCGAGGGCAGAGGAGGGCAACAGAGCTGGTGAAGGGCCTGGAGAATAAATCTGATGAGGAGCGATTGAAGGAGCTGGGACTGTTTAGTGTGAGGAAGAGGAGGCTGAGGGGAGACCTCATCACTCCCTACAACTACTTGAAAGGACACTGTAGAGAGGTTGGTGCTGGTCTCTTCTCACAGGTAATTAGCGACAGAACAAGAGGGAATGGGTTCAAGCTGCAGCAGGGGAGGTTTAGGCTGGACATTAGGAAAAAATTCTTCCCAGAAAGAGCGGTCGGACACTGGAATAGGCTGCCCAGGGAGGTGGTGGAGTCACCGTCCCTGAATGTGTTTGAGACTCGTTTAGATGTTGGTGTTGGGGGATGTGGTGTAAGGGAGAACTCTGTAGAGTGGGGTTGATGGTTGGACTCGATGATCCCAAGGGTCTCTTCCAACCTAAGTGATTCTATGATTCTAATACGAGTAAGGATTACTCGTATTCATCAAATACTCCTCAGAGAGGGGCGGTTTGTGCTGCAGGTCGGTGTGGCCCACGGCAGAAGCGCCTCTTCTCCTCCAATAACCAACCCAGGGTACAAATCCTGGCCTGTTATGTCCCTCCCGATCAACCAAAACAGCAAAAGGCTTGGAAAGGTTTAGCTCTGGGAAAGCGAGGCAGAGGCAAGCCTGCCCTTTTGACGGCCAAACACCAAAATATCGGCAAGCCACAGCGTGCCCTGCAGCTGCCTGGTGGCCTCTAGGAGCAGCCAGAGAGATCTCTTCCAAGGCAAAACCCAAGGGACGAAGCCGGGGGGGGACAACACACGTTGCCCTGCTCCTCTGCCGGGAGGCAGCGTCCGGGGCGGACATGGACAGCTGAGATGTTTCACAGGGTGAGCACCAGAACAAGAGATACTTGAGGAACGCCAAAGGCTGGAAGAGGAACATTACGCGTGGGCTTGGTTCACACCTACCCAGCAGCGTCAGAGCCCGAGATACCGGGGGAGGGCAAGCCAAAAAGCTGCTGGGGTTGGGATGCTCCGCAGCGAGCTCGCAGGCACACCCCCCCGCCAACCCCGGCACCAGGAACGAATCTTTCCTCTTAAAGGATCAAAATCTTTGGTTGCAAGAAGCCGAAGGAAAGCTGCAGAGGGCCCTGGCAAATCCCTCGGCTCTTCCCAGGCTTCTCCGCTTGCAAGGTCACCCATAAACCAGCAGGAGATGGTTTATGAGCTTTTTGGGGTAAAGGGAGGGTGGCCATAAACTTTTTATTTTTTTTTCCAAGGAGAAATGTCCCCAAAATGTCCCCAACACTCAGCCCGAGCGCCCTGGGTTTACCTGGCGTTCTCAGACGCGTCAGAGACGCTCCGAGATGCCCCTCACATCACCTGGATGGGGGCTGGAGTGATACGGGATCCCAACGGACTTGACAACACTCATATCTACACCCTGAAACCAAACCAACTATTCAGAGGCACCAACTACTCCAACTTTTCCATGTCTGCTCCAACCCGCGCCTCACCTTCTCCCTACAAACCAAAGCCTTCCTCAGCCATTCCCTTAGAGGCTTCCCCGGGAAGTAATTCATTTAAAAGAATTTAAAACATTGTTTAAGGCTCCTGAGCTTCCCCGCCGAGGGATTTAACTCTTCCACGACCACACTTCGCCCCTTCTCTTCGCTGCTGGAGGGAAAAATCCCATAGGAGAGGGGGAAGCAGCCGGAGTAAATAAACCTGAGCACCGCTAAAAGGCTAGAAAGCAAAGCGGCGTCTTCAGGTAGGAGATTTTCAGCCAGAAGAGCGACTTGAGTCAATAGAGACCTTTTAATCCTCAGCACATTCTTCTCATACTTAACCCTGATATGATTCCTCAACGCGTTCAGAGCTTTGCCAAGCACAGTTAAGCCCTGTTAAACGGGGACATGACATAAGGATACTGTACGCGCTCCTCTGCCTCCATTTCTTCCCACTGTACTGCGGATCTTCCAGAGGAGACCCGAAGCTCATCAAGAGAGAACCGGGAGAGCATCCGGGGAAGCAGATTTCAGCCGGCCGGCATCATTTCTGGACAGAGAATCTAAGTTTTCAGCGTGCCGTTGGCCCTTTCCTCCCCAAAATGAGCCAGTTCATCACATCAGGGAGGGTGCCCAGCAGCAGTGTTTAGTAAAAAAAAAGTGGGGTGCACACTTTTGGGCTGTTTGGGAAACAGGTTCCCAGCGCTCGGAGGAAAGGAATGGGAGAACGGCAGGAGGAGAGCAGCTCAGGAGTTGGAATGACATGATTTCAAAAGGTCTAGTGTCTCATAACTCGCCAGAAATAGAAGCAAACTCTATACGCCGGCCTTGCTCATCATCTAGCCGTTATCGCTAACGAACTGGAAGGGTTTTTACCTTTGCTACCTAAAAAGGAGCAAGTCCACGGAGCGGGGTTTAAGGGGGACAGGTACCAGTGGGTTTGTGGGGAATATCCCAGAGCGCGGGGGAAGCCGAGCTCTGCCAGCCCGGCCCATGGCGGGGAAAACGCCGGAGGTTAGAGGAGCGCGTTCGTTCCTGGAGGCTTCATCCCTGCGGTCCTCCTGTCCAACAGATTGTTGGCACCCACCCAAGACTGAATATAGCAAGTCCAGAAGCTGGATAATTTTCATTCCTTCTAATATTACAAGTACCGGGGAAAAAAAGAATGGCTAAACCCCGGGGAAGGGAAGGAAAAGGAAAAAAAAAAAAAAAAGTATGTGATCCGGCTGGCACGACAGGTTCCCGCTCGGCTGAGTCAGCCGCTGTAAGGTCAAGCAGGGGCTCCAGCCCCCATCCAGCGAGCCCCAGGAGAATCGCTTCTGCCAGCGCTCGTGGATTAACCAGGCAACCGAAAAAGTCAAAAGAGAGCTCCAACCCTTCCAAAGGTGCCACGCACGACGTGCTACAACGGGCGGCTTGAAAGCACAAGGATATATATATAAGGGAGACCTTCTCACCCTCTACAACTACCTGAAAGGAGGGTGTAGAGAGATGGGGGCTGACCTCTTCTCCCTGGTGACAAGCGATAGGACAAGAGGAAACGGGTTCAAGTTATGTCAGAGGAGGTTTAGATTGGGTATCAAGAAACATTTTTTCACTGAAAGGGTTATTAAACATTGGAACAGGCTGCCCAGGGAGGTGGTGGATTCACCATCCCTGGAGGTGTTTAAAAAAAGGGTAGATGTGGTGCTTAGGGACATGGTTTAGAAGTGGTTTTTGTCAGGGTGGGTTAATGGTTGGACTTGATGATCCTAAAGGTCCCTTCCAACCTCAGCGATTCTGTGATTGTATTCTACGATCTGCAGCCGGCCGGGCCTTGGCTTGGGAAGTCCTGAGCCGCTCCACCGACTCGCCCCTCGCTCTAGCAGCACGGGCAAACCCGTCTCTGCAAGAAGCGAGCCGGCAGCTTTCTCACCTCCACCTTTAAAATGCAAGAAGCCACTGAGACGCTCGCTGCGCGGCCAGCGGGGCTCGTGCCGAGGACGCAGAGGCTACAGGCGGCGCAGATCTCTGCTCCACGCCGGGCGCCGCAAACCGCAACCGCACGCCGCTAAGGGAGTCGCCGTTACCTCGATATTGGTTGCGTTCAGTTTCTCCTCCATAACTTGTTTCAGGATGACGAGGGAAGATTTGATGGCTTCTTTCAGCGTCATGGACTGTAAAACAAATCACTCGTTGATGGCGTTGTTGAGGCTCAAGCAAAGGCTTGTCCATCACCCCTTTGACCGCAGAAGTGTGCTGCTCTCCCTCCCACCCCTCTCAAATCCTTTAAGCTGTCACTGGCAGCAAATTTAAAAGCTTATCAAGTTATCTACAGTATCAACAAGAGATCAAAGCGCACTGTTCGGGCAGGGCAGTGACAGTTGCAAGGATGGCGACTTTCTGCTTCTGTGTAACTTTTTTACAAAGCTTAAGAACTGTTAATCTGGGCACACGAACCTCACCGTCAGGACCGGGCCACGAAGGTCCATTTCTCTTCACCAGTTACTGTCTATCAAGCAGTTCCCCCCACGACAGGCTCCAACGGGAGCTCTGAAAAGCCGGACTCCCTCTCGGCAGAAGCCTTCCTGTTTTAATTGCATAAATCCCTGCATGAGGGGCAACTACAGCTACAGTGACGATAGCTGTGTTTGCCGTCACGTTGCACTTGGAAGGTGGTTAAGGAGCCACGGAGCCCAGAACTTGGGACAGTTCTGGTGGTGAACAAATTCGGTTACTAAGCCTTTGGCTGGAAGCCTTCACAGCAATCAACACCACCAATTCTGCTCTTCATTACCGCGTTTGCTTTCTTACCACACAAAAGGGGCAGCTCCCTCCTCGCGGAGGGAAGAAAGTTTCTATTTAATAGCAAATAGGACCAGTACTTGCAGCGCAAAAGCCGTTAACATCGCTGGCTTAAGAGATCTGGTGAAACGAAGCCGTTTGCTTTAGCTCCGTCCGCTCAGGCTGAATCCATACCGAGCCCCAACGCGTTCGTATAGCAGTTCTTTTATTTACAGAGCACTTCCTGACATGGTCTTAATTATCACCCGCTAGAAGCGGAGACCGGCATCTCAGACGCCGGTCTCGTGTTCCAGCTGCTGCCCAGGGGGAAGCTGCTGGTAGTAGCACTCCTCCCGGTAGAGATCCTCGCCCAGACGCTCAGCGCTGCCACCTAATCACGGGATCAACTGCCAAGGCCCAAGTCCCACCCTTGATGAGCTCACGTACCACCCCTGCGGCGCTACGAGAGCCTTACGAATCGCTCTTTGGGAAGGAAGGAAGCTCGTGGATTTTTATAGGTGACGAGGCACCTCTTAACTTGTGAGAGCTCGACCCCAATCCAGCTTTTTTTTTTACCTTATGGTAAACCTCTTGCAGAGAGCTCTGTGCGCCTTCCGAGGCGGAGCCGATCGCTCTGGCATCGCACTGAACAAAGGTCCCCGACGGGTCCATGTGAAACCTGTAGGGAGACGGGCGAGAGAATGAACGGCCGCTGCACCCCATCCCACATGGCGGCACCCTAAGGGCTTGCCCCCCAGCCCCAGAGCTCCCCGCGCGGAGCTGGGGAAGGAGGGGGGCTCCCCCGGAGGTTGTCTGCCAGCGCGGGGCAGAGCTCGCCGCGTCCAGCCTCCTCCCGCACGCCCAGCGGCCTCGGGGGACGCTGCGATTAGCGCGGCAGCAGCTCTCTCCTCCTGGCGTGCAGAGGGGACGACCACGGTGTGAGGAGTGCCGGGAGTCACCCGCAGACCCATGCCAGGCTGGCAAGCGAGGAGGAGAGCTATACACTCCTAAGGCTGCCCTCCACACTCCAAGCGGAACCGTTTCCCTTTTTATTTTCCCCCTTATCTTTTTTTTTTTTAATAAAACCAGCAAGTTTTCACTACTGGAGGGAGACCGCAGGGAGACCTTATTGGGCTGGCTCTGCCGAGCCCTTCCCAGCTCCAGGGGAGTGTTTGAAGCGCAGGAGTTCAGGTTACAGGCACTCCACCACCTCCCCAAGGAATGTCACAGCAGGCTCCGCATATTATGTTACCGGTGGCTCTGCTAGTCCTTTAGGGAAAGGTAAGAATAAACTCGGGACGAGGAGAGCTTTAACGCTTCCCTCCTGCCCAGGAAACCACATTTAAAAAGCAAGGATTCAGTGAAGACACGGCGTTCTCTCTTCAACCCCAGCGCTCACGCTGTGTCAAAAGGAAGGGTTTAAAAGCATTAACACACGCATCAGGTACCTAATGGGATAAACCCCCAAGCGTTTGGCTTAAAGAAAATCCCAGAATCAAGTCATTAAAAACGTCCTGTGAAATTGCAGCGGAGGTTTTTGTCTCTTTCCCAGAGCTGGATTGGATTAAGAGAGTCGAACTTACAGCTGGGGTCCCTTCTCATCCACTCCTCCAAAAAGCAGCGCGACACCGAACGGACGAGACTGCGACGGAAAGGAGGTAACAGGTTAGGCAAGGCCCAGGGCAACGTCAGAGGGGAACCAAAAGCACCTTCCCAGAGCATCCCCCCCCTCCTTCCAGCTCCGCACCATCGCCCCGGGGTCCGCGTCCTCCTCCCCAAACTGCAGCGCCAGGTTGGAGACGGCCTGCGTCACGCTCTCCACCGTCATGGTTTCGTTGTAGGTGAACCAGTGATTCTGCAGGGGGGGAAAAAATAAATAAATCTGAATGATCACCTCGTTTTCCCAAAATACGACAATCCCGGGTCATTCACGTGGTGGGTGGGAGTGATGCCCTGCGTAGCCACAAAACCCCTCCGGGCAAGCTGACGGCTCCCGAGGCACAGCCCGTTCGGCTGCAAGAGGGAAGCAGCAGGAAGAGAGGGGGAAGTGTAAAACAAGCTGGGAATTTTGTGCAGGGATCCCTCAGAAACCTCGGGATACCGAGGCTTTGGGATGCCAACAGGGAAAATGCAAGGCCGGAGCGCTTTATCCCAGTATCTCTTTCGGAAGTGATGGGTTATCCGGTTCTCCAGAGGCAGGAGCAGTGCTGACATGCAGGGAAACTCCACAGAAAAAGTCTTCGCTACAGCGGAGAGGTTTGTACCTGGGACCTCTGAGCGCCCGAGGCACCGAGGAAGTTGACAGGGTCAAAAATACAACCGATATAACTTCTGTCAAACCCAAGTCAGATAAATGGCCCCACGCACTCACTGCGGCGCATCTGCCGGTGCTGAGAGACCCCTGGAGAACCCGCCATGAGATTCCCACCAAGCGTTCCGTATCAAAGAGGAAAAAAACACACGAGACTCCACCTGTTTGCCCAGCAAAAGCCCCGTGAGGGAAGCCGCGCTCCCCGCCAGCCTCCCGCTCCACACCGGCTCCTTTCCTGTAACCACCTTCCTGTGCCAGAGCCTTCCGAGACGCCCCCAAGACCAGTGCTGTTGTTTTAAGAAGAGAAACGTCAAGTCTTACCTGAGTCTCCACTCTTGCTTTATCAATTAAAGTCTTCGCATCGGCTATTAAGCCACTCATGGCACAGCCTGGAATCAGAGAGGGAAAACACGAGTCACTTCACCGATGATTTGCGCTGCGCTCTTCCCCCGGGCTTCCCAAAGCCCCACGGGGAAGTAGAAAAGGCCGTGGAGCGGGTCCCCGGGTGGGAGCGGACGGCAGTGCCGCACCGCAGACGGCTGGAAAGGAAGGAGGATGGGATGGACACAGATTTGCTCGAGACCAAGGATGGATCATGGATCCGTCGGTGGTTTTAGTGGCCAGCCCAGCCCAAACCACGACACGCAGCTGAAGGGCAGGTGCATAACCAAGTTCTCCCAGTCGTGCCTCCCACCCACCCCAAATCTGAACTGGTCAAAGGAGCCGCATTCGAGGCATCCCAAGAAAAACCAACCAACAGAAACACAACGTGCTTGGAAGAGGAACTCATTCATCCCCCCCCGCCGTGGGGAACGCTGGTGGGGGGGATGCAGCAGGAGGCTCCAGCACGGATCCTGCTCCAGGACAAGAGGGGCTGTATTGCCAGCACACGGGAGGAGGAAATTAGACCCTTCAAGAGCTCCTTCCATGACCCATGTCATCAGCGACATGGGTATTTTGGAGGTCTCCCGCTTTTCAAGGCGACATATTTGGTAATGAGCCCGTTGTGGGCCCCCTCCCGGCGCAGGAGGCTGCGAGCGGGGCTACGGGCTGACATTAGCGCTCCCGGAGAACCTGGCCTCCAGTCAAGCCTTTTGCAGTAATTCCCTGCCCTCCTAGATCTAAATTTGGGATGAGCTTTCATGAGGGAGGTCATTGAGGCTGGGGCTGGGGGGGGGGTTGCTTCAGCTGCCTCTTCCTGCTCCTGTAACTATGTCCTGCTGGCCTGGAGCCTGGAAAACCAGTGACCAGGACCTGGCGTTCACTGGGAGGGATGAGCGTTCCTGCTGGGCTCGGCAGAGCTGCCCGCGGGGAAGGTTAGCCCTGAAACGCCGCTTCTGACACTCCCAGGGGACGGTTATTTTTTATATATATATATATCTCCAAAACTTGCGGGATGCTCCCAGAGGAGCACCCAAAGCTCCCTTCTTTCTCCTTACCTATGTGAGAATCGATTTCTACGATCTTCTCGATGCTGCTGGGCTCCATGAGCGGGGAGGTGATCCTCTTCTCCACGGCCAGGCAGACGCCCTCCGAGGTCTGGATCCCGATGGCCGTGGAACCAAGCTGCAAACCACCGCACGGTTACCGCCGCCGCACAGTATTACTGCTAATTAATGCTTGCGCAACGCTAATTTTGACTTGTCTTATTTGTAGGCATTTTGTTTCGGAGACAATCGCGTCACCGACACAGAAACCCCACGGCGTGTACGACTCTCTGGCTTCGCGCACCAAATTTTAAATGTTACGGCTTGAACTAGGAAACGGGAAAGGTTAAACCCTTGCTGCTTCCCAGCCGATTAGTTCATCGGAACCCAGCAGGGCTGCGGCAAATCGTTAATCTCTTCCCCGAGCAACATGCATTTTTACAGCTTAAAGCCTTATGAATTTAAAAGGCCTGGCGCATCTTCCCTTGCAAGACAGAAACTACATTTTAAAGCGGGAGGGGAGGATTTCACATAATGGCCTTAATTCTGACTGCATCTGTACTTCGGGCTGGAGCATTTTTCTTTCCATTAGCTCCTTTTCTCCATAGCGTCCTCACACCCGCAAAATTTACGACGGGAACGAGAGCATTTTGTGCACGTACCGTTTTCCAGGCCGCAGTTAATCACCCGCAGCAGGTTTTACCCCAGTCTCGCAGGACACCACAGTGTCACCACGGCCGTGAGCACAACCAAAGGCGGGGGGAGACACATTTCCAGGGCTCCCACCAGCCCCTACCTTCCTCCACCCCAGTCCCTACTCCCTCCTAGCTTTTCCACGCTGGGGAATTTACCGGAATAACCGTATCAGCTGCGGCGTGGAGTTGCTAACTCTGAATACCCAAATCAGGCTAGCCTGTATAATTTTAACGACGAGCTTCCCTGGGTAGCTCCAGCTCTAACCACAGGCCCGGCGGAGGGGAATCTGCCCGTCGCGGCCACTCACGGTTTTAGACATGGTGAGTTTGGACGCTCGCGGTTTTAATCCTTTAAGCACGCAGCCTGCCACAGCTGCACACAAACCCCGAGGGAAGAAGGGTTATTTCAGATGGGTTTTTGTTAATGAAGCTACAGCACATGAATAAAAACTCCTCCTACACCCCAAGGCGCGGGCACCGCAGGTGAAGTGTTGCAAGAGCCACTGAGCTGTAGGAATTTCATCGGTAATGGGAGCGGTTATGGGCTGATCTGGGAAAACAGGGAGAAGCCAGAAGGCTGCCGTACGATTTCTACGCGCGTAGAAATACTCCACGTATTTGTAATTACGAAGTCAGCGTGGTGACTGACATCCTTCTGAGAGTTTTTACTTCCCAATGTCTTAATCACAGAATCATTTAGGTTGGAAGAGACCCTTGGGATCATCGAGTCCAACCATCAACCCCACTCTACAAAGTTCTCCCCTACACCACATCCCCCAACACCAACATCTAAACGAGTCTGAAACACATTCAGGGATGGTGACTCCACCACCTCCCTGGGCAGCCTATTCCAGTGTCTGACCACTCTTTCTGGGAAGAATTTTTTCCTAATGTCCAGCCTAAACCTCCCCTGCTGCAGCTTGAACCCATTCCCTCTTGTTCTGTCGCTAATTACCTGTGAGAAGAGACCAGCACCAACCTCTCTACAATGTCCTTTCCAGTAGTTGTAGAGAGTGATGAGGTCTCCCCTCAGCCTCCTCTTCCTCAAACTAAACAGTCCCAGCTCCTTCAATCGCTCCTCATCAGACTTATTCTCCAATAAACATTAATAAACATTATTACTTTTTGCCTCCGCATTTAAGTAGTCCTCCAACAAGCTAAAGCAGTACAAGGAAAATAAAGCCAGCACCCCCTTTCCCCAGTCCAAACACGGGCCTGCCCAGGGCTTCTTCACTCAACCAGTTTTCCCCCCAGGTTTAAACTTACTCCCAGTCAATGCCCACATTCTCAGAAACAAGAACATTTATCAACTGAGAACACTTAAAGCCCCGGAAAGGCCACTGGGCTCTGCAGAGGTGGGTTAGTTTGCTCAAAACAACCTTTACCTTCAGGTCTTAAAATCCACCTGAGGAAACAGTGACACACACCAAGCAGCAACAGCAGTGAGTTAAGAAAAAGGAAAGTTGACTTAGCAAGAGAAAAGCTGCCACTTGGGGGTTTTTTTAGCAACTCCATCCTTATAAAGCCTACAAACCAGAAGGGAACAAGGCATTAGGTCAGGCGAGGAGAAAACAGAGCACTCCTCTGCTCTTAGATAAGTGTTTGTGGACACTAAGGGCACGACACGCTGGCAGTGGGAACTTCTGCAGGCAGAGTCACGGAGTTTGGGCAGCCAGGACCTCTCGCTCCAACATCAGCTCTGAGTAGTTTTGATTTGGGGATCAGCATCTTCGGACTGTGTTTGGTTTGGGGGTAAGCTGGCTGTTAGGAGACAGGGAGGGGAACGCTCCCCTGCACCACGGAGTACTGGGGTACTGCGTCCAGCTCTGGAGTCCTCAGCACAAGGACATGGAGCTGTTGGAGCGGGGCCGGAGGAGGCCCCGGAGATGCTGGGAGGGCTGGAGCCCCTCTGCTGTGGGGACAGGCTGAGAGAGCTGGGGGGGTTCAGCCTGGAGAAGAGAAGGCTCCGCGGAGACCTTCCAGCCCCTTCCAGTCCCTAAAGGGGCTCCAGGAAAGCTGGGGAGGGACTCTGGATCAGGGAGGGGAGCCATGGGATGAGGGGATAAATGGTTTTAAACTGGAAGAGGGGAGATTTAGATGAGATATTAGGTAGAAATTTTCTGCTGTGAGGGTGGTGAGCCCCTGGCCCAGGTTGCCCAGAGAAGCTGTGGCTGCCCCATCCCTGGAGGGGTTCAAGGCCAGGTTGGACGGGGCTTGGAGCAACCTGGGCTGGCGGGAGGTGTCCCTGCAGAGGGTGGAACGGGATGGGTCTCAAGGTCCCTTCCAACCCAACCCATTCTGTGATTCTATCTGGGAGAAATCGATGGCTTTAGATTCTTCATGATCGATAAAAGAGCAGAGCTGCAGGAAGTTTGGCTGGACAGAAGGAATCCAACACTGGCACGCTACAAACCACAGGTGAAAGGCTGGCAAAGAGTTGCCAGAGCAGTCGCACGCAGGTGCGGTGGCTACGGGGAAAGGCAGCAGGTCCCGCTCAACCAGAGCCCAAATGCACAGAACCTGCCTGTTTTATTTCTGACTAAACCACATTTTGGGTTTGAAATAGCCCGTAATGTCACAGTTTGGCAACGCGAAGGAGCTGACAATACCTTTATGGCCTCGATGGCATACTCCACTTGGAACAGCCTCCCCTCTGGAGAAAAAGTGTTCACACCCCTGGAAGAACAACAACGGAAACAGTGTGAAGGGCAGGAGACTGAAGGCTGACAAGAAATGCAGTTCCTTATTCAAGAACAATGGCGGGAAGGGTGATGCCAGCTAGGGACAGAGGGAGCAACTGGAACAAGTCATGGCTTCACTGGAGCCCGTCACCCTCATGGCAGGTGTCTGGAGTCAGGACGCTTATAGAGAAAGAGAATAAAAGGAACGGCAGCAAGTCCAGTTACAGGTCAGGAGGAGGTTTGTTTTCATGGCACAATTCACACTCTGGATGCTGGGACTTGCCTTGGGACTCCAAACATTCTGCTTTCTCTCAACACCAGGAGACAGAAAGATTTTGTTTTACCAGAACAGACACGTTCCTTTCCCGGGATACCCCGCCCCACACCAGCCCAGTCTGACCTCCACCGCTCCTCCCACCCCACCGCACAAAGCAGCGGGTGCCCCTGCCCTCCCCGCCAGACCCACTGTGCCGGTGCCCAAGAGAAGAGCTGTGCCCGGGGGCTCCATCCACACACAAAACCCTCCAAGGCATTTCTGAAAAGCCGCCTGGTTTTGGGATGCATTTAGCAAGATAAAATGCAGCTTTATGAGACCCCCCAGGGATGCCTCACGCAGCCTCCCCACGCACCGGGGGCCTTTCAGCACTGGGAGAAGCTTCCCTTTCCCCAGTATTGGGGCTCTCCAAAACCCAAAGAAAATAAAAACAGAGAAAAAAGCACCCCGCAGGGAGGGGTACCAGCGCCCGGCCAGGCGGGAACCCCCAAGGGCCCGGCCGGGGCAGGTCGGGGGACAAGCAGAAGCCCTCGAGCAGGGCTGTGACCTCCCCGCCAGCTCCTCAGAGCGTCCCCACGGCGGCTACAAGCGAGAGGGGCCTCCCGGGGCCTACCGGGATGGGGATGGCAGCGACCGGCCGCAGGCCCGTGACTCAGCCGCAGGCCGCGGGCGGCCGGGAGGGCGCGGGAGGGGGTCGGAGGGGACGGGAGGGAACTCACCGGTCGTACTCGGAGCGTGTGAGGAACATGGCGGCACCAGGGAAGGGGAAAAGCACCGGGAAGGGGGAGAACGGGCGGCGAAGGCGGGAGCGCCACTCTGCCCTCGCCGGGTTCTTCTCCACCGCTTCCGGTCTGCCGCCCCGCAGCGCGCAGGCGCCGCACCGCCCCTTCCGCCCCGCGCCGCCTTCCCATTGGGTGGCAACCCTCGGCGGCTAGCCAATGAGAGAGAGGGGAGGGCGGGCCGGGCGAGGAGAAGAGGGGAGGAGCGCTGGCGGGCGGGGGCGTGGCCTGGGCAAAAGGGGGCGTGGCCATAGCGCTAAGGGGCGGGGCCCGCGGGCACACCGGGGGACGGGGCAGGGGTTACCGGGGGGGGGGGACCGGGAAATGGGGACCGGGCAGAGTCATCGGGATGCCACAGGGTCCTCCGGGGTCGTGCCGGCACCCGGCTGCCGGTGCGGGGCCGACAGTCCCGTTACCGGCCCCGTTACCGGCCCCCGGTAACCGGCCTCCGACCGGCTGTCGGGCCCCGCACCGGCAGCCTAATGAGGGGTCGGATGAGCCCGTGGATGGACGGACCCACACCCCCCGAGGGGTGCTGCCCATCCCGCTGGGGCCGGGTCCGCGCTGGGCGGAGGGGCCGAGGGCGGGGGGCTGTCCCGGGGGTGTCCGGGGGCGGACCGGGTGGGGCCATACCGGGGGCGGGGCGGTGCTACCCTCCCCGGGGGCGGTGGGGTTTCCCGGTGGCGGCTCTGACAGCGTGCGGTCCCAGCAGGTGGTGGAAGAAAGCACCCACCGCCCCCGGCCCGGCCATGTCGGAGCCCGGTGCCCCCGCGGCCTGGTGACAAAACGCCCCGGCTCCAGGTAGGGCTCCGGTGCGACCCCCCCCCCAGACTCGGACAGTCTCCCGTGCGGCCCTTCCGTGGCCCGCACAGTTTCTCCCGGACGCTCTCCCGGTGCAGCCCCCGGTCTCCCCAC
This sequence comes from Alca torda, assembly GCA_008658365.1. Lineage (NCBI taxonomy): Eukaryota > Metazoa > Chordata > Aves > Charadriiformes > Alcidae > Alca > Alca torda. The sequence continues at coordinate 34,741 of VMED01000069.1, read as the reverse complement.
GCAACTCCGGTGCAGCCCCTCGGTGTCCCAGAGGCAGTCTCCCAGTGTCCCGGTGCAGTCTCCCGGTGCAGTGTCCCGGTGCAGTGTCCCGGTGCAGTCCCCTCCGCTGCTCTGACGCCTTGGCCGGTGCAGCAACCCGGTCCCCCGGTGCAACCCCCCATCCCGGGGCAACCCCCGTTGTAGCCCCCCGTTCCTCCGGTGCAGCCTCCCCGGCTCGGAGCAGCCCCCGGTCTCCCGTTGCAACCTCCCCGCCCGTTGCAACCCCCCCCAGTCCTCCGTTGCAAACCCCTCGGTTCCCCCGGGAGCAGCCCCCCGCCCGGAGTAGCCCCCCCCCCCCCGTCCCCCGTCCCCCGTTACAGCCCCCCCGCTCCCTCGGTGCGGCCTCCCCCCCAGGGAGCGCCCGCCGGTCCTCCGGAGCAACCCTCCCCGAACCCCCGTTACGGCCCCTCTGGTCCCCGGGACAGCTCCCCGGCCCCCCCAGAGCAGCCCCCGGGACAGCCCCCCGGTCCCCCGTTACAGCCCTTCTGGTCCACCGGGGCAGCGTCGCAGCGCCCGGGGCAGCCCCCCCGGTCCTCCGGGGCCGCCCCCTCTCGGAGTAGCCCCCCGGAGCCCCCCCGTCCCCCGTTACAGCCCCTCTGGTCCCCCGGGTAGCTCCCGGGACAGCCCCCCGGTCTCCCGTTACAGCCCCTCTTGCCCCCCGGGGCAGCTCCCGGGCCCCCCGGAGCAGCCTCCCCGGTGGCCCGGGGCAGCCCCCGGTGGAGCCGCCCCGTCCCCCGCCCCGGTGCCCCCGCTCCCGCCGCTCTCTCCCCGCAGGACCGTGTCCTGGGGGGGGTGCGCTGGGGCCGCCTCCTGGAGCCCCTGGGCTTCATCAAGGTGCTGGAATGGGTGAGTCCCCCCCCCCGGTGTGTGTGTGTGTCCCCAGTCACCCCGGGCCTGATCCCGGCACCGCGACCCCCCCCCCCCTTCCCCAGCACCCATGGGTGCCGGTCCCTCGGGACCCCTCCCCAGCACTTTCCCCCCCCCCCACAGATTTGAGGTGCCCCATTGCTTTCCTAAAGCCTCCCCCGGGATCGAGGGACCCGGGAGCCCCCCCTGCACCTCCGGAGCCTCCCCCCCCCCAGCAGCCCGGGCGTGGGGACCCCATCCCGGGGGGGGGGGTCCAGGGGAGGGGGGGTGTGGGGCTGCCTGGACGCCTGGGTCCGGGCCACACGGCCCCCCCGGTGACCTTGAGCAGGTGGCTTTGCCCGGCCATGCCAGAGGGGACGGTGACATCGGGGTTCCGGGTCCCCGTCATTCCCACGGCTC
>VMED01000069.1:0-32936 GCA_008658365.1 Alca torda | reverse complement strand
CCGAGCGCCCTGGGTTTACCTGGCGTTCTCAGACGCGTCAGAGACGCTCCGAGATGCCCCTCACATCACCTGATGGGGCTGGAGTGATACGGGATCCCAACGGACTTGACAACACTCATATCTACACCCTGAAACCAAACCAACTATTCAGAGGCACCAACTACTCCAACTTTTCCATGTCTGCTCCAACCCGCGCCTCACCTTCTCCCTACAACCAAAGCCTTCCTCAGCCATTCCCTTAGAGGCTTCCCCGGGAAGTAATTCATTTAAAAGAATTTAAAACATTGTTTAAGGCTCCTGAGCTTCCCCGCCGAGGGATTTAACTCTTCCACGACCACACTTCGCCCCTTCTCTTCGCTGCTGGAGGGAAAAATCCCCATAGGAGAGGGGGAAGCAAGCCGGAGTAAATAACCTGAGCACCGCTAAAAGGCTAGAAAGCAAAGCGGCGTCTTCAGGTAGAGATTTTCAGCCAGAAGAGCGACTTGAGTCAATAGAGACCTTTTAATCCTCAGCACATTCTTCTCATACTTAACCCTGATATGATTCCTCAACGCGTTCAGAGCTTTGCCAAGCACAGTTAAGCCCTGTTAAACGGGGACATGACATAAGGATACTGTACGCGCTCCTCTGCCTCCATTTCTTCCCACTGTACTGCGGATCTTCCAGAGGGAGACCCGAAGCTCATCAAGAGAGAACCGGGGAGAGCATCCGGGGAAGCAGATTTCAGCCGGCCGGCATCATTTCTGGACAGAGAATCTAAGTTTTCAAGCGTGCCGTTGGCCCTTTCCTCCCCAAAATGAGCCAGTTCATCACATCAGGGAGGGTGCCCAGCAGCAGTGTTTAATAAAAAAAAAAAGTGGGGGCACACTTTTGGGCTGTTTGGGAAACAGGTTCCCAGCGCTCGGAGGAAAGGAATGGGAGAACGGCAGGAGGAGAGCAGCATCAGGAGTTGGAATGACATGATTTCAAAAGGTCTAGTGTCTCATAACTCGCCAGAAATAGAAGCAAACTCTATACGCCGGCCTTGCTCATCATCTAGCCGTTATCGCTAACGAACTGGAAGGGTTTTTACCTTGCTACCTAAAAGGAGCAAGTCCACGGAGCGGGGTTTAAGGGGGACAGGTACCAGTGGGTTTGTGGGGAATATCCCAGAGCGCGGGGGAAGCCGAGCTCTGCCAGCCCGGCCCATGGCGGGGAAAACGCCGGAGGTTAGAGGAGCGCGTTCGTTCCTGGAGGCTTCATCCCTGCGGTCCTCCTGTCCAACAGATTGTTGGCACCCACCCAAGACTGAATATAGCAAGTCCAGAAGCTGGATAATTTTCATTCCTTCTAATATTACAAGTACCGGGGAAAAAAAGAATGGCTAAACCCCGGGGAAGGGAAGGAAAAGGAAAAAAAAAAAAAAGTATGTGATCCGGCTGGCACGACAGGTTCCCGCTTGGCTGAGTCGGCCGCTGTAAGGTCAAGCAGGGGCTCCAGCCCCCATCCAGCGAGCCCCAGGAGAATCGCTTCTGCCAGCGCTCGTGGATTAACCAGGCAACCGAAAAAGTCAAAAGAGAGCTCCAACCCTTCCAAAGGTGCCACGCACGACATGCTACAACGGGCGGCTTGAAAGCACAAGGATATATATATAAGGGAGACCTTCTCACCCTCTACAACTACCTGAAAGGAGGGTGTAGAGAGATGGGGGCTGACTTCTTCTCCCTGGTGACAAGCGATAGGACAAGAGGAAACGGGTTCAAGTTATGTCAGAGGAGGTTTAGATTGGGTATCAAGAAACATTTTTTCACTGAAAGGGTTATTAAACATTGGAACAGGCTGCCCAGGGAGGTGGTGGATTCACCATCCCTGGAGGTGTTTAAAAAAAGGGTAGATGTGGTGCTTAGGGACATGGTTTAGAAGTGGTTTTTGTCAGGGTAGGTTAATGGTTGGACTTGATGATCCTAAAGGTCCCTTCCAACCTCAGAGATTCTATGATTCTATTCTACGATCTGCAGCCGGCCGGGCCTTGGCTTGGGAAGTCCTGAGCCGCTCCACCGACTCGCCCCTCGCTCTAGCAGCACGGGCAAACCCGTCTCTGCAAGAAGCGAGCCGGCAGCTTTCTCACCTCCACCTTTAAAACGCAAGAAGCCACTGAGACGCTCGCTGCGCAGCCAGCGGGGCTCGTGCCGAGGACGCAGAGGCTACAGGCGGCGCGGATCTCTGCTCCACGCCGGGCGCCGCAAACCGCAACCGCACGCCGCTAAGGGAGTCGCCGTTACCTCGATATTGGTTGCGTTCAGTTTCTCCTCCATAACTTGTTTCAGGATGACGAGGGAAGATTTGATGGCTTCTTTCAGCGTCATGGACTGTAAAACAAATCACTCGTTGATGGCGTTGTTGAGGCTCAAGCAAAGGCTTGTCCATCACCCCTTTGACCGCAGAAGTGTGCTGCTCTCCCTCCCACCCCTCTCAAATCCTTTAAGCTGTCACTGGCAGCAAATTTAAAAGCTTATCAAGTTATCTACAGTATCAACAAGAGATCAAAGCGCACTGTTCGGGCAGGGCAGTGACAGTTGCAAGGATGGCGACTTTCTGCTTCTGTGTAACTTTTTTACAAAGCTTAAGAACTGTTAATCTGGGCACACGAACCTCACCGTCAGGACCGGGCCACGAAGGTCCATTTCTCTTCACCAGTTACTGTCTATCAAGCAGTTCCCCCCACGACAGGCTCCAAGCGGGAGCTCTGAAAAGCCGGACTCCCTCTCGGCAGAAGCCTTCCTGTTTTAATCGCATAAATCCCTGCATGAGGGGCAACTACAGCTACAGTGACGATAGCTGTGTTTGCCGTCACGTTGCACTTGGAAGGTGGTTAAGGAGCCACGGAGCCCAGAACTTGGGACAGTTCTAGTGGTGAACAAATTCGGTTACTAAGCCTTTGGCTGGAAGCCTTCACAGCAATCAACACCACCAATTCTGCTCTTCATTACCGCGTTTGCTTTCTTACCACACAAAAGGGGCAGCTCCCTCCTCGCGGAGGGAAGAAAGTTTCTATTTAATAGCAAATAGGACCAGTACTTGCAGCGCAAAAGCCGTTAACATCGCTGGCTTAAGAGATCTGGTGAAACGAAGCCGTTTGCTTTAGCTCCGTCCGCTCAGGCTGAATCCATACCGAGCCCCAACGCGTTCGTATAGCAGTTCTTTTATTTACAGAGCACTTCCTGACATGGTCTTAATTATCACCCGCTAGAAGCGGAGACCGGCATCTCAGACGCCGGTCTCGTGTTCCAGCTGCTGCCCAGGGGGAAGCTGCTGGTAGTAGCACTCCTCCCGGTAGAGATCCTCGCCCAGACGCTCAGCGCTGCCACCTAATCACGGGATCAACTGCCAAGGCCCAAGTCCCACCCTTGATGAGCTCACGTACCACCCCTGCGGCGCTACGAGAGCCTTACGAATCGCTCTTTGGGAAGGAAGGAAGCTCGTGGATTTTTATAGGTGACGAGGCACCTCTTAACTTGTGAGAGCTCGACCCCAATCCAGCTTTTTTTTTTTACCTTATGGTAAACCTCTTGCAGAGAGCTCTGTGCGCCTTCCGAGGCGGAGCCGATCGCTCTGGCATCGCACTGAACAAAGGTCCCCGACGGGTCCATGTGAAACCTGTAGGGAGACGGGCGAGAGAATGAACGGCCGCTGCACCCCATCCCACATGGCGGCACCCTAAGGGCTTGCCCCCCAGCCCCAGAGCTCCCCGCGCGGAGCTGGGGAAGAAGGAGGGCTCCCCGGGAGGTTGTCTGCCAGCGCGGGGCAGAGCTCGCCGCGTCCAGCCTCCTCCCGCACGCCCAGCGGCCTCGGGGGACGCTGCGATTAGCGCGGCAGCAGCTCTCTCCTCCTGGCGTGCAGAGGGGACGATCACGGTGTGAGGAGTGCCGGGAGTCACCCGCAGACCCATGCCAGGCTGGCAAGCGAGGAGGAGAGCTATACACTCCTAACGCTGCCCTCCACGCTCCAAGCGGAACCGTTTTCCTTTTTATTTTCCCCCTTATCTTTTTTTTTTTAATAAAACCAGCAAGTTTTCACTACTGGAGGGAGACTGCAGGGAGACCTTATTGGGCTGGCTCTGCCGAGCCCTTCCCAGCTCCAGGGGAGTGTTTGAAGCGCAGGAGTTCAGGTTACAGGCACTCCACCACCTCCCCAAGGAATGTCACAGCAGGCTCCGCATATTATGTTACCGGTGGCTCTGCTAGTCCTTTAGGGAAAGGTAAGAATAAACTCGGGACGAGGAGAGCTTTAACGCTTCCCTCCTGCCCAGGAAACCACATTTAAAAAGCAAGGATTCAGTGAAGACACGGCGTTCTCTCTTCAACCCCAGCGCTCACGCTGTGTCAAAAGGAAGGGTTTAAAAGCATTAACACACGCATCAGGTACCTAATGGGATAAACCCCCAAGCGTTTGGCTTAAAGAAAATCCCAGAATCAAGTCATTAAAAACGTCCTGTGAAATTGCAGCGGAGGTTTTTGTCTCTTTCCCAGAGCTGGATTGGATTAAGAGAGTCGAACTTACAGCTGGGGTCCCTTCTCATCCACTCCTCCAAAAAGCAGCGCGACACCGAACGGACGAGACTGCGACGGAAAGGAGGTAACAGGTTAGGCAAGGCCCAGGGCAACGTCAGAGGGGAACCAAAAGCACCTTCCCAGAGCATCCCCCCCCCTCCTTCCAGCTCCGCACCATCGCCCCGGGGTCCGCGTCCTCCTCCCCAAACTGCAGCGCCAGGTTGGAGACGGCCTGCGTCACGCTCTCCACCGTCATGGTTTCGTTGTAGGTGAACCAGTGATTCTGCAGGGGGGGAAAAAATAAATAAATTTGAACGATCACCTCGTTTTCCCAAAATACGACAATCCCGGATCATTCACGTGGCGGGCGGGAGTGATGCCCTGCGTAGCCACAAAACCCCTCCGGGCAAGCTGACGGCTCCCGAGGCACAGCCCGTTCGGCTGCAAGAGGGAAGCAGCAGGAAGAGAGGGGGAAGTGTAAAACAAGCTGGGAATTTTGTGCAGGGATCCCTCAGAAACCTCGGGATACCGAGGCTTTGGGATGCCAACAGGGAAAATGCAAGGCCGGAGCGCTTTATCCCAGTATCTGTTTCGGAAGTGATGGGTTATCCGGTTCTCCAGAGGCAGGAGCAGTGCTGACATGCAGGGAAACTCCACAGAAAAAGTCTTCGCTACAGCGGAGAGGTTTGTACCTGGGACCTCTGAGCGCCCGAGGCACCGAGGAAGTTGACAGGGTCAAAAATACAACCGATATAACTTCTGTCAAACCCAAGTCAGATAAATGGCCCCACGCACTCACTGCGGCGCATCTGCCGGTGCTGAGAGACCCCTGGAGAACCCGCCATGAGATTCCCACCAAGCGTTCCGTATCAAAGAGGAAAAATACACACGAGACTCCACCTGTTTGCCCAGCAAAAGCCCCGTGAGGGAAGCCGCGCTCCCCGCCAGCCTCCCGCTCCACACCGGCTCCTTTCCTGTAACCACCTTCCTGTGCCAGAGCCTTCCGAGACGCCCCCAAGACCAGTGCTGTTGTTTTAAGAAGAGAAACGTCAAGTCTTACCTGAGTCTCCACTCTTGCTTTATCAATTAAAGTCTTCGCATCGGCTATTAAGCCACTCATGGCACAGCCTGGAATCAGAGAGGGAAAACACGAGTCACTTCACCGATGATTTGCGCTGCGCTCTTCCCCCGGGCTTCCCAAAGCCCCACGGGGAAGTAGAAAAGGCCGTGGAGCGGGTCCCCGGGTGGGAGCGGACGGCAGTGCCGCACCGCAGACGGCTGGAAAGGAAGGAGGATGGGATGGACACAGATTTGCTCGAGACCAAGGATGGATCATGGATCCGTCGGTGGTTTTAGTGGCCAGCCCAGCCCAAACCACGACACGCAGCTGAAGGGCAGGTGCATAACCGAGTTCTCCCAGTCGTGCCACCCACCCACCCCAAATCTGAACTGGTCAAAGGAGCCGCATTCGAGGCATCCCAAGAAAAACCAACCAACAGAAACACAACGTGCTTGGAAGAGGAACTCATTCATCCCCCCCCGCCGTGGGGAACGCTGGCTAAGCCATAGGTGGGGGGATGCAGCAGGAGGCTCCGGCACGGATCCTGCTCCAGGACGAGAGGGGCTGTATTGCCAGCACACAGGAGGAGGAAATTAGACCCTTCAAGAGCTCCTTCCATGACCCATGTCATCAGCGACATGGGTATTTTGGAGGTCTCCCGCTTTTCAAGGCGACATATTTGGTAATGAGCCCGTTGTGGGCCCCCTCCCGGCGCAGGAGGCTGCAAGCGGGGCTACGGGCTGACATTAGCGCTCCCGGAGAACCTGGCCTCCAGTCAAGCCTTTTGCAGTAATTCCCTGCCCTCCTAGATCTAAATTTGGGATGAGCTTTCATGAGGGAGGTCATTGAGGCTGGGGCTGGGGGGGGGGTTGCTTCAGCTGCCTCTTCCTGCTCCTGTAACTATGTCCTGCTGGCCTGGAGCCTGGAAAACCAGTGACCAGGACCTGGCGTTCACTGGGAGGGATGAGCGTTCCTGCTGGGCTCGGCAGAGCTGCCCGTGGGGAAGGTTAGCCCTGAAACGCCGCTTCTGACACTCCCAGGGGACGGTTATTTTTTATATATATATATATCTCCAAAACTTGCGGGATGCTCCCAGAGGAGCACCCAAAGCTCCCTTCTTTCTCCTTACCTATGTGAGAATCGATTTCTACGATCTTCTCGATGCTGCTGGGCTCCATGAGCGGGGAGGTGATCCTCTTCTCCACGGCCAGGCAGACGCCCTCCGAGGTCTGGATCCCGATGGCCGTGGAACCAAGCTGCAAACCACCGCACGGTTACCGCCGCCGCACAGTATTACTGCTAATTAATGCTTGCGCAACGCTAATTTTGACTTGTCTTATTTGTAGGCATTTTGTTTCGGAGACAATCGCGTCACCGACACAGAAACCCCACGGCGTGTACGACTCTCTGGCTTCGCGCACCAAATTTTAAATGTTACGGCTTGAACTAGGAAACGGGAAAGGTTAAACCCTTGCTGCTTCCCAGCCGATTAGTTCATCGGAACCCAGCAGGGCTGCGGCAAATCGTTAATCTCTTCCCCGAGCAACATGCATTTTTACAGCTTAAAGCCTTATGAATTTAAAAGGCCTGGCGCATCTTCCCTTGCAAGACAGAAACTACATTTTAAAGCGGGAGGGGAGGATTTCACATAATGGCCTTAATTCTGACTGCATCTGTACTTCGGGCTGGAGCATTTTTCTTTCCATTAGCTCCTTTTCTCCATAGCGTCCTCACACCCGCAAAATTTACGACGGGAACGAGAGCATTTTGTGCACGTACCGTTTTCCAGGCCGCAGTTAATCACCCGCAGCAGGTTTTACCCCAGTCTCGCAGGACACCACAGTGTCACCACGGCCGTGAGCACAACCAAAGGCGGGGGGAGACACATTTCCAGGGCTCCCACCAGCCCCTACCTTCCTCCACCCCAGTCCCTACTCCCTCCTAGCTTTTCCACGCTGGGGAATTTACCGGAATAACCGTATCAGCTGCGGCGTGGAGTTGCTAACTCTGAATACCCAAATCAGGCTAGCCTGTATAATTTTAACGACGAGCTTCCCTGGGTAGCTCCAGCTCTAACCACAGGCCCGGCGGAGGGGAATCTGCCCGTCGCGGCCACTCACGGTTTTAGACATGGTGAGTTTGGACGCTCGCGGTTTTAATCCTTTAAGCACGCAGCCTGCCACAGCTGCACACAAACCCCGAGGGAAGAAGGGTTATTTCAGATGGGTTTTTGTTAATGAAGCTACAGCACATGAATAAAAACTCCTCCTACACCCCAAGGCGCGGGCACCGCAGGTGAAGTGTTGCAAGAGCCACTGAGCTGTAGGAATTTCATCGGTAATGGGAGCGGTTATGGGCTGATCTGGGAAAACAGGGAGAAGCCAGAAGGCTGCCGTACGATTTCTACGCGCGTAGAAATACTCCACGTATTTGTAATTACGAAGTCAGTGTGGTGACTGACATCCTTCTGAGAGTTTTTACTTCCCAATGTCTTAATCACAGAATCATTTAGGTTGGATGAGACCCTTGGGATCATCGAGTCCAACCATCAACCCCACTCTACAAAGTTCTCCCTTACACCACATCCCCCAACACCAACATCTAAACGAGTCTGAAACACATTCAGGGATGGTGACTCCACCACCTCCCTGGGCAGCCCATTCCAGGGTCCGACCACTCTTTCTGGGAAGAATTTTTTCCTAATGTCCAGCCTAAACCTCCCCTGCTGCAGCTTGAACCCATTCCCTCTTGTTCTGTCACTAATTACCTGTGAGAAGAGACCAGCACCAACCTCCCTACAATGTCCTTTCAAGTAGTTGTAGAGAGTGATGAGGTCTCCCCTCAGCCTCCTCTTCCTCACACTAAACAGTCCCAGCTCCTTCAATCGCTCCTCAGCAGATTTATTCTCCAATAAACATTAATAAACATTATTACTTTTTGCCTCCGCATTTAAGTAGTCCTCCAACAAGCTAAAGCAGTACAGGGAAAATAAAGCCAGCACCCCCTTCCCCCAGTCCAAACACGGGCCTGCCCAGGGCTTCTTCACTCAACCAGTTTTCCCCCCAGGTTTAAACTTACTCCCAATCAATGCCCACATTCTCAGAAACAAGAACATTTATCAACTGAGAACACTTAAAGCCCCGGAAAGGCCACTGGGCTCTGCAGAGGTGGGTTAGTTTGCTCAAAACAACCTTTACCTTCAGGTCTTAAAATCCACCTGAGGAAACAGTGACACACACCAAGCTGTAACAGCAGTGAGTTAAGAAAAAGGAAAGTTGACTTAGCAAGAGAAAAGCTGCCACTTGGGGGTTTTTTTAGCAACTCCATCCTTATAAAGCCTACAAACCAGAAGGGAACAAGGCATTAGGTCAGGCAAGGAGAAAACAGAGCACTCCTCTGCTCTTAGATAAGTGTTTGTGGACACTAAGGGCACGACACGCTGGCAGTGGGAACTTCTGCAGGCAGAGTCACGGAGTTTGGGCAGTCAGGACCTCTCGCTCCAACATCAGCTCTGAGCAGTTTTGATTTGGGGATCAGCATCTTCGGACTGTGTTTGGTTTGGGGGTAAGCTGGCTGTTAGGAGACAGGGAGGGGAACGCTCCCCTGCACCACGGAGTACTGGGGTACTGCGTCCAGCTCTGGAGTCCTCAGCACAAGGACATGGAGCTGTTGGAGTGGGGCCGGAGGAGGCCCCGGAGATGCTGGGAGGGCTGGAGCCCCTCTGCTGTGGGGACAGGCTGAGAGAGCTGGGGGGGTTCAGCCTGGAGAAGAGAAGGCTCCGCGGAGACCTTCCAGCCCCTTCCAGTCCCTAAAGGGGCTCCAGGAAAGCTGGGGAGGGACTCTGGATCAGGGAGGGGAGCCATGGGATGAGGGGATAAATGGTTTTAAACTGGAAGAGGGGAGATTTAGATGGGATATTAGGTAGAAATTTTCTGCTGTGAGGGTGGTGAGCCCCTGGCCCAGGTTGCCCAGAGAAGCTGTGGCTGCCCCATCCCTGGAGGGGTTCAAGGCCAGGTTGGACGGGGCTTGGAGCAACCTGGGCTGGCGGGAGGTGTCCCTGCAGAGGGTGGAACGGGATGGGTCTCAAGGTCCCTTCCAACCCAACCCATTCTGTGATTCTATCTGGGAGAAATCGATGGCTTTAGATTCTTCATGATCGATAAAAGAGCAGAGCTGCAGGAAGTTTGGCTGGACAGAAGGAATCCAACACTGGCACGCTACAAACCACAGGTGAAAGGCTGGCAAAGAGCTGCCAGAGCAGTCGCACGCAGGTGCGGTGGCTACGGGGAAAGGCAGCAGGTCCCGCTCAACCAGAGCCCAAATGCACAGAACCTGCCTGTTTTATTTCTGACTAAACCACATTTTGGGTTTGAAATAGCCCGTAATGTCACAGTTTGGCAACGCGAAGGAGCTGACAATACCTTTATGGCCTCGATGGCATACTCCACTTGGAACAGCCTCCCCTCTGGAGAAAAAGTGTTCACACCCCTGGAAGAACAACAACGGAAACAGTGTGAAGGGCAGGAGACTGAAGGCTGACAAGAAATGCAGTTCCTTATTCAAGAACAATGGCGGGAAGGGTGATGCCAGCTAAGGACAGAGGGAGCAACTGGAACAAGTCATGGCTTCACTGGAGCCCGTCACCCTCATGGCAGGTGTCTGGAGTCAGGACGCTTATAGAGAAAGAGAATAAAAGGAACGGCAGCAAGTCCAGTTACAGGTCAGGAGGAGGTTTGTTTTCATGGCACAATTCACACTCTGGATGCTGGGACTTGCCTTGGGACTCCAAACATTCTGCTTTCTCTCAACACCAGGAGACAGAAAGATTTTGTTTTACCAGAACAGACACGTTCCTTTCCCGGGATACCCCGCCCCACACCAGCCCAGTCTGACCTCCACCGCTCCTCCCACCCCACCGCACAAAGCAGGGGGTGCCCCTGCCCTCCCCGCCAGACCCACTGTGCCGGTGCCCAAGAGAAGAGCTGTGCCCGGGGGCTCCATCCACACACAAAACCCTCCAAGGCATTTCTGAAAAGCCGCCTGGTTTTGGGATGCATTTAGCAAGATAAAATGCAGCTTTATGAGACCCCCCAGGGATGCCTCACGCAGCCTCCCCACGCACCGGGGGCCTTTCAGCACTGGGAGAAGCTTCCCTTTCCCCAGTATTGGGGCTCTCCAAAACCCAAAGAAAATAAAAACAGAGAAAAAAGCACCCCGCAGGGAGGGGTACCAGCGCCCGGCCAGGCGGGAACCCCCAAGGGCCCGGCCGGGGCAGGTCGGGGACAAGCAGAAGCCCTCGAGCAGGGCTGTGACCTCCCCGCCAGCTCCTCAGAGCGTCCCCACGGCGGCTACAAGCGAGAGGGGCCTCCCGGGGCCTACCGGGATGGGGATGGCAGCGACCGGCCGCAGGCCCGTGACTCAGCCGCAGGCCGCGGGCGGCCGGGAGGGCGCGGGAGGGGGTCGGAGGGGACGGGAGGGAACTCACCGGTCGTACTCGGAGCGTGTGAGGAACATGGCAGGCACCAGGGAAGGGGAAAAGCACCGGGAAGGGGGAGAACGGGCGGCGAAGGCGGGAGCGCCACTCTGCCCTCGCCGGGTTCTTCTCCGCCGCTTCCGGTCTGCCGCTCCGCAGCGCGCAGGCGCCGCACCGCCCCTTCCGCCCCGCGCCGCCTTCCCATTGGGTGGCAACCCTCGGCGGCTAGCCAATGAGAGAGAGGGGAGGGCGGGCCGGGCGGGGAGAAGAGGGGAGGAGCGCTGGCGGGCGGGGGCGTGGCCTGGGCAAAAGGGGGCGTGGCCATAGCGCTAAGGGGCGGGGCCCGCGGGCACACCGGGGGGACGGGGCAGGGGTTACCGGGTGGGGGGGACCGGGAAATGGGGACCGGGCAGAGTCATCGGGATGTCACAGGGTCCTCCGGGGTCGTGCCGGCACCCGGCTGCCGGTGCGGGGCCGACAGTCCCGTTACCGGCCCCGTTACCGGCCCCCGGTAACCGGCCTCCGACCGGCTGTCGGCCCCGCACCGGCAGCCTAATGAGGGGTCGGATGAGCCCGTGGATGGACGGACCCACACCCCCCGAGGGGTGCTGCCCATCCCGCTGGGGGCCGGGTCCGCGCTGGGCGGAGGGGCCGAGGGCGGGGGGCTGTCCCGGGGGTGTCCGGGGGCGGACCGGGGGGGGCCATACCGGGGGCGGGGCGGTGCTACCCTCCCCGGGGGCGGTGGGGTTTCCCGGTGGCGGCTCTGACAGCGGTGCGGTCCCAGCAGGTGGTGGAAGAAAGCACCCACCGCCCCCGGCCCGGCCATGTCGGAGCCCGGCGCCCCCGCGGCCGGTGACAAAACGCCCCGGCTCCAGGTAGGGCTCCGGTGCGACCCCCCCCCCAGACTCGGGACAGTCTCCCGGTGCGGCCCTTCCGTGGCCCGGCACAGTTTCTCCCGGGACGCTCTCCCGGTGCAGCCCCCGGTCTCCCCACGCAACTCCCGGTGCAGCCCCTCGGTGTCCCGATGCAGTCTCCCAGTGTCCCGGTGCAGTCTCCCGGTGCAGTGTCCCGGTGCAGTGTCCCGGTGCAGTCCCCTCCGCTGCTCTGACGCCTTGGCCGGTGCAGCAACCCGGTCCCCCGGTGCAACCCCCCATCCCGGGGCAACCCCCGTTGTAGCCCCCCGTTCCTCCGGTGCAGCCTCCCCGGCTCGGAGCAGCCCCCGGTCTCCCGTTGCAACCTCCCCGCCCGTTGCAACCCCCCCCAGTCCTCCGTTGCAAACCCCTCGGTTCCCCCGGGAGCAGCCCCCCGCCCGGAGTAGCCCCCCCCCCCCCGTCCCCCGTCCCCCGTTACAGCCCCCCCGCTCCCTCGGTGCGGCCTCCCCCCCAGGGAGCGCCCGCCGGTCCTCCGGAGCAACCCTCCCCGAACCCCCGTTACGGCCCCTCTGGTCCCCGGGACAGCTCCCCGGCCCCCCCAGAGCAGCCCCCGGGACAGCCCCCCGGTCCCCCGTTACAGCCCTTCTGGTCCACCGGGGCAGCGTCGCAGCGCCCGGGGCAGCCCCCCCGGTCCTCCGGGGCAGCCCCCTCTCGGAGTAGCCCCCCGTAGCCCCCCCGTCCCCCGTTACAGCCCCTCTGGTCCCCCGGGTAGCTCCCGGGACAGCCCCCCGGTCTCCCGTTACAGCCCCTCTTGCCCCCCGGGGCAGCTCCCGGGCCCCCCGGAGCAGCCTCCCCGGTGGCCCGGGGCAGCCCCCGGTGGAGCCGCCCCGTCCCCCGCCCCGGTGCCCCCGCTCCCGCCGCTCTCTCCCCGCAGGACCGTGTCCTGGGGGGGGTGCGCTGGGGCCGCCTCCTGGAGCCCCTGGGCTTCATCAAGGTGCTGGAATGGGTGAGTCCCCCCCCCCGGTGTGTGTGTGTGTCCCCAGTCACCCCGGCCTGATCCCGGCACCACGACCCCCCCCCCCCTTCCCCAGCACCCATGGGTGCCGGTCCCTCGGGACCCCTCCCCAGCACTTTCCCCCCCCACCACAGATTTGAGGTGCCCCATTGCTTTCCTAAAGCCTCCCCCGGGATCAGGGGACCCTGGAGCCCCCCCTGCACCTCCGGAGCCTCCCCCACCCCAGCAGCCCGGGCGTGGGGACCCCATCCCGGGGGGGGGGGTCCAGGGGAGGGGGGGTGTGGGGCTGCCTGGACGCCTGGGTCCGGGCCACACGGCCCCCCCGGTGACCTTGAGCAGGTGGCTTTGCCCGGCCATGCCAGAGGGGACGGTGACATCGGGGTTCCGGGTCCCCGTCATTCCCACGGGCTCGGGGAGGGGGGGTGGGGGCCACCGTGCGGGTGGGTGGGGAGGGGGGCTGGGGGGGGGAGCGGGCCCCAGGAGGAGGGACCCCGGGGACGGGGGGAGCCGAGCGCCCGCGGCCCCGGCCTGGCCGTGCTATGAATGGCTCCGGGATTGTATTTCAGGGCGGCATTTCTGCGGCACGGCCCCGCCATGGCCGGGGGAGGCCCGGCACTGGGGAAACTGAGGCACAGGGAGGGGGGGAGCTCAGCCCCGGGGCGCGAGGCCGGACCCATTTGGGCATCTCCCGCCCGGAGGAGCCGGATCAAGGGGGCTTTTCCCTGGATCCCGCGGCTCTTCGCTTTGGATATTCCCACTCGGGGGGGGCGCTGGGCACCCCCTGCCCGGTGCGGGATGGGGCCCTGCCTGCACAGACACCCCGAAAATGGCAGGAAAATCCCTCGGGGGTGGCCACCATCGCTCCCGCTTCGACCCTCGGTG
This sequence comes from Alca torda, assembly GCA_008658365.1. Taxonomy (NCBI): domain Eukaryota; kingdom Metazoa; phylum Chordata; class Aves; order Charadriiformes; family Alcidae; genus Alca; species Alca torda. The sequence continues at coordinate 19,105 of VMED01000069.1, read as the reverse complement.
CGGCACATGGGGCCTGCCCATCCCCACGGCGTCAGGCCTGGCCGCTCGCTTTCCCCCTTTTCCCCTGCCCCCCCCCCCCCCCCCCGGCAAGGTGCGAGCTCTGCTGGGATGAGTTACCGGAAAACTCTTTGGGAAGGGCGTTTTCCCAGCACCCTTCTCCAGAGGGACGGTGACCCACGGGGGTCCCACCAGGGGTGGGGGGATGCTCCCGGCTTGCTGGAAACCCGCTGAGGCGCTCAGCACCCTCCCAGAAAATTAAGGAAGGGGGGGATGTGGGTGGTCTCGCTGCCCCCCCCCACAACCGCTGCCCCGTTTTGCCCCCCCTGGTTGTGGATCCCGGTTGCGGATCCCGGTGCTGGCACAGGCGGCCGACAGCTGCGGGGTGGCAGCTCGCCCTGCGCCGCCGTGACTCAGCGCCGGGGGGGCACAAACCCCCCCCGGGTGGGTGCATCCCACCCCAGGGTGTGGGGAGGAAGGAGGGGGTGTCGTCCCCCCCGCCCAGGGTTTAAATTAAACCCCCCCCCCCCCCCCCCCGACCCGCTGCTCCCCTCCCGCAGCTCTTCGCCATCTTCGCCTTCGGTGCCTGCGGCTCCTTCGGCGGCGAGACGGGGGCCACGGTGAAATGCGGCGGCGACACCAAAGAGATGAGCGCCATTTCCGTCCAGTTCGGGTACCCCTTCAGGTGAGGGGGGGGGTCCGAGCCCAAACACACCCCCCACCCCACCCCCCGCCACCCCCGGGACCCCACCCAGCCCCACGGCGAGCAGGTGGGGTGCTGGGTTGGGGTGAAACCCCATCCCCGGTGCCGGCACCTGCAGCCACGTCCCCGTGTCCGCCTGGAGACTCTCTGCACCCCCCGGCACCGCGGGGTATCCCCTGGCTCCGGTTCCCAACGCCGTCCCGGGGGGATCCTCGTTAATCAGGGAAGACCAGGGGGATCCTTGTTAATCAGGGAAGGCGAGGATGGAGCCAGGCCAGCCACGAGCCACGGTTTTAACCCCTTCGCTCAGCCACCATCCCCCATGTCAGGGCACCGGACCGCGGCAAAGTGTCCATATTCCGACCCGGCAGTGGGTCCGTGCCCCCCATCCCGGGCGGGGGGGCACCACCCCGACGTGGTTAATTCAGGCTGGCAGAGCCTCTCCCCGCCGTCCCCTCCGTTCCCGCGCCACCCGCCATCCCCCTTCCCACTCTCCCAGGTTATACCAGATCCCCTTCGAGATGCCGGATTGCACGGGGGAGTCGGAAACCCGCACCCTGCACCTCGTCGGCGATTTCTCCGCTCCCGCCGAATTTTTCGTGACCCTGGGGGTCTTCTCCTTCCTCTACACCATGGCAGCTCTGGTGCTTTACCTCCGCTTTCATTCCCTCTACGGCGAAAATAAGAAGCTCCCCATCGCGGTAAGGGGGGCTGCATCCCTTTCTTGCCCTGGGGGATTGATCCTGCCTCGCTCCGTGCCGGCGCTGAGCCCGGTGTCCCCCATCCCGGCAGGATTTTTGCGTCACCGTCTGCTTCACCTTCTTCTGGCTGGTGGCGGCGGCGGCGTGGGGCAAGGGGCTGACGGACGTGAAGGCGGCCACGCGGCCCACCAGCCTCATCGCCGCCATGGGGGTCTGCCAGGAGGAGGAGGTGGTCTGCGCCCCCGGCACCACGCCGGCCATGGGGCTGGCCAACATCTCCGTGGTGAGAGCCGGGCGCGCGCCGACGCACACGCCTGGTGTGGGCGCACACGCGGGCACCCGTTCGCCCCTACAGCCACGCACGGGGGGTGTTGGGGGGGGGGGGCACATCCGTGTATTTCTTTGCCTGGGCGGGGGGAGATTTATGGTGCTTCGCGCAGAGCTCAGCGGCTCCCGGCCCTCGCGGGGGCACACGCGTGTGCGCGCACGCCGCGTGGATGCCTGCACGTCCTTGCCGAACCCCTGCCCATCACCGCGCACCCTCTTGCACACGCGTGTCCACGGGAAAACGCACACGCACCCGTGGACACACCGTGCACGCCGGCACGCACACACGTGTACGCTCGCACCCGCCTGCCCCCCCCCCCCCCCCGCGGGCGCACACGCGTGCCGGATTCCCGAGCTCGGCTGGGCGAGGGCGGTGGACACGCGTGCCGACACGCGCTGCGTGGCCGCGCTGGGCCCACGGGACGTGGGGAGCCATCCTGCACCCCCACGAGACACCTCCCACCCCCCCACGCCACCCATAGGGGACCCCCGTGCTGGGGTGGGCGATGGTGATGCAGCCCCTGGCATGGGCGTGGGGGGTGCAGGGGGTGCACAAGGTGCATGGGGTACATGGGGTGCACGGGGCGCACGAGGTGTAAGGGGTGCACAGGCCACACGGGGTGCATGGGGTGCATGAATGGAGCACATGGGGTGCACGGGGCGCGTGGGGCGCGTGGGGTGCGTGAATGGAGCGCATGGGGTGCACGGGTCCCGTGGGGCGCGTGGGACACGTGGGGTGCATGAATGGAGCACATGGGGTGCACGGGTCGCGTGGGGCACGTGGGACGCGTGGGGCACGTGGGACACGTGGGGTGCGTGAATGGAGCGCATGGGGTGCACGGGTCGCGTGGGTCGCGTGGGGCGCGTGGGACACGTGGGGTGCGTGAATGGAGCACATGGGGTGCACGGGTTGCGTGGGGCGCGTGGGACACGTGGGGTCGTGAATGGAGCGCATGGGGTGCACGGGTCGCGTGGGGCGCGTGGGACACATGAATGGAGCGCATGGGGTGCACGGGTCACGTGGGAAACGTGGGACACATGAATGGAGCGCATGGGGTGCACGGGTCACGTGGGACACGTGGGACACATGAATGGAGCGCATGGGGTGCACGGGTCGCGTGGGACACGTGGGGTGCATGAATGGAGCGCATGGGGTGCACGGGGCGCGTGGGGCGCGTGGGACACGTGGGGTGCACGAATGGAGCGCATGGGGTGCACGGGTCGCGTGGGGCACGGGGGACACGTGGGACACGTGGGGTGCGTGAATGGAGCGCATGGGGTGCACGGGTCGCGTGGGGCGCGTGGGGCGCGTGGGGTGCGTGAATGGAGCGCATGGGGTGCACGGGTTGCGTGGGGCGCGTGGGACACGTGGGGTCGTGAATGGAGCGCATGGGGTGCACGGGTCGCGTGGGACACGTGGGACACATGAATGGAGCGCATGGGGTGCACGGGTCGCGTGGGGCGCGGGGGACACGTGGGACACGTGGGGTGCGTGAATGGAGCGCATGGGGTGCACGGGTCGCGTGGGGCACGTGGGACACGTGGGGTGCGTGAATGGAGCGCATGGGGTGCACGGGTCACGTGGGGCGCGTGGGACACGTGGGGTGCGTGAATGGAGCGCATGGGGTGCACGGGTCGTGTGGGGCGCGTGGGGCGCGTGGGGTGCGTGAATGGAGCGCATGGGGTGCACGGGTCACGTGCGGCGCGTGGGACACATGGGGTGCGTGAATGGAGCGTGTGGGGTGCACGGGTCGCGTGGGGCGCGTGGGTCACGTGGGACACATGAATGGAGCGCATGGGGTGCACGGGTCACGTGGGACACGTGGGACACATGAATGGAGCGCATGGGGTGCACGGGTCGCGTGGGACACGTGGGACACATGAATGGAGCGCATGGGGTGCACGGGTCGCGTGGGGCACGTGGGACACGTGGGGTGCGTGAATGGAGCGCATGGGGTGCACGGGTCGCGTGGGGCACGGGGGACACGTGGGGTGCGTGAATGGAGCGCATGGGGTGCACGGGTCGCGTGGGGCACGTGGGACACGTGGGGTGCATGAATGGAGTGCATGGGGTGCACGGGTCGCGTGGGGTGCATGAATGGAGCGCATGGGGTGCACGGGTCGCGTGGGGCACGTGGGACACGTGGGGTGCATGAATGGAGCGCATGGGGTGCACGGGTCGCGTGGGGCACGTGGGACACATGAATGGAGCGCATGGGGTGCACGGGTCGCGTGGGACACGTGGGGTGCATGAATGGAGCGCATGGGGTGCACGGGGCGCGTGGGGCGCGTGGGACACGTGGGGTGCACGAATGGAGCGCATGGGGTGCACGGGTCGCGTGGGGCACGGGGGACACGTGGGACACGTGGGGTGCGTGAATGGAGCGCATGGGGTGCACGGGTCGCGTGGGGCGCGTGGGGCGCGTGGGGTGCGTGAATGGAGCGCATGGGGTGCACGGGTTGCGTGGGGCGCGTGGGACACGTGGGGTCGTGAATGGAGCGCATGGGGTGCACGGGTCGTGTGGGGCACGTGGGACACGTGGGGTGCGTGAATGGAGCGCATGGGGTGCACGGGTCGTGTGGGGCACGTGGGGTGCGTGAATGGAGCGCATGGGGTGCACGGGGCGCATGGGTCGCGTGGGACACGTGGGACACGTGGGGTGCGTGAATGGAGCGCATGGGGTGCACGGGTCGCGTGGGGCACGTGGGACACGTGGGGTGCACGAATGGAGCGCATGGGGTGCACGGGTCGCGTGGGGCACGGGGGACACGTGGGGTGCACGAATGGAGTGCATGGGGTGCACGGGTCGCGTGGGGCACGTGGGACACGTGGGGTGCACGAATGGAGTGCATGGGGTGCACGGGGTGCGTGGGGCGCGTGGGACACGTGGGGTGCATGAATGGAGCGCATGGGGTGCACGGGTCCCGTGGGGCGCGTGGGACACGTGGGGTGTGTGAATGGAGCGCATGGGGTGCACGGGTCGCGTGGGGCGCGTGGGACACGTGGGGTGCACAAATGGAGCACATGGGGTGCACGGGTTGCGTGGGGTGTGTGGGAGTAGATGGGGTGCACAGGGCCCAGGGGATACAAGGGGTGCATGGGGTGCACGGGGTGCATGGGGTGCACAGGATCTGTGAGGCACATGGGTGCGTGCGGTGCGTGGGGCGCATGGGATACACTGGGTGCGTGGGGCGCGTGGACTGCATAGGGCACACGGGATACGTGAGGTGCGTGGGGTGCATAAGGCGCATTGGGTACGCGGGGTACGTGGGACACATGGGGTGCACAGGCTGCATAGGGCGCATGGGGTTCGTGGGGTGCCTGAGGTGCATGGGGTGCATGGATTGCATGGGGCACACGGGATATATGGGGCGCATAAGGTGCATGGGGTGCACAGAGCTCATTGGGATACATGGGGCACATGGGATACGTGGGGTGCACAGTTGCATGGGGTGCATGGGGCGCATAAGGAGCATTGGGAGCACAGGGCTCATGGGATACATGGGTCGCACGGGATATGTGGGGTGCACGGGGTCCATGGGGTGCCTGAGGTGCACGGAGTGCATGGGGTTCACAGGTTGCATGGGGTGCATGGATTGCACGGGGCACATGGGATATATGGGGCCCATGGGTGCGTGGGGCACATAATGGGGTGCATGGGGTGCAGAAGGCATTGGGGTGCCTGGGGCGCGTGGGATACATTGGGCGCATGGAGCACGTGCATGGGGTGCACGGAGTGCATGGGGTGCATGGGATACATGGGATGCACAGTTGCATGGAGTGCAAGGGGCACACGGGGCACATGGGATACATGGGGCCCATGGGTGCGTGGGGCACATAGGGTGCATGGGGTGCAGAAGGTGCATGGGGTGCATGGGGTACATGGGGCGTGTGGGATACATTGGGCGCATGGGGCACGTTGGGTGAATGGGGTGCATGGGATACATGGGGTGCATGGGATACATGGGGTGCGTGGGGCGCATAAGGAGCATTGGGAGCACAGGGCTCATGGGATACATGGGTCGCACGGGATACGTGGGGTGCACAGGGTTCATGGGGTGCCGGAGGTGTATGGGGTGCATCGATCGCGTGGGGCACACGGGACACATGGGGTGCCCGGGGTGTCGGGGGTGCAGAGGGCGCGTGGGGTGTGTGGGATACACGGAGCGCGCGGGGTGCGCGGGGTACGTGGGTCGCGTGGGTGGGGTGCGCGGGTGCATGGACCGCACGTGCTGCACGCCCTGCGTGGGGTGCCGGGGGCTCACCCACGGGTACCCCCGCGGCGGGGATGGGGTGGTCCGTCTCCCCCTCCCAACTTTTTCCTCTTCCCCCCCCCGACACCCCCCAGCTCTTCGGCTTCATCAACTTTCTGCTGTGGGCCGGGAACTGCTGGTTCGTGCTGAAGGAGACGCCGTGGCAGGCGCAGGCCGTGCCCCGCGACGCTGCCGCCGAGCAGGGGGCCATCGACAAGCAGTAGCCACCCCGGGGGTGTCCCCCCCCCACCTTGTCCCCCGGCACCTCGCGCCGGCCGCCAGCCCGGGGACGGGGGTTGGAGCCGCGGGGGGTATGGATGCGATGGTGGCGGGGGGGCACGAAGCGCCGCTGCCCGGCTGTATATAGGGGTCTGCGTAACCCCGGGTGTCCCGTGCTGTATGGGGGGGGGGGGGGGGAGGGGGGGGAGCTGGAGGTGGAACCCCCGGGGTGGCCGCGTCTGTGTGGGGGGAGAGTATAAAAGTCCTGGGTACCAGCTCTATATAGGGGGGCTGTGGCCCCTGGTGTCCGGCTCTATATCGGGGGCGTGTACAACTCCTGGGGGTCCTGCTCTGTATAAGGAGGGTTATATAGGGGTATATACAACTCCTGGGGGTCCTGCTCTGTATAAGGAGGGTTATATAGGGGTATATACAACTCCTGGGTGTCCTGCTCCGTATAAGGAGCTTTATATAGGGGTATATACAACTCCTGGGTGTCCTGCTCTGTATAAAGAGCTTTATATAGGGGTATATACAACTCCTGGGTGCCCTGCTCCATGTAAAGAGCTTTATATAGGGGGTATATACAACTCCTGGGTGCCCTGCTCCATGTAAAGAGCTTTATATAGGGGTATATACAACTCTTGGGTGCCCTGCTCCGTGTAAAGAGCTTTATATAGGGGGTATATACCACGCCTGGGTGTCCTGCTCTGTATAAAGAGCTTTATATAGGGGGTATATACAACTCCTGGGTGTCCTGCTCTGTATAAAGAGCTTTATATAGGGGGTATATACAACTCCTGGGTGTCCTGCTCTGTATAAAGAGCTTTATATAGGGGTATATACAACTCCTGGGGATCCTGCTCTGTATAAAGAGCTTTATATAGGGGGTATATACAACTCCTGGGTGTCCTGCTCTGTATAAAGAGCTTTATATAGGGGGTATATACAACTCCTGGGTGTCCTGCTCTGTATAAAGAGCTTTATATAGGGGTATATACAACTCCTGGGTGTCCTGCTCCATGTAAAGAGCTTTATATAGGGGGTATATACAACTCCTGGGTGCCCTGCTCCATGTAAAGAGCTTTATATAGGGGGTATATACAACTCTTGGGTGCCCTGCTCCATGTAAAGAGCTTTATATAGGGGTATATACAACTCTTGGGTGCCCTGCTCCGTGTAAAGAGCTTTATATAGGGGGTATATACCATGCCTGGGTGCCCTGCTCCATGTAAAGAGCTTTATATAGGGGGTATATACAACTCCTGGGGGTCCTGCTCTGTATAAAGAGCTTTTTATAGGGGTATATACAACTCCTGGGGGTCCTGCTCTGTATAAGGAGCTTTATATAGGGGTATATACAACTCTTGGGTGTCCTGCTCCATGTAAAGAGCTTTATATAGGGGGTATATACAACTCTTGGGTGCCCTGCTCCGTGTAAAGAGCTTTATATAGGGGGTATATACAGCTCCTGGGGGTCCTGCTCTGTATAAGGAGCTTTATATAGGGGTATATACAACTCCTGGGTGTCCTGCTCTGTATAAGGAGCTTTATATAGGGGTATATACAACTCCTGGGTGTCCTGCTCTGTATAAGGAGCTTTATATAGGGGGTATATACAACTCCTGGGGGTCCTGCTCTGTATAAAGAGCTTTATATAGGGGTATATACAACTCCTGGGGGTCCTGCTCTGTATAAGGAGCTTTATATAGGGGTATATACAACTCTTGGGTGTCCTGCTCTGTATAAAGAGCTTTATATAGGGGGTATATACAACTCCTGGGTGCCCTGCTCCATGTAAAGAGCTTTATATAGGGGGTATATACAACTCCTGGGGATCCTGCTCTGTATAAAGAGCTTTATATAGGGGTATATACAACTCCTGGGGGTCCTGCTCCATGTAAAGAGCTTTATATAGGGGTATATACAACTCCTGGGTGCCCTGCTCCATGTAAAGAGCTTTATATAGGGGGTATATACAACTCCTGGGGATCCTGCTCTGTATAAAGAGCTTTATATAGGGGTATATACAACTCCTGGGTGCCCTGCTCCGTGTAAAGAGCTTTATATAGGGGGTATATACAACTCCTGGGTGCCCTGCTCCGTGTAAAGAGCTTTATATAGGGGTATATACAACTCCTGGGTGCCCTGCTCCGTGTAAAGAGCTTTATATAGGGGGTATATACAACTCCTGGGTGCCCTGCTCCGAATAAGGGTACAGCTCTATACTGGGGCTCTATATGACCCTGGGTGCCCAGCTGTATACAGGGATACCTGCTGATGCAGAGGGGCTCTATATAACGCCCGGGCCCCCTGTTCTCTATAGGGGTAACCCCCAGGCACCCTGCCCCATAGAGGGGCACAGATGGCCCCCGCTGACCAGCTCTATAGAGGGGGATATAGCACCCGGGGGTCCAGTTCTGGGTCCCCAGCTGGGTACGGGAAGTGCATGTGACCCCCAGGGCCCCAGTCCCATATAGGGCTATATGTAATGCCTGGGAGCCCAGCGCTGTATAGGGGTAACCCCGGGGCCCCAGCCCCATATAGGGGGTACATACAGCCCCCGGGACCCCCAGCCCCCTATAGGGGGTACATACAGCCCCCAGGAGCCCCAGCTCCCTATAGGGGGTATATATAGCCCCCAGGGTCCCCAGCCCCATATAGGATCTATATATAGCCCCCGGGAGCCCCAGCCCCATATAGGGGGTATATATAGCCCCCGGGAGCCCCAGCCCCATATAGGGGGTATATATAGCCCCCAGGGTCCACAGCCCCATATAGGATCTATATATAGCCCCCGGGGTCCCCAGCCCCATATAGGGGGTATATATAGCCCCCAGGGTCCACAGCCCCATATAGGGGGTATTTATAGCCCCCGGGAGCCCCAGCCCCTTATAGGGGGTATTTATAGCCCCCAGGGTCCCCAGCCCCTTATAGGGAGTATATATAGCCCCCGGGGTCCCCAGCCCCATATAGGGGGTATATATAGCCCCCGGGGTCCCCAGCCCCATATAGGATCTATATATAGCCCCCGGGAGCCCCAGCCCCATATAGGGGGTATACATAGCCCCCAGGGTCCCCAGCCCCATATAGGATCTATATATAGCCCCCGGGAGCCCCAGCCCCATATAGGGGGTATATATAGCCCCCGGGAGCCCCAGCCCCATATAGGGAGTATATATAGCCCCCGGGGTCCCCAGCCCCATATAGGGGGTATATATAGCCCCCAGGGTCCCCAGCCCCATATAGGATCTATATATAGCCCCCGGGAGCCCCAGCCCCATATAGGGAGTATATATAGCCCCCGGGGTCCCCAGCCCCATATAGGGGGTATATATAGCCCCCGGGAGCCCCAGCCCCATATAGGGGGTATATATAGCCCCCAGGGTCCACAGCCCCATATAGGGAGTATATATAGCCCCCGGGGTCCCCAGCCCCATATAGGGGGTATATATAGCCCCCAGGGTCCCCAGCCCCATATAGAATCTATATATAGCCCCTGGGAGCCCCAGCCCCATATAGGGGGTATATATAGCCCCCGGGGTCCACAGCCCCATATAGGATCTATATATAGCCCCTGGGACCCCAGCCCTGTATAGGGGTATATGGACCCCCCTGGTACCCAGCCCCATATATGGGGCTGTATATGCCCTGTATATGGACCTCCCAACCCCCGGACTCATATAGGGGTGTATGGAGCCCTGGGTCCCCAGCCCCATATAGGGGGTATATGGACCCCCTTGGCCCCATATAGGGGTATATGGACGCCTCAACTAACGTCCGGTCCCGTATAAGGGATATATGGACTCCCTGGCCCCATAGAGCAGTATATGGACCCTCAGCCCCATATAGGGGGTATATGGACCCCCTGTCCCCATATAGCGTTATATGGACCCTCGGGTCCCCAGCCCCATATAGGGGTAATATGGACCTCCGGGACCCCAGCCCTGTAGAGGGGTATACGGACCCCTAGCCCTGTGTAGGGATATATGGCCCCCCAGCCCCATATATAGCTATATGGACCCCCCAGCCCTGTATAGGGATATACAGACCCCCAGCCCCATATAGGGGGTATATGGACCCCCCCAGCCCCGTATAGGGATATACAGACCCCCAGACCCCCATAGGGGTATATGGACCCCCAGCTCCGCATAGGGATATACAGACCCCCGGCCCCATATAGGGGGTATATGGGCCCCCAGCTCCGTATAGCGATATACAGACCCCCGGCCCCATATAGGGGGCATATGGACCCCCCCAGCCCCGTTTAAGGGTATAGGGACCCCCAGCACCCCTACCCCTATAGGGCTATATGGCCCCCCGGTCCCGCACATCCCCGGGAGGTGGGGGGACGGGTGTCCTGGGGGGGGGGGGCGGTGCGGAGCATCCCCCGGGGGCGGGGGCGAGTGTCCCGGGGGTGCGTGTGTGCGGGTGTCCTGGGGGGGGCGGTGCGGGTCATCCCTCGGGGGGGTCGGGTGTCCCGACGCGGTGCCCTGCGGGGTATTCCGGGGGATGGGGGGGGGGGTGTCGAGTGTCCCGGGGGAGGGTGTGCGGGGCATCCCCCGGGGCGGGTGTCTCGAGGGGCCGGTGCGGGGCATCCCCGGGGAGGGGGGGTCGGATGTCTGGGTATCCCCGTTCTGTGCATCCCGGGGCGGGGGAAGGGGGGGGTCGGGTGTCCCTGTGCGGTGCCGTGCGGGGCATCTCCGGGGAGGGAGGGGTGTCCCGGTGCGGGGCATCCCGGGGGGGGGGTCGGATGTCCCGGTGGGGGGCGGTGCGGGGCATCCCCAGGGCGGGGGGGGGTGTCTCGGTGCAGGGCATCCCGCGGGGGGGTTGGATGTCCCGGGGGGTGTTGTGCGGGGCATCCCCGGGGGGGGGGGCAGTGTCCTGGTGCGGGGCATGCCGGGGGGGGTCGGTTGCCCCGGGTGGGGGCGGTGCGGGGCATCCCCGAGGGGGGCGGGTGCCCCCGGGTGGGGGGGGGGGGGTCGGATGTCCCGGGGGGGGGGGGCGGTGCGGGGCATCCCCGGGAGGGTGGGGGTCGGGTGCCCTGGGGGGGGCGGTCGGGTGCCCCGGTCGGGGGCGGTGCGGAGCATCCCCGGGGCGGGGGGTCTGCCCCGGTGCGGGGCATCCCGGGGGAAGTCGGATGTCCCGAGGGGGGGCGGTGCGGTGCATCCCCGGGGCGAGGGGGGGTGTCCCAGTGGGGGGCATCCCGGGGGGGGTCGGGTGCCCCGGTGGGGGGGGGATGCGGGGCATTCGCGGGGGGGGGGGGGGTGTCCCGGGGCGGGGCATCCCGGGGGAAGCCGGATGTCCCGTGGGGGGTTGTGCGGGACATCCCCGGGGGGGGTCGGGTGCCCCGGTGGGGGGCGGTGCGGGGCATCCCCGGGGCAGGGGGGGTGTCTCGCTGCAGGGCATCCCGCGGGGGGGTCGGATGTCCCGGGGGGAGGTTGTGCGGGGCATCCCCGGGGCGGGGTGGGGGGGGGTGTGTCCCGGTGCGGGGCATCCCGGGGAGGGTCGGGTGTCCCGGGGGGGGCGGTCGGGTGCCCCGGTGGGGGGGGTTGTGCGGGACATCCCCGGGGCGGCGGGGTGTCCTGGTTTGGGGCATCCCGGGGGGGGGTCGGATGTCCCGGGGGGGGGGGGGGGGGGTGTTGTGCGGGGCATCCCCGGGGGGGGTCGGATGTCAGGGTGCGGGGCATCCCCGGGGCGGGGCGGGGCGGGCTGCGGGACTACACCGCCCGTGGTGCCGCGGGGCGGGCGGGGGCGCGCGGCGCATGCGCGGGGGCGCGCGGGGCGGGGGCGGCGGCGGCGGCGGCGGTGGGGGGGGCGCGCTCCCGCGGCGGCGGCGGCGGCGGCGGCGGCGATGGCGGCGCGTGGGCGCGCGGCGGCGATGGCGGCGGCGGCGGCGGCGGAGCGGCGGCTGCCCAGCCTGGACGAGTTCGCCGGGCAGAGCTGGAGCGCCTGGGTGGAACGGGCCGGGCCCCCGGCCGAGACGGGTGAGGGGCGGCGGCGGCGGAACGGCGGGCGCTGGCGGGGGGGCTGCCGCCAACGGGGCCGCGCCCGGTCCTAGCGCCGCCGAGCGGTAGGCGGGCAGCGGGGAGAGGGCGAGCGGCAGCGGGAGGTGGGCATCCTGCAGCGGGAAGTGGGCGCTGGGCGGCGGGCAGCGGGCAACCGGCTGCGGGAGGTGGGAAGCGGGCATCCCGCACCGGGAAGCGGGCAACCGGCACTGGGAACTGGGCACTGGGCAGCGGGGAGCAGGCAACCGGCACCGGGAGCTGGGCATCCGGATTGGGCACCGGGAACTGGGCAGAGAGCATCCTGCACCGGGAACTGGGCAACCGGCACCGGCAACTGGGCAGCGGGGAGCAGGCAACCGGCAGCGGGAGGTGGGCAGCGGGCATCCTGCACCGGGAAGCAGGCAACTGGCACTGGGAACTGGGCATCTGGCAGCGGGCATCGGCAACTGGGCAGTGGGCATCCTGCACCGGGAAGCGGGCAACCGGCACTGGGAACTGGGCACTGGGCAGCGGGAACCGGGCAACCGGCACCGGGAGCTGGGCATCCGGATTGGGCACCGGGAACTGGGCAGCGGGCATCCTGCACCAGGAACTGGGCAACTGGCACCTGGAACTGGGCATCCAGCAGTGGGCACCGGCAACTGGGCAGCAGGGAGCGGGCAACTGGCAGCGGGGGATAGGCATCCTGCACCGGGAACTGGGCACTGGGCAGTGGGGAGCGGGCAACTGGCAGCAGGAGGTGGGCAGTGGTCATCCTGCACTGGGAACTGGGCAACTGGTACCGGGAACCGGGCAACCAGCACCGGGAACTGGGCACTGGGCAGGGGGAACTGGGCAACCGGCACTGGGAACCGGGCATCCGGCAGCGGGTACCCTGCACCGGGAACTGGGCAACTGGTACTGGGAGCTGGGCATCTGGCAGTGGGCATCGGCAACTGGGCAGTGGGCATCCTGCACCGGGAAGCGGGCAACCGGCACTGGGAACTGGGCAGTGGGCAGTGGGAACTGGGCAACTGGCACTGGGAGCTGGGCATCCGGATTGGGCACCGGGAACTGGGCAGCGGGCATCCTGCACCGGGAACCGGGCAACCGACACCGGGAACTGGGCATCTGGAAGCGGGAACTGGGCACTGGGCAGCAGGGAGCGGGCAACCGGGCAACCGGCAGCAGGAGGTGGGCACTGGGCAGCGGGAACCAGGCAACCGGCACCGGGAAGTGGGCATCTGGAAGTGGGAACTGGGCACGGGGCAGCGGGGAGCGGGCATTCTGCATCGGGAACCGGGAATCCAGCAGCGATCACCCGGCACCAGGAACCAGGCATCCAGCAGCAGGCACCGGGATCTGGGCAGTGGGCAACCGGCACCGGGAACTGGGCATCCAACAATGGGCACCAGGAACTGGGCAGCGGGCATCCTGCACCGGGAACCAGGCAACCGGCACAGGGAGCTGGGCATCCAGCAGTGGGCACTGGGAACTGGGTATCTGGCAGCGGGAACTGGGCACTGGGCACCAGGAGCCCTGCACCGGGAACTGGGCAACTGCCACCGGGAACTGGGCACTGGGCAGCGGGCATCTTGCACCGGGAACTAGGCAACCAGCACTGGGAGCTGGGCATCTGGCAGCAGGAGCTTCCTGGGCATTGGGCAGCGGGAACTGGGCAACTGGCACTGGGAACTGGGCATCCGGCAGCAGGCACCCTGCACCAGGAAGCAGGCAACCAGCACTGGGAACTGGGAACTGGGCAGCAGGAACTGGGCAACTGGCACCGGGAACTTGGCATCTGGCAGCAGGAGCTGGGCACTGGGTAGCAGGAACTGGGTAACTGGCCCTGGGAGCTGGGCATCTGGATCGGGCACCGGGAACTGGGCAGGGGGGAGCGGGCAACCGGCAGCGGGAGATGGGCATCCCGCACCGGGAACTGGGCGCTGGGCAGAGGGGAGAGGGCAACTGGCAGCGGGAGGTGGGCAGCGGGCATCCTGCACTGGGAACTGGGCAACTGGTACCGGGAACTGGGCAACCAGCACCGGGAGCTGGGCATCTGGCAGCAGGAGCTTCCTGGGCATTGGGCAGCGGGAACTGGGCAACTGGCACTGGGAACTGGGCATCCGGCAGCAGGCACCCTGCACCAGGAACCAGGCAACCAGCACTGGGAACTGGGCAGCAGGAGCGGGCAACCGGCAGCGGGAGATGGGCATCCGGCAGCAGGTACCGGGAAGCAGGCAGCGGGCATCCTGCACCAGGAACCAGGCAACTGGCCCTGGGAACTGGGCACTGGGCAGCAGGAACTGGGCAACTGGCACTGGGAGCTGGGCATCCGGCAGCGGGTACTGGGAAGCAGGCAGTGGGCATCCTGCACCAGGAACCAGGCAACCGGCACTGGGAACTGGGCACTGGGCACTGGGCAGCAGGAACCGGGCAACTGGCACTGGGAGCTGGGCATCTGGATTGGGCACGGGGAATTGGGCAGTGGGCATCCTGCACCGGGAACCGGGCAACTGGGACTGGGAAGTGGGCATCTGACAGTGGGCACCCTGCACCCAGAACTGGGTACTGGGAACCGGGCAACTGGCACTGGGAGCTGGGCATCCAGCAGTGGGCACTGGGAACTGGGTATCTGGCAGCGGGAACTGGGCACTGGGCACCAGGAACTGGGCAGTGGGCATCCTGCACCGGGAACCAGGCAACCAGCACCGGGAGCTGGGCATCTGGAAGCAGGAGCTTCCTGGGCACTGGGCATCGGGAATTGGGGCAACTGGCACTGGGAACTGGGTATCCGGCAGCAGGCACCCTGCACCAGGAACCAGGCAACTGGCCCTGGGAACTGGGCACTGGGCAGCAGGAACTGGGCAACTGGCACTGGGAACTTGGCATCTGGCAGCAGGAGCTGGACACTGGGTAGCAGGAACCGGGCAACTGGCACTGGGAGCTGGGCATCCGGCAGCGGGTACTGGGAAGCAGGCAGTGGGCACCCTGCACCGGGAACCGGGCAACTGGCCCTGGGAACTGGGCATCTGGCAGTGGGCACCCTGCACCCAGAACTGGGCACTGGGAACCGGGCAACTGGCCCTGGGAACTGGGCATCCAGCAGCAGGCACCCTGCACCGGGAGCTGGGCACCCATCTCTGGGAACTGGGCATCCGGCAGCGGGCAGCCAACAGTGGGAACTGGGAACCGGGCAACTGGGACTGGGAAGTGGGCATCTGGCAGTGGGCACCCTGCACCTGGAACCGGGTATCCTGCAATCCTGCACTGGGAACTGGGCATCCGGCAGCAGGCACCCAGCACTGGGAACTGGGAATCCGGCAGTGGGCACTGGGCAACTAGCACTGGGAACCGGGCATCTTGCACTGGGCATCTGGCACCAGGAGCCCTGCACTGGGAACTGGGCAACTGGCACCGGGAACTGGGCACTGGGCAGTGGGCACCCAGCACTGGGAACTGGGCAGTCTGCACTGGGCACCCGGCACCGGGAACTGGGCATCCCACGCTGGGAACCGGGCACCCTGCACTGGGATCCCTGCCCTGGGCATCTGGCACCGGGAACCCCACACCGGCAACCGGGCTCCCGGAACCGGGCAGCGGGTGCTCCGCACTGGGCAGCCAGAGCTGGCACCGGGCACCCCTGCCTGGTCACTGCACCCGTTACTGGGAGCCAGTTACCGGGTGCCCCGAGCCGGGTGCCAAATATCCCCGGGTGCGGTGGGCACTGGGTAGCCCAGATGGGGAACCGGTTGCCACCGTTACCCTGGACTGAGCAGAGGGCACCCGGTGCACGGGGGCCACTGGGTACCCCAGAGCGGGCACTGGGCGGTGGGTACCGGGTGCCCCAGGCGGGGAACCGGGCATTGTGTGCTGGGTACCGGCGTACCTGCACTGGGAACGGGGTACTGGGAACTGGGCACTGCCGCAGTGGGCTCCGCATGCTGGGACTGGGCACCCCAGGGTGGGCAATGCCCCACTGCTGCCCCGTGTCACGGCTGGACGGGAGCGGGCATGGCGCGGGTGACTGGTGCGGCTGGATGGGGCACGGGCACTGCTGGCGCGGCTGAGCACAGCTGGGCACCCAGTATGGCACAGCTGGATGGGACTGGGTGCCCAGTATGGCACGGCCGGATGGGACTGGGCGCCCAGTATGGCACAGATGACGGGACTGGGCGCCCAGTACAGCACAGCTGGATGGGACTGGGCGCCCAGTATGGCACAGATGACGGGACTGGGCACCTAGTACAGCACAGCTGGATGGGACTGGGTGCCCAGTATGGCACGGCCGGATGGGACTGGATGCCGAGTATGGCACACCTGGCGGGACTGGGTGCCCAGTATGGCATGGCCGGATGGGACTGGGCACCCAGTATTGCACAGCTGGATGGGACTGGGTGCCCAGTATGGCATGGCCGGATGACACTGGGCACCCAGTATGGTACAGCTGGATGGGCCTGGGCACCCAGTACGGCACGGCCGGATGGGACTGGGCACCCAGTACAGCACAGCTGGATGGGACTGGGTGCCCAGTATGGCATGGCCAGACAGGACTGCATATCCAGTATGGCACAGCCAGGCGGGACTGGGCACCCAGTACAGCATGGCTAGACAGGACTGGGTGCCCAGCATGGCACAGCTGGCAGGACTGGGCACCCAGTACAGCACAGCTCGATGGGACTGGGAGCCCAGTATGGCATGGCCAAACAGGACTGGGCACCGAGTATGGCATGGCTGGATGGGACTGGGTGCCCAGTATGGCACTGCTGGATGGGACTGGGTGCCCAGTATGGCACGGCCGGATGGGACTGGGCACCCAGTATGGCACAGCTGGTGGGACTGGGCGCCCAGTACAGCACAGCTGGATGGGACTGGGTGCCCAGTATGGCATGGCTAGACAGGACTGCATATCCAGTATGGCACAGCCAGGCGGGACTGGGCACCCAGTACAGCATGGCTAGACAGGACTGGGTGCCCAGTATGGCACGGCCAGATGGGACTGGGCACCCAGTATGGCACTGCTGGACAGGACTGGGCACCCAGTATGGCATAGTTGGATGGGACTTGGTGCCCAGTATGGCATGGCCAAACAGGACTGGGCGCCGAGTATGGCACAGCTGGATGGGACTGGGCGCCCAGTATGGCACAGCTGGATGGGACTGGACATCCAGTATGGCACAGCTGGATGACTGGGTGCCCAGTATGACATGGCCAGATGGGACTGGGTGCCCAGTATGGCACAGCTGGATGGGACTGGACATCCAGTATGGCACAGCTGGATGACTGGGTGCCCAGTATGACATGGCCAGATGGGACTGGGTGCCCAGTATGGCACAGCTGGATGGGACTGGGTGCCCAGTATGGCATGGCCAGACAGGACTGGGCACCCAGTATGGCACTCCTGGATGACACTGGGCACCCAGTATGGCACAGCTGGCCAGGACACCGTCACCACTGGCAGTGGCTGTCGGCAGTGTCCGGCGCGGGGTGGCAGGACGGGGACCTCGGGGACGATGGCACGTTGCGGGGACAATCCTGACGGGGTTTTGTGTCCGGCAGGATCGGGGTTGGAGCTGGAGGAGAGCGGGAAGAGCGGCGGCAAGAAGCTGGACGCCATGACCCTGATTAAAGAAGGTGAGTTCCCTGCTCTGGGGGGAAACCCCGGCGTTTCGGGGCCGCGCTTTGCCCTCGCACCCCTGGGGCTGCGGCGCTTCTTTCCCCGGCACCGGGAGCACGTGCCGGTGCCGCGCCGGGAGCTGTGCCGTGCTGGGAGCTGTGCTGGTGCCGCACCGGGAGCTGTGCTGGTGCTGTACTGGGAGCTGTGCTGGTGCCGTACTGGGAGCTGTACTGCACCGGGAGCTGTGCTATGCCGGGAGCTGTGCCGGTGCCGTGCCAGGAGCTGTGCCATGCCGGGAGCTGTGCCGGTGCTGCACCGGGAGCTGTGCCGTGCCGGGAGCCGTGCTATGCCGGGAGCTGTGCCGGTGCCATGCCGGGAGCTGTGCTATGCCAGGAGCTGTGCCATGCCGGGAGCTGTGCCGGTGCTGCACTGGGAGCTGTGCCGTACCGGGAGCCGTGCTATGCTGGGAGCACGTGCCGGTGCCGTGCCGGGAGCTGTGCCGTGCCAGGAGCTGTGCCATGCCAGGAGCTGTGCTGGTGCCGTGCTGGGAGCTGTGCCGTACCGGGAGCTGTGCCGGTGCTGCGCCGGGAGCTGTGCCGTACCGGGAGCCGTGCTATGCTGGAAGCACGGGCCAGTGCCATGCCGGGAGCTGTGCCAGTGCCACACCAAGAGCCATGCGGTGCTGCACCGGGAGCCGTGCAATGTGGGAGCCATGCCGATGCCACACCGGGAGCCATGCGGTGCCGGGAGCCGTGTGGTGCCAGGAGCCATGCGGTGTTGGAGCTGTGCCATTGCCACACCGGGAGCTGTGTGGTGCCAGGAGCCATGTTGGTGCCACACTGGGAGCTGTGCCAGGAGCCGTGCCATGGAGGGAGCCGTGCGGTGCCGGGAGCCATGCCGGTGCCTCACTGGGAACCGTGTGGTGCCGGGAGCTGTGCGGCGCCAGGAGCTGTGCCAGTGTCACACTGGGAGCCGTGCGGTACCGGGAGCTGTGCCATATCAGGAGCCATGCCGGTGCCTTGCTGGGAGCTGTGCGGTACTGGGAGCCGTACCAGTGCCACACTGGGAGCCGTGCTGGTGCCATGGAGGGAGCCGTGCGGTGCCGGGAGCTGTGCGGCGCCAGGAGCTGTGCCGGTGTCACACTGGGAGCCGTGCGGTACTGGGAGTCGTGCGGTGCCGGGATCTGTGCTGGTGCC
Organism: Alca torda; assembly: GCA_008658365.1. Lineage (NCBI taxonomy): Eukaryota > Metazoa > Chordata > Aves > Charadriiformes > Alcidae > Alca > Alca torda. The sequence continues at coordinate 104 of VMED01000069.1, read as the reverse complement.
TTGCCGGGAGCCGTGCGGTGCCGGGAGCCGTACCAGTGGCACACTGGGAGCCGTGCTGGTGCCATGGAGGGAGCCGTGTGGTGCCGGGAGCCGTGTGGTGCCGG
>VMED01000068.1:26714-62646 GCA_008658365.1 Alca torda | reverse complement strand
TGGGGGTCCAAGGGCTCAGCACCCCCCATCTATGGGGCTCCCAGGTCTCACCCCCCCCACCATGGGGGCTCAGCCCCCCCCTCCCGGCCCCGCTTCCCACGCCCCGGGGGCAGCCCCTGGCCCCATTCCCAGCCTTCCATCCCCCCAACCCCCACCCACGGGACCCCGGGTCCCGCTTCCGTCCGCCTTCCCGGCAGGGCCTCCCCGGGGACACCCCCCCCACCACCACTGACCCCCGCCATCCGGGGGGGGGACGACAGGGCATGGGGCCAAGCCTTGCCCCCCCCGGCCCTGGGAACGGCGCCGCGATGCCCTTTTATAGCCCCGACCGCGGCCTTTTTCCATGAGCTCAGCAGCCGGGGGGGGGGGACACACCAGCACCTCCCCCCCCCCACCGGCCACACTTCGGATATATATATATATATATTTAATTGTTTGGGTTTTTTTTTTTACTCCTTTTTATTATTAATATAAAAATACTCACGTATTTACAGCAAATAAATATATTTCGGTAACAAATAAATTACACTGGGGGGGGGGTTATACAAAAGGGGGGCGTGCAAGGGGGGGGGGGGGGGGCGGCAGGCGGGGGGGGGGGGTATTTACAGCCGGGGGGAGGGGGGGGGGGTGCACGACGACAAAGCGCCCCCCCCCCCCCCCCCAAACCCGGGGCTGGGGGGGGGGGGTGCCCGGGGGGGGGAGGCGGGGAGAGGGGAAGTGTGTGTGGGGGGGGTGTTAGAAAAGTTCTCAGGAAGAAAAAATTCCTTAAATCGTCCCCAAAAAAATCATCTTGCAGCCGCTGCCCGGGGCGGGACGCGGTGCCCCACGGAGGATGGGGGGGGGGCTCTCGGTGGCCCCCCCCCCCCCCCCAAAGGCCGGTGGCGGTCCCCAAGGTCAGTCCCTTGGCGGGGCCGCGGTGGCCGAGAGCGGCTGCGGTGGCCGAGACGGGGGACGTGGCGCCGGTGCCGTGGCCCCAAGGGGGGTCCCACGGTGGCACTCCCGTCCCCAAGGCGGGTACCGCTGCCAGGGGGTCGCTCCTGGCCCCACGGCGGGTGTCGGTGCTGGGGTGACGCTCCTGTCCCCGCGGTGGGTGCCGGTGCCAAGGTGGCCGTCCCCAAAACGGGTGCTGGTGCCGGGGTGGCACTCCTGTCCCCACGGCGGGTGTTGGTGCTGGGGTGGCAGTCCCCAAGACGGTTACCGGTGCCGGGGTGACACTCCTGTCCCCAAGGTGGGTACCGGTGCCAGGGCGGCCGTTCCCAAGGTGGTTATCGGTGCCAGGGTGGCATTCCCGTCCCCAAGACGGGTACCGGTGCCAGGGCGGCCGTTCCCAAGGTGGTTATCGGTGCCAGGGTGGCATTCCCGTCCCCAAGATGGGTACCGGTGCCAGGGTGGCCGTTCCCAAGGTGGTTATTGGTGCCAGGGTGGCATTCCCGTCCCCAAGACGGGTATCAGTGCCAGGGTGACAGTCCCCAAGGTGGGTACCGGTGCCAGGGTGGCCGTTCCCAAGATGGTTATCAGTGCCAGGGTGGCATTCCCGTCCCCAAGACGGGTACCGGTGCCAGGGTGGCCGTTCCCAAGGTGGTTATCGGTGCCAGGGTGGCCATTCCCAAGACGGGTAACGGTGCCAGGGTGACAGTCCCCAAGGTGGGTACCGGTGCCAGGGTGGCCGTTCCCAAGGTGGTTATCGGTGCCAGGGTGGCATTCCCGTCCCCAAGACGGGTACCGGTGCCAGGGTGGCCGTTCCCAAGGTGGTTATCGGTGCCAGGGTGGCATTCCCGTCCCCAAGACGGGTACCGGTGCCAGGGTGGCCGTTCCCAAAATGGTTATTGGTGCCAGGGTGGCAGTCCTGTCCCCAAGATGGGTACCGGTGTGGGGTGACAGTCCCCAAGGTGGGTGCCAGTGCCAGGGTGCCCGTTCCCAAGATGGTTACTGGTGCCAGGGTGGCATTCCCATCCCCAAGACGGGTACCGGTGCCAGGGTGACAGTCCCCAAGGTGGGTACCGGTGCCAGGGTGGCCATTCCCAAGGTGGTTATCGGTGCCAGGGTGGCCGTTCCCAAAATGGTTATTGGTGCCAGGGTGGCAGTCCTGTCCCCAAGACAGGTACCAGTGCCAGGGTGGCATTCCCGTCCCCAAGATGGGTACCGGTGTGGGGTGACAGTCCCCAAGGTGGGTGCCAGTGCCAGGGTGCCCGTTCCCAAGGTGGTTACCGGTGCCAGGGTGGCATTCCCGTCCCCAAGACGGGTACCGGTGCCAGGGTGGCCGTCCCCAAGCTGATGCAGGGTGGCAGTCCCCAAAACTGGTGCCGGCACCGGCATCCCCGCAACGGCTACCGGCGCCCGCACCGCAGCCCCAAGCCGGGTGCCGAGGGGGTGGTCCCCGCGGCGGGTGCGGGCACCGGTGTCCCCGCGGCGGGCGCCGGTCCCTGAGGTAGGTAGGGCTGGCGGGCTGGGGGGGCGGCGTTGGCGGGGAGAGGCGGGGGGGGACACACGGTGACGGCCACCCCGCTCAGACCGAGGACTCCTCGGGGTTGGAGTCGGGCAGGGGCTGGCGCTGCTGCAGTTTGCGCCGCAGCTCCTCGGCCAGGTCGGCGCAGGGCGGCCGCTCCTCGGCACCCAGCGCCAGGCGGATGTAGCCGTTGGAGGAGGAACCCCGCAGGGGACCCAGGTGGATGCGGGTGGGCGAGTGGAGGGGTTGGCCGGGGATGGCGTTGGGGGGCGAAGCGGCGCCGGGGGGGGGCCCGCCGTTGCGGCAGGCGGCGTGTCCCGGCACGATTTTCAGCGAACCGTCCGAGTAGTAATAACTGGCCGGATCCCAGAGTTTCTCATCCGAGTCGGAGGCGGCGCTGGGGACGAAGCGGGGACTGGGGGGCTCCTTGGGCAGCTCGATGGGGTACACCAGGGTGCTCTCGATGGCTTTGGCGCCTTTGCCCAGCTCCTCCCGCAAGCGCCGCCAAAGCGAGAGCACCACCAGCACCAGCACCAGGCACAGGGCGCCCAGGCAGACGGCCACCACCCACACCAGCCCCAGGCTCTCCAGCGGCGCCCGCGTCTCCAGCGGTACCCCGGCACCGGCCAAAACGGCCACCCGGTACACCTCGCCCCCTAAACGGGCTCCTTGTTCCTCGGAAAAACAGCGGTACGTCCCGCTGTGCTGGGCACCGGCTCCCGGCACCACCAGGGCCCGCAGCCGGGCGTCCTGCAGCACCAGCGCCTGCTCGGCCGCCAGCGCCCGGCCCTCGAAGGTCCACAGCGCCTGGGCCAGGTTGGAACCCAACCGGCACGTCAGCACCAGGTCGGTGCCGGCCGCCACCGTCACGTTTTTGGGGGTGATGGGGCCTGCGGGAGAGGGGGGGCGAGTCAGGAAGGGAGGCGTAAGGCCAGGGGGGAGATGCCGTGTCACCCCCTTTCCCGGCTCCGCGCGGTATTTTGGCATGGTGGGGGGGGTCTCACCTTGCTTGGCCACCTGCGGCAGGGTGCAGGCGCGGGTGTCGGAGCTCAGCACGTCCTGCACCAGCTGGGACCTGCGGGAGGAGGCGGAGGAGGTGACGGGGGGACTCGGAGGTGAGGGGGGGGACCCAGAGGCGACAGGGGACCCGGCGGTGATGGGGGGACACGGGGGTGATGGGGAGACCTGGAGGTGACGGGGGGGACACGGGGATGATGGAGGGACACGGGGGTGATGGGGGGACACAGGGGTGATGGGGAGACCTGGAGGTGACGGGGGGACACGGGGGTGATGGGGGACACGGGGGTGATGGGGAGACCTGGAGGTGACGGGGGGACACGGGGGTGATGGGGGGACACGGGGGTGATGGGGAGACCTGGAGGTGACGGGGGGACACGGGGGTGATGGGGGGACACGGGGGTGATGGGGAGACCAGGAGGTGACGGGGGGACACGGGGGTGATGGGGGGACACGGGCGTGATGGGGAGACCTGGAGGTGACGGGGGGACACGGGGGTGATGGGGGGACACAGGGGTGATGGGGAGACCAGGAGGTGACGGGGGGGACACGGGGGTGATGGAGGGACATGGGGGTGATGGGGGGACACGGGGGTGATGGGGAGACCCGGAGGTGACGGGGGGGGACACGGGGGTGACGGGGGGACACGGGGGTGACGGGGGGGACACGGGGGTGATGGGGAGACCTGGAGGTGACGGGGGGGACACGGGGGTGATGGAGGGACATGGGGGTGATGGGGGGACACAGGGGTGATGGGGAGACCCAGAGGTGACGGGGGGACACGGGGGTGATGGGGAGACCTGGAGGTGACGGGGGGACACGGGGGTGATGGAGGGACACGGGGGTGATGGGGAGACCCAGAGGTGATGGGGGGACACGGGGGTGATGGAGGCACACGGGGGTGATGGGGAGACCTGGAGGTGACGGGGGGACACGGGGGTGATGGGGGGACACGGGGGTGATGGGGAGACCTGGAGGTGACGGGGGGACACGGGGTTATGGAGGGACACGGAGGTGACAGGGAACATGGAGGTGACGGGGGGGGGACCCAGAGGTGACAGGGGGACCTGGAGGTGACAGAGGACCCAGGGATGATGGTGGGACCCGGCGGTGATGGGGGGACACGGGGGTGATGGGGAGACCAGGAGGTGACGGGGGGACACGGGGGTGATGGGGGGACACGGGGGTGATGGGGAGACCTGGAGGTGACGGGGGGACACGGGGTGATGGGGGGACACGGGGGTGATGGGGAGACCTGGAGTTGACGGGGGGACACGGGGGTGATGGGGAGACCAGGAGTTGACAGGGGGACACGGGGGTGATGGGGGGACACGGGGGTGATGGGGAGACCAGGAGGTGACGGGGGGACACGGGGGTGATGGGGGGACACGGGGGTGATGGGGAGACCTGGAGGTGACGGGGGGACACGGGGGTGATGGGGGGACACGGGGGTGATGGGGAGACCTGGAGGTGACGGGGGGACACGGGGGTGATGGAGGGACATGGGGGTGATGGGGAGACCCAGAGGTGACGGGGGGGACACGGGGGTGATGGGGGGACACGGGGGTGATGGGGAGACCCGGAGGTGACGGGGGGACACGGGGTTATGGAGGGACACGGAGGTGACAGGGAACATGGAGGTGACGGGGGGGGGGACCCAGAGGTGACAGGGGGACCTGGAGGTGACAGAGGACCCAGGGATGATGGTGGGACCCGGAGGTGATGGGGGAGCCAGAGGTCATGGGGTAACCTGGAGATGATGGGGGGACTCGGAGGTGACAGGGGACCTGGAGGTGATGGGGGGGGGGGGCGCCAGAGGTGATGGTGGGACCCGGAGGTGACAGGGGGACCTGGAGGTGATGAGGGGGGGGACCCAGAGGTGATGGGGGGACCTGGAGGTGACAGGGGGGACCTGGAGGTGATGGGGGGATTCGGAGATGACAGGGGACCCAGAAGTGATGGGGGGGGACCCAGAGGTGATGGGGGGACCTGGAGGTGACAGGGGGACACGGAGATGATGGGGGGACCCGGAGGTGACAGGGGGGACCTGGAAGTGATGGGGGGACTCGGAGATGATGGGGGGACCCAGAGGTGACGGCGGGGACCCGGAGGTGACGGAGGGACCTGGAGATGATGGGGGGACCCGGAGGTGACAGGGGGGACCTGGAGGTGATGGGGGGATTCGGAGATGACAGGGGACCCAGAAGTGATGGGGGGGGACCCAGAGGTGATGGGGGGACCCGGAGGTGACAGGGGGGACCTGGAGGTGATGGGGGGATTCGGAGATGACAGGGGACCCAGAAGTGATGGGGGGGGACCCAGAGGTGATGGGGGGACCCGGAGGTGACAGGGGGACACGGAGATGATGGGGGGACCCGGAGGTGACGGCGGGGACCCGGAGGTGACGGAGGGACCTGGAGATGGTGGGGGGGACTCGGAGGTGACGGAGGGACCTGGAGATGGTGGGGGGGACCTGGAGGTGACAGGGGGGACCTGGAGGTGATGGGGGGATTCGGAGGTGACAGGGGACCCGGAGGTGATGGGGGGGGGACCCAGAGGTGATGGGGGGACCCGGAGGTGATGGGGGGGACCTGGAGGTGATGGGGGGACTTGGAGATGATGGGGGGACCCAGAGGTGACGGCGGGGACCCGGTGGTGACGGGGGGACCCGGAGGCGTCAGGGGGGACCTGGAGGTGATGGTGGGACCCGGTGCCACAGCGGGGCGACCCCCCCCACACTCCCCGGGGACCCCCCCTTACCCGTTGAGGCCGTCGGTGCGGACGCAGAGGCTGGCGTTGCGGCTCCAGGCGCAGTAGGGATCCCGGGCCAGGACGCAGTCCGTGCACGACTGGTAGCGGCCGCAGTCGGCCAGCGGCAACTGGGCCACCTGGAAACGGGAGCCGGCGAAGAGCAGCTTCTGCGAGGGCAGGGAGAAGGGGGCGAGGTGACGCGGCGAGGTGACACCCCGGGGCGCCAACTCCCGTCCCCGTGGCACCGCTCACCTTGCGCCCGGCCAGGACCAGGCTCTCCACGGGCTGCGCCGGCTGGAAAACCTGCAGCTCCTCCACCAGATGGACGCGAGCGCCCAGGTTCAGCGCCTTGTGCACCCAACCGTCGCCTGCGGGACACGGCGGGCGGTGAGGGACGTCCCTTCGCGGCGTTGTGGCCCCCCCCCAGCCCGCCCCCGGCGCCCCGGCGGGTACCTGTGCCGATGAAGAGCACCTCGTAGACGGCGCCATCCAGCCCGGCCACCCGGTCCACCACCAGCTGGGTGAAGTTGGCGTCTTTTTTGAGGAGGAGCGGGCGCCCGCGGTGGGGCAGGATGGGCTCGTCCATCAGCGGGTGCTTCTTGGCGAAGTTGAGGGTGTTGTCGGGCAGCTCGAGGGAGCTGGCGAAGCCGTTCTGGCGGTGCCAGTCCGTGATGCACTTGGGGACGGAAGGGGACGATAAGGCGCGCGGACAGATCCCGCGCCCTCTTCTCCCTTCCCACCGCCGCCGCCGGCACTCACCGCGCCGGGACGGGGGCTCGGCACCTCATCCGAGTACCGGCCCCACTTCTGCGCCTGCTCCCGGTATTCCTTGTAGGGCCCCTCGAAGGCTTTCTTCACCTCCAGGATGTGGTAGCGGCAAATAGCCGAGACGTCCACGTCCCCCCTGCAAAGGGATGGGTTTGGAGGGGGAGCCAGCGGTGACGGGGAACCCCGGGGGGGCCGCAGCATCCCCGTCCCATCCCATCCCATCCCATCCCATCCCATCCCATCCCATCCCATCCCCCACGCGCTCACCAACGGGCCTGGAAGACCCCAAAAAAGGTGGTGTCCTGCCAGTCGGGCGCCGGCAGGGTGAAGACGGCCTGGAGGCGGTTGAAGTGGAGCTGCTGCTCGGGCGCCGAGCAGACCAAGCGAGCCTTCAGGAAGGTCGTCCACTTCTTCTGCAGCGTGCGGGCGCCGCCGACGTCCCCCTGGCGTCAAGGCGAGGCCACCAAGCCGTCAAGGCAAAGGCCACCAGCCACGCCGGCGAGGGCCACGCCGTTGGCAACCCCCCCCCCCCCCGGGGCCGGGGGTCGTCCCCTCGGCGTACCTTGCAGACCCGCGCCACGCGGGCCACCACCTGCTCGGCGTAGCAGTCGTACTCCACCGCCCGCTCGCTGAAGAAGAAGTAAACCTTGTCGTCGTCCCCGGTGCTGCTGGCCGCGCTCTCCTGCACGTAAGCCGAAGCCACGAAGTGGGGCTCTGCGGAGGAACGGAGCCGGGTTGGGACAAAAACGGGAGGGTGACGCCGTGGCGGGTGCCCGTCCGGTGTCGTTTCCCCCGCCCTCCACGTCCCCTCGACCCTACCGTTCAGCCAGGAGGTGAGATACTCCGTCTTCATGGAGTAGTGGGGGCCCAGGTTGCGGAGGATGACGGGCTCCGTGCCCAAGAAGTTGTTGAAGGTGGCGGAGTACAGCTCCCCGTCTGCGGGGCGAGGGATTTAGGGACGGGGACAGCCCGGCGGCGGGCATCCCCCCAGCCCCGGCGGGTCGCCGGCGGTGCCACCTACCCACGATGAGGCCGGTGTGTCCCTTGGTGGGGTCGTACGGACACTTCCCTTTGCCGTCCTCGAAAGCCACTTGGTCCAGGGTGAAGCCGGAGAGCTCCTGAGGGGCAAAAGCGTGGGTGGGGGGCCCGATCCCCTCCCCGGTTCACGGCCCCCTGCGTCCAAACCGGCCCCAGGGACAGGGACAACCCCCAAACAACCCTCCTGGGGACAGGGACAGCCCTGGGTGATGCTCCTGGGGACAGGACACCCTCCAGATGACCCTCCTGGGGACAGGGACAGCCCTGGATGACCTATTATGGGGACAAGGACACCCCTAGATGATGCCCCCAGGGATAGGGACACCCCTGGACAACCCTCCTGGGGACAGGGACACCCCTAAATTATGCCCCCAGGGACAGGGACACCCCCGGACCATCCTCCTGGAGACAAGGTCCCCCCGAATGACACTCCTGCACACAGCGACATCCCCAAATGATACCCCCAGGGACAGGGACAGCCCCTGACCACCCTCCCGGGGACAGGGACAGCCCTGGGTGATGCTCCTGGGGACAGGGATGCCCCCAGACCACCATTCTGGGGACAGGGACAGCCATGGATGATGCTCCTGGGGACAGAGACACCCCCAGATGACCCTTCTGGGACAGGGACACCCCTGGATACCCCATTATGGGAACAGGGACACCCATAAATGATGTCCCCAGGGACAGGGACACACCAGGACAACCCTCCCGGGGACAGGGACGGCCCTGGGTGATGCTCCTGGGGACAGGACACCCTCCAGACAACACTGCTGGGGACAGGGACACCCTCCAGATGAGCCATGGATGATGCTCCTGGGGACAGGGACACCCCTAAAGGATGCTCCCAGGGACAGGGACACCCCTGGACAACTCTCCTGGGCAGAAGGACACCCCCCAAAGATCCCCCAGCCACAGGGACACCCCTGAATGACACCCCTGGGGACAGGGACACCCCTCAGACAACCCTCCCAGGGACAGGGACAGCCCTGGGTGATGCTCCTGGGGACAGGACACCTTCCAGACAACACTCCTGGGTACAGGGACAGCCCTGGGTGATGCTCCTGGGGACAGGACACCCTCCAAATGACCCTCCTGGGGACAAGGACATCCCTAGATGATGCTCCTGGGGACAGGGACACCCCTGGACAACTCTCCTGGGCAGAGGGACACCCCCCAAAGACCCCCCAGGCAGAGGGACACCCCTGAATGACACCCCTGGGGACAGGGACACCCCTCAGACAACCCTCCCAGGGACAGGGACAGCCCTGGGTGATGCTCCTGGGGACAGGACACCCTCCAGACAACCCTCCTGGGGACAGGGACACCCCCAGACCACCATTCTGGGGACAGGGACAGCCACGGATGATGCTCCTGGGGACAGGGACACCCCCAGATGACCCTTCTGGGACAGGGACACCCCTGGATGACCTATTATGGGGACAGGGACAGCCATAAAGGATGCTCCCAGGGACAGGGACACCCCTGGACTACCCTCCTGGGGACAGGGACAGCCCTGGGTGATGCTCCTGGGGACAGGGCCACCCCTGGACCACCCTCCTGGGGACAGGGACACCCCTGGACCACCCTCCTGGGGACAAGGTTCCCTCTTGAGTGACCCTCCTTCATCCAGGGCCACCCCTGGATGATGCTCCTGGGGACAGGGCCACCCCTGGACCACCCTCCTGGGGACAGGGCCACCCCCGGACCACCCTCCTGGGGACAAGGATCCCTCTTGAGTGACCCTCCTTCACCCAGGGCCACCCCTGAGTGACACCCCTAGGGATAGGGACACCTTGGGTGATGCCCCTGAGGCTGGGAGGGGGCTGCCCTGGACCTCATCCTCAGGGACAGGGGGTGAGGGGGGGGGTGACATGTTTTGGGGACACACACACCCCCCCGGGGGGGCGCCGCACTCACGATGTAGGTGCACTTGGGCTGGAAGGCGTAGGTGCCGCAGGCGTAGAGGTGGGAGCTGTTGTAGCTCTGCAGGAACCGCACGTAGTTGAAGCAGTCGGTCTTGGGGGGGGAAGAGCCGGTTAAAGGGGGGTGACAGGGTGGGGGACACACACACCGGGGTGCCCTATAACCCTATAACCCCCCCCCCCCACACACACACACCTGGTTGTTCTTGCCCTTCTGGATGCACTCGGCTTTCTTCTCCACGGGGGCTTCCCAGGAGATCTGGGGATGGAAAAAAAGGGTCGGTGGTGGGATGAAAATAGTGTCGTCGTCGTCCCCTCCCCCCGCTATAAAATTTTGACACACACAGACAACCCTCCTGGGGACAGGGACACCCCTAAATGATGTTCCCAGGGACAGGGACACCCCTGGACTACCCTCCTGGGGACAGGGACAGCCCTGGATGATGCTCCTGGGGACAGGACACCCTCCAAATGACCCTCCTGGGGACAGGGACACCCCTGGATGATGCTCCTGGGGACAGGGACAGATCTAGACAACCCTCCTGGGGACAGGGACAGCCATGGGTGATGCTCCTGGGGACAGGGACACCCCCCCCAGATGACCCCACTGGGCACAGGGACACCCTGAACAATCCTCCAAGGGGACAGGGACACCCCCGGACCATCCTCCTGGAGACAAGGTCCCCCCAAATGACACTCCTGCACAAAGGGACAACCCCAAATGATAGCCCTAGGGACAGGGACAGCCCTGGACCACCCTCCTGGGGACAGGGACAGCCACGGATGATGCTCCTGGGGACAGGGACACCCACAGACAACCCTCCTGGGGACAGGGACAACCATGGATGACCTATTATGGGGACAAGGACACCCCTAGATGATGCTCCTGGGCACAGGGACACCCCCCAAAGATCCCCCAGCCACAGGGACACCCCTGAATGACACCCCTGGGGACAGGGACACCCCTCAGACAACCCTCCTGGGGACAGGGACAGCCCTAAATGATGCCCCCAGGGACAGGGACACCCCTCAGACAACCCTCCTGGGGACAGGGACAGCCCTAAATGATGCCCCCAGGGACAGGGACACCCCTGGACCACCCTCCTGGGGACAGGGACAGCCCTAAATGATGCCCCCAGGGACAGGGACACCCCTGGACCACCCTCCTGGGGACAGGGACCGCCCTAAATGATGCCCCCAGGGACAGGGACACCCCTGGACTACCCTCCTGGGGACAGGGACAGCCCTAAATGATGCCCCCAGGGACAAGGACACCCCTCAGACAACCCTCCTGGGGACAGGGACAGCCCTGGGTGATGCTCCTGGGGACAGGGACAGACCCAGACAACCCTCCTGGGGACAGGGACACCCCCCCACCCCCCCGCCGGGGACCTCACCGCCGCCTTGAGCTCCACGGTGCCGGTGGCCAGGGCGAAGACGGCCTCGCGCGCCCCCACGTAGAGCAGCGTCTCGGCCTCGTCCAGCGTCAGCGTCAGGTAGTGCGAGACCCCCCCTTGCGAGAAGCGCTTGGCCGCGTCCTTCAGCTCTGGGGGTGGGGGGGGACACACACAACACACGGGGGACATCATGGCCAGGCCACCCTGGCACCCCCAGGGCACCCGCAGCCCCCACCCCGCCGCCGGAAGCCCCCCGGCCCCGGCAGCGCACAAAGGGCTCTTTGTCACCCCAGCGGGCGCTGGCGATGCCGGGCGGACACAAGCGGCCTTTGGCGAGACCCCTCGCCCCCGCCCCCCCCCCTTCCCCGCACCCCCCCCTGCCCACCCCCAAGCCCCGCAGAAAGGCCCCATTGACGGGGGAGGCGCCAGGGCCCCCCGGGCGGGGACGGGGACGCGGGGTGGCACGGCATGGGGACGGCACGGGGACGCGAGGCGCTGGCACGGCACAGGGACGGGGGTCTGAGCGTGGGGACGGCACAGGGACAGGGGACACGGCACGGGGACAGTGGCACGGCAAAGGGACGGGGGTCTGGGCATGGGGACAGCACAGGGAGAGGGGACACGGCACAGGGACGGGGGTCTCTGGCATGGGGACAGCACAGGGACAGGGGACACGGCACGGGGACAGTGGCACGGCAAAGGGACGGGGGTCTGGGCATGGGGACAGAACAGGGAGAGGGGACATGGCACGGGGACAGGGGACACGGCACAGGGACGGGGGTCTTGGGCGTGGGGACGGGACAGGGGACACAGCACGGGGACAGTGGCACGGCACAGGGACAGGGGACACAGCAAAGGGATGGGGGTCTCAGGCGTGGGGACGGCACAGGGACAGGGGACACAGCACGGGGACAGTGGCACGGCACAGGGACAGGGGACACGGCAAAGGGATGGGGGTCTCAGGTGTGGGGACGGCACAGGGACAGGGGACACGGAACGGGGACAGTGGCACGGCACAGGGACAGGGGACACAGCAAAGGGATGGGGGTCTCAGGCGTGGGGACGGCACAGGGACAGGGGACACAGCACGGGGACAGTGGCACGGCACAGGGACAGGGGACACGGCAAAGGGATGGGGGTCTCAGGCGTGGGCACGGCACAGGGACAGGGGACACAGCACGGGGACAGTGGCACGGCACAGGGACAGGGGACACGGCAAAGGGATGGGGGTCTCAGGCGTGGGCACGGCACAGGGACAGGGGACACGGAACGGGGACAGTGGCACGGCACAGGGACAGGGGACACGGCAAAGGGATGGGGGTCTCAGGTGTGGGGACGGCACAGGGACAGGGGACACGGAACGGGGACAGTGGCACGGCACAGGGACAGGGGACACGGCACGGGGACAGTGGCACGGCACAGGGACGGGGGTCTGAGCGTGGGGACAACACAGGGACAGGGGACACAGCACGGGGGTAGTGGCACGGCTTGGGGACAGTGGCATGGCAAAGGGACGGGGGTCTCAGGCGTGGGGACAGCACAGGGACAGGGGACACGGCACGGGGACAAAGGCACGGCAAAAGGACAAGGATCTTGGGTGTGGGGATGGCAAGGGGACAAGGGACACAGCACAGGGACAGTGGCATGGCAAAGGGACAAGGTCTCGGGCGTGGGCACGGCAGGAGGACAGTACACACGGCACGGGGACGGTGGCACGGCAGAGGGATGGGGGTTGCGGCCGTGGGGATGGCACAGGGACAGGGGACACGGCAGGGGGACGCTGGCACAGCACAGGGATAGGGAACGTGGGGCACTGCCACCGCACGGGGACAGGGATGGGGACACAGGGCACGGCAAAGGGACAGGGACACCGGTGCTGGCATGGCACGGGGATAGGGACACAGCGCAGGGCACAGATGGGGACGCAGGGTGCTGGCACAGGACAGGGGGACAGAGGGTGCTGGCACGGGAAAAGGATGGCACCTCGGGGTGCTGGCATGGCAGAGGGGACAGGGGACACGGCAGGGATGGGGACAGGGGTGACGGCAGGGCATGGGGACAGGGGTGATGGCAGAGGGAGGGGACGGGGGTGATGGCAGAGGGACAGGGGACACGGCAGAGGGATGGGGACAGGGGACACGGCAGAGGGATGGGGACGGGGGACATGGCAGAGGGACAGGGACAAGGGACACGGCAGAGGGATGGGGACAAGGGACATGACAAAGGGATGGGGACAGGGGACACGGCAGAGAGATGGGGACGGGACATGGCAGAGGGACAGGGACAAGGGACACGGCAGAGGGATGGGGACAGGGGACATGGCAGAGGGATGGGGACGGGGGACATGGCAGAGGGACAGGGACAAGGGACACGGCAGAGGGATGGGGACAAGGGACATGACAAAGGGATGGGGACAGGGGACACGGCAGAGAGATGGGGACGGGACATGGCAGAGGGACAGGGACAAGGGACACGGCAGAGGGATGGGGACAGGGGACATGGCAGAGGGATGGGGACGGGGGACATGGCAGAGGGACAGGGACAAGGGACACGGCAGAGGGATGGGGACAGGGGACATGGCAGAGGGATGGGGACGGGGGACATGGCAGAGGGACAGGGACAAGGGACACGGCAGAGGGACGGGGACAGGGGACACGGCAAAGGGATGGGGACAAGGGACACGGCAGAGGGATGGGGACAGGGGACATGACAAAGGGATGGGGACAGGGGACACGGCAAAGGGATGGGGACAGGGGACATGACAAAGGGATGGGGACAGGGGACACGGCAAAGGGATGGGGACAAGGGACACGGCAGAGGGACAGGGGACATGGCAGAGGGATGGGGACAGGGGTGATGGCAGGGCATGGGGACAGGGGACATGGCAAAGGGATGGGGGCGATGGCAGGGCAGGGGGACAGGGGACACGGCAAAGGGATGGGGACAAGGGACATGGCAGAGGGATGGGGACAGGGGACACGGCAGAGGGACAGGGACAAGGGACATGGCAGAGGGATGGGGACGGGGACACGGCAGAGGGATGGGGACGGGGGACACAGCAAAGGGATGGGGACAGGGGACACGGCAGAGGGATGGGGACAAAGGCAATGGCAGGGCACGGGGACAGGGCACAGGGCTGGGGACCCTGGGTGCCATCACGGCACAGGGACACGGGGCAGCGTCCCTGCGCGTGTGTCCCCCCCCTGCTCCCACCACCCCCCAGTTTTGGGGCCACCGATCCGGGGGGGGGGGTCCCCGCAGCGCTGACAAGCTCAGGGCGGGCGGGGGGGGGGGGACACATGGGGACAGAAGCTGCCTGAGGTGGGGACAACTACAGCCACCCCGGTGTCACCCCGCTGTCCGGGACCGATGGCCCCCACCCCGCTGTGCCTCAGTTTCCCCAACCCCCTCCCGGGGGGTGGAGGAGGGGCCGGGCGGGGGGGGTGGGGGGGGGGGACACGACACGGTACTCACCCGCGTAGGGGACAGTTTTTCGGGGCACGGCGCTCCATGAGGACCCCGGGGGGGTGGCGGCGGCGGCGGCGGCGAGGGCCAGCAGCGAGGTGAGGGCCAGCAGCCGGCGGGGGGCCATGATGGCGGGGACGAAGAAAAGGGGGGGGGACACACGCACGGCCTGGTGGAGGGGGGGGGGACACACACAGACGGACACGCCCGGCCCCCGTTAGGGTTATGGGGCATCGACACCGGCCGCCGCGGCGTCACGCGGGCGGCGCGGGGACAAGGCGGGCATTGAGGGCCGCGCGTCACGAGGCCGGGGGCACCCCACGCAGCGGGGGGGGGACACAGGCGGGTCCCCAACTTGCTGCCCCCCCCCCCATCACGATCCCTCCTCCGGCTGTGACGAGTCACCGAGGCGGGGTGTCGGGGGGGGGACACACACACACAACAGGGAGAAGGAAACGGGTCCCTTCCGCTTCCCACCCCACCCGGGTGGCACCACCTCACCCGCGTCCTGCCCCGGGACCCCCCGCCCCCCCCCCAACCACGGTGTCCGGGGGGTGCCCCCCGCTGGGTGTCCCCACCCCCCCCCCCCCAAAAAAAAAAAAAAGGCTGGGCAGGATGCGGCCGGGAATTGTTCTGCGCTGCCCGGCGGGAAGCAGGAAGCCGGGGAGGGGGGGGATCCGGGGGGGGCCCCAGCGTCGGCTGGGGAAGGATTTCCGGGAGGATGGGGGGCCGGGAACGGGCGTGGGAATGGGGGACACCCGCGGGGTCAGGGGGGGTGGCTGCAGGCAGGGGGTGACGGTGCCACGGGCACGGCCGGGGTGCCACGGGCATGGCCAGGGTGCCACGGGGACAGTCAGGGTGTCACGGCCATGGCCAGGGTGCCATGGGGACAGTCGGGGTGCCATGGGCATGGTGAGGGTGCCATGGGGACAGTCAAGGTGCCACAGGCATGGCCAGGGTGCCATGGGGACAGTCAGGGTGTCACGGCCATGGCCAGGGTGCCACGGGGACAGTCAAGGTGCCATGGGCATGGTCAGGGTGTCACAGTCATGGCCAGGGTGCCATGGGCATGGTGAGGGTGCCACGGGGACAGTCAGGGTGCCACAGGTATGCTCAAGGTGCCACAGCCATGGCAAGGGTGCCATGGGGACAGTCAGGGTGTCACAGGCATGGTCAGGGTGCCATGGGGACAGTTGGGGTGCCACAGGGACAGTCAGGGTGCCACAGCCATGGCCAGGGTGCCATGGGCATTGTCAAGAGTGTCCTGGGCACGGCAAGGGTGCCATGGGGACAGTCAGGGTGTCACAGGCATGGCCAGGGTGCCATGGTCAGAGTGTCCTGGGCACGGCAAGGGTGCCATGGGGACAGTCAAGGTGTCACAGGCATGGCCAGGGTGCCATGGGGACAGTTGGGGTGCCATGGGGACAGTCAGGGTGCCACAGGGACAGTCAGGGTGCCATGGGCATGGCCAGGGTGTCACAGTCATGGTGAGGGTGCCACGGGGACAGTCAGGGTGCCACGGCCATGGCCAGGGTGCCATGGGGACAGTCGGGGTGCCATGGGCATGGCAAGGGTGCCATGGGGACAATCAGGGTGTAACAGGCATGGCCAGGGTGCCATGGGGACAGTCAAGGTGCCATGGGCATGGTCAGGGTGCCACAGATGGTGCCACGGTCACAGCAATGGTGCCATGGGGACAGTCAGGGTGTCACAGGCATGGTCAGGGTGCCATGGGGACAGTCGGGGTGCCATGGGCATGGTCAGAGTGTCACGGTCATGGCAAGGGTGCCATGGGCATGGCGAGGGTGCCACGGGGACAGTCGGGGTGCCATGGGCACGGTCAGGGTGCCACAGAGGGTGCCATGGTCATGGTGAGGGTGCCATGGGCATGGTCACGGTGCAACAGGGACGGTCAGGGTGCCACGGGTATGGTCAAGGTGACACAGGCATGGCGAGGGTGACATGGGGACAGTCAGGGTGCCATGGGGACAGTCAAGGTGCCATGGTCATGGCAAGGGTGCCACAGGCACAGTCAGGGTGCCATGGGCACGATCGGGGTGCCACAGGCACAGTTGAGGTGCCGTGGCATGGCCAGGATGCCACGGGGACGGTCACAGTGCCACAGTCATGGCCAGGGTGCCATGGGGACAGTCGGGGTGCCATGGTCAGGGCGTCACGGGCACGGCCAGGGTGCCGTGGGGACTGTCAGGGTTCCACGGTCATGGCGAGGGTGCCACAAGCACAGTCAGGGTGCCACAGTCATGGCCAGGGTGCCAGGGGCATGGCTCCGGGGACAAAAACACGGTCAGGGTGCCACAGGCATGGCCAGCGTCCCCGGGCACAGTCAGGGTGCCACGGGCACAGCCGTGGGGACAAAGGCACGGCCAGGGTGCTACAGTCATGGCGAGGGGGCTGTGGGTGTCACCGGGGTGCCATGGGCATGGCTGGGGTGCCACGGCCATGGCCAGGGTGCCATGGGCATCGTCAGGGTGTCACGGGCACAGCAAGGGTGTCACGGGGACAGTCGGGGTGCCACGGGCATGGCCAGTGTCCCCGGGCACGGTCAGGGTGCCACGAGCACAGCCGTGGGGACAAAGGCACGGCCAGGGTGCTACAGTCATGGCGAGGGTGCTGTGGGTGTCACCGGGGTGCCACGGGCACAGCCCCGGGGACAAAGGCACGGCCGGGGTGCCAAAAGCAGGGACAGGCACCCCCCGGGTCCCCGGGCATGGCCGGGGTGCCGCGGGCAGGACGGGATCCCCGGTGTCCCCAGTTTGGGTGCTGGATGCCTGGGGGTCCCATGGGGGGAGCAGGGTGCCACGGCACCGCGACGGTGCCATCCTGGGGAATGGGGGGGGGGGAGTCCCCACGATGGTGCCATCCCAGGGAGGGTCCCCGTGACGGGGGGTCTCCACGATGGTGCCATCCCGGGGGTGTCCCCACGATGGTGCCATCCCGGGGGGGCTCCCCGCACAACGGTGCCATCCCCGGGGGGGGGGTCTCCGCGACAGTGCCATCGCGGGGTCCCCACGGCGGTGCCATCGCGGGGGCGGGGGGGTGCCATCCCGGGGGGGGGTCCCACGGCGGTGCCATCGCGGGGTCCCCACGGCGGTGCTACCCGGGGGGGGAGGGGGGTGTCCCCGCGGCGGTGCCACCGAGGGGGGGGGGGGGTCCCGCGGCGGTGCCATCGCGGCGTCCCCACGACGGTGCCACCCGGGGGGGTCCCCACGGCGAGTCGCAGCCCCGCGGACGATCCCCCCCCCCGGCACCCTCCGCCTGTACCGACGTGGGGGGGGACACACACCGGCGCACCGACGGATCGCGGCGGGGAGGTGGGGGGGGGGGGGGAGGGTGTCCGTTACCGGGGAGGGGTCCGTCCCCCCCAGCAGCGCGAAGCGGGGTGTGCGGGGGGGTGCGAAGGGGGCGATATGCCGGTCCCGATGGCCGGTACCGGGAGGAACAAAGCGCCTCCCCCTCCTCCCCCCGCCCCCGCGGCTCCGCCACAACAATACCGGGGCGGGGCGGGGGGGGCCGGGCCGGGCGGGGGGGTGCCGGGGGTTGGGGTGGCGGGGGGGGGCCGGGCTCACCTCGGGGCGCGGCGGCGGCGGCGGGGCGGGGGGGGGGGGCCGGGCCCGGCCGGGGCGGCGGCGGCGGCGGCGGCGGCGGCGGCGGGTCGGGGCGGCGGCGGGTGCGCGCCGCGCGGCTCCGGGGGCCACGCCCCCCCCCCGACGTCACGGGCGGGCGGAGGGGAGGGGGGTCGGGGCCGCGACCACCGGCGCGGGGTCGGATCGGATCGATTGGATTGGGGTCCGGTCGGATGGAATCGGGTCCAGTTGGATCAGATTAATCGGACTGGATGAGGTCGGAGTGGGTCCAGTTGGATCGGATCAATTGGATCGGGTCCAGTCGGATTGGGTCCAGTTGGATCGGATCAATTGGATCGGGTCCAGCCAGATCAGATCGAGTCCAGTTAGATTAGATTGATTGGATCAGGTCTGGTCGGATCGGATTGGGTCCAGTCGGATTGGATCGATCGGACTGGATGAGGTCAGATTGGGTCCAGTTGGATGGGATCAATTGGATCAGGTCCAGTCGGATTGGGTCCGGTTGGATCAGATCGGGTCCAGTCAGACTGGGTCTAGTCGGATCAGATTGGGTCCAGTTGGATTAGATCGATTGGATCGGGTCTGGTCAGATCAGATTGGGTCCAGTGGGATTGGATCGATCAGACTGGATGAGGTCGGATTGGGTCCAGTTGGATCGGATCAATTGGACCAGGTCCAGTCGGATTGGGCCCGGTTGGATTGGATTGATTGGATTGTGTCCAGTCGGATTGGATCAGGTCCAGTTGGATTGGATTGATCGGACTGGATCAGATCAGATTGGGTCCAGTCAGATCGGATAGGGTCCAGTTGGATCAGATCGATTGGATAGGGTCCGGTCAGATCGTGTCCAGTTGGATTGGATTGACTGGATCAGGTCCAGTCAGATTGGGTCTAGTCGGATCAGATTGGGTCCAGTTGGATTGGATCAATTGGATCACATCCGGTCAGATCAGATCGGGTCCAGTTGAATTGGATCGATCGGACTGGATGAGGTCAGATTGGGCCCGGTCGGATCGGGTCCGGTCAGATAGGATCAGGTCCCGTTGGATTGGATCAATTGGATGGGGTCTGGTCGGATTTGGTCCAGTTGGATTGGATCAATTGGATCAGTTCCAGTCAGATTGGGTCCGGTTGGAATGGATCGGGTCCAGTTGGATCAGATTGATCAGACTGGATCAGGTTGGATTGGGTCCAGTCAGATCGGATCAGGTCCAGTCAGATCGGATTGATCGGATCAGATCGGATTGGATCCGGTTGGATCAGATCGATCGGATTGGGTCCAGTCAGATTGTGTCTGGTCAGATCAGATCGGGTCCAGTTGGATCAGAGCGATCGGATTGGATCAGGTCAGATTGGGTCCGGTTGGATCGTATTTATTGGATTTGGTCCAGTTTGGTCTGATCAATTGGATTGGATCAGGTCAGACTGGGTCTGATTGGATCGGATCGGATCCGGTTGGATCAGATCTATTGGATTGGGTCCGGTTAGATCGGATTGGGTCTGGTCAGATCGGATTGATTGGATCAGGTCAGATTGGGTCCAGTTGGATCGGATTGATTGGATCGGACAAGATTGGATTGGGTCTGGTTGGATCAGGTCAGGCCCAGTTGGATCAGATTGATCGGATCAGGTCAGATTGGGTCCGGTTGGATCGGATCTATTGGATCGGGTCCAGTTGGATTGGATCGATTGGATCAGGTTAGATCGGGTCCAGTTGGATCAGATCAGGTCCAGTTGGATTGGATTGATCATATTGGGTTGGATCGGGTCCAGTTGGATGAGATCAGGTCTGGCCGGAGTGGATCAGGTCTGGTCGGATCAAGTCGGGTCAGATTGGATCAGATCGGGTCAGATCGGATAGGATTGGATAGGATCAGATTGGGTCCTGTCGGGTTGGATAGGATGAGGTCAAATCCAATCGGATCGGATCGGATCAGGTCAGATCTGCTCAGATCATATCGGGTCCAGTTGGGTCAAATCGGGTCGGCTTCACCCAGCCCTGGCTCAGCCCATCTCAACCCAGTTCAGTTCCGCCCAGTTCCGCCCAGTTCCTCCCAGTTCAGCCCAGTTCCTCCCAGTTCAGCCCAGTTTGTCCCAGCCTCATGGGGACAGGAACCCCAGCGCCCTTTTGTGGTGCCGATGGCCACCAAGGCTGGCTAGCCCAACACAGCCGCGGGAGTCAGGGCTGTTTATTGGGTAGGGGGTGGCCTGGGGCACCCATGGGTGCTCGGGGCCCCCCCGGAGAGGGGACGGGGACCCCCCCCCGTGCCCTACGCCAGCATCTCCTGCCACTTGACGTAGAGGAGTGCGGCCAGGCCCTTCAGCTGGGCGCGGAAGAGGAGCCTGGGGCTGTCGTGCAGCCCCCTCCCGAAGCGCTGGTCCAGCTGGGCACAGAGCTGCTCCAGGTGGCCCTGTGGGGACACGTGGGTGGGGGGGGGGGGTCAGGGACATGGCAGACCCCCCCCCGCATCGTCCCCTCCCGGAGCCCCGGTGCTCACCCGCTGCTCGGCGGGGGGGTTCTCGGTGCCCACCACGTTGCTGGCGAGGAGGAGGAGGCTGTAGCTCAGGTAGCAAGCCTGCGGGCGGCAGCGGGCGCGGGGGGCTCACCCAAAAGGGCGCAGGGCACCCGCGGGGGTGTCCCACGGCACCCGTTTCCCTGCGACGGCAGCACCCACCTCCTGGTCAAGGTCCTCCGGCTTCTCCGGGCCCCCGGCGAGCATCAGCCGTCGCAGGGTGTCCGGCTGCGCCAGCGCCAGGAGCCGGCCCAGCGCCTGCAGCTGTGGGGAGAGCGGGTGTCAGGGTGCCGGCGCCCGCCGTGGGTGCCGTGGCACCGGCACGGTCCCACCTGGCTGCACCCACCTCCGCCCGCGCCCCGGGAGGTGGCACGGTGCCCGGAGGCTCCCCCAGCAGCCGGCACATGGCGTGAAGGCTCAGATGCCGGCGAAGCTCCCTGGGGAGAGGGGGAAGAGCGTGAGGAAGGGTCCGGTGCGTGCCCACGCGCCCGTCCCTGCCTCCGTGCCCATCACCACCACCACCCCCGGTGCCATCCGTGCAGCGGCGGGTGGCCCCGGTGCCCTCCGGACACCCATGGCGAGGGGCGTCAGTGCCGGCAGCCGCATCCTGCCCGCTTTGTGCCTGCGCAACCGGCTGGAATAAAAGAATTAAGAGGCAGACGCATCCCAGCCCGCCCGGTGCTGGCACGGTGCCGCGGGGCAGTGCCAGCTGCCGCCGGGCTCCCCGTCACCAAGGCGCGGGTGGGACGAGAGGCCTGGCAGCTCTGCCCGGCGCGCGGGGACGTACCTGTCCCTGCTGGTGAGGTCTGGCAGGAGCCGCACCAGAGCAACCAGGTTGTGGTGGTGCCCAGAAAGCTGGCAGAGGGACAGGCAGAGGGCAGGCAGCTGCGGGGACAGAGAGGCGCTGAGGGGCGGGCAGGGCGGGCACAGCCCCTCGAGGAGGGGTGCGGAGGGTGGGCGCGGGGCTCCCCCCCTGCCCTGGGTACCTGCTGCTGCCAGTCCCGGATGCCCTCCAGCAGGCAGTGGAGAAGGTGCTGCAGTTCGGGCAGGGGCTGGCAGCGCAGCGCCCGGTCCAGGCCGAGGAAGGAGAGGAGGGTGACAAGCGCCAGGCGGGCGCCGTCGGCGTAGCGGCACGGCTGGGTGACCACGCACAGCGCCAGGAACTGGAGGGGAAGGTGACACATCACCCACGGGACCCCCTCCCCACCCCCCAAAAAAAAAAAACCAACCCACCGCAGGGCAGGGACAGGCTGGCACGGCCGGCGGCAGGCCCAGCCAGGAGCTGGCATCGGCGCCGCCCGCGCAATTAGCAGGGCAGAGATAACGAAGGCGCAGCATCCCTGGCACAAGCGGCGGGGCTCTCACCTTGCAGGTGTCACCGAGCTGCGTCACCAGGGCCAGCGTGCTGGTGGCATCGGGGCTCGCCTGTCTCGGGGAGCAGGAGGGATCCAGGCTCCTGGAAGGAGCACGAGGGGTTGGCAAGGGGGGCTGGCAGGGAGGGGGGCAGCGCCCTCCTGCCCCCCCCGCGCCGGGGCTCACCTCCTGTCCGTGGGGCACAGCTCGGGGGGCAGGAGGCGGCGCAGGGGGCTGAGGTCGGCGCCGAGATGGGCGAAAGCCAGGCTGATGTCCTGCGCCGTGGGGCACCAGGGCTCGCCTGCGGGCGAGGGGACGGTGAGGGCGGGCAGGGGCTCGGGGGGCACCCCACGGCGAGGCAGCCCCCTGCCCGCCCCACGCTCACCCCCGGTGCTCAGCCAGATCTCCCACAGCGCCTGGGAAGCGTTGGTGGTGTCCGGGCAGAGGGTCATCAGCTGCCGAAACGAAGAGAGGGTGACCGGGGGTGGCACGGCAAGAGGAGGGGACACCCTCTGGTGACGGTGGCTCACCTGGAAGAGCCAGCGCAGGACGGGCAGCGGGCAGGTGGGCACGCAGCGGTAGAGCAGGCTGAGCCCCCCGTCGCGGACGAAAGCTGCCTGGCAAGCAGGGGAGTTGCTGGGGGAGGGACAGAGGGGGTGAGCGGGGCTCTGGCCGCGTCCCCTGTCCCCACACTGTCACCCCGCTCCGTGCCCGGCGCTCACCTGAGGAAAAACCCCTCCAAGGCGCTCTGAGGCTTCAGCCCGCGGGTGTCCAGGGTGGGCACCGGCGCGGGGCGGGCGCAGAAGATGGGTTCCCCGGGGTGGACGGCGGGGATGAATCTGGGTGTCACAGTGTAGCGGGCGAGGAAATCCCTGCGGGCGAGAGGGCGGCGTCGGGCGGGGAGCGGGCACCGCGCAGACCCTCGCCCCGGCACGGCTGGCACGGCTACCTGTCCTCCTCGGGCAGCTCGGTGTCCTCGTCCGGGGACTCCCCGGAGCTGTCGTCGTCCACGCGCACCCACGCCAGGCCGGCCGGCAGCGTGGCTGCCTGGCGCTGCTCCCTGCCATGGCGACGGTTAGGGCAGGGCGAGGGCACCCCGGGGTGCCCAGCACAGCCCCCGTGTGCCCTGGGGGTGCCAGCCTTACCTCTTCTCCCGGGCTAGTGAATCCAGGCTGTTGGCAAGCGGATCTGGCTGCGGGCACGCAGCCTGGGCAACAGAGCAAGGGAATGGTGACGCTTCAGCGGGTACCGCAACACCCAGCGGGCACCGGGATGTCCCCAGGGACCTCCCGATGCCCCGGCACCCACTCTTGGGCACGGACCTACCTGCTGGTGGTCCGCGGGGCTCGGAGGCTCGTCCCCTGCCAGCAGCATGTCCTTCAGCGGGATCAGCTCCTCGTCCTCGCTGTCTGTGGAGGACACCCACCCCCTCGCCGTGCCCAGTGGGTGCCCTCCAGAGCTCCTGCCCGCCTGCTGTGGCACCGTTCCGGCTGCAGTGTGCTGCCCGCCGTTGGCCTCCCCCCCCAGGGACCCCACAGCCACCTCCGGCAGCACCGGGACATGGCTGGAATGGTCCAGTGCCGCTTGGCATGCCGGGGAGCCCCGGCTGGCCGCATCCCGCCGGTTGGCATGGGGCTGAGCGGGGCCAGGAGGCTGCCGCCCTCTGCTCACCCGTTTCCTGGTGCCAGGGGACTCCTTGTGGCGGCGGGGGGCTGTGGGGACAGCACAGGGGTCAGCACGGCCTCCCCTGGGGCACAGGGAGGACTGTGGGGGCAACGCAGGGGTGACCAGTCCCCCGCCTTGGGGCATGGGGTCTATGGGGACAACACAGTGGGGACCAGGGGCCCTCCTTGGGGTGCCAGGGGAGCGTGGGGACAACGCGGGGGTGACCCGGGCCCTCCTTGGGGTGCCAGGGGAGCGTGGGGACAACGCAGGGGTGACCAGGGCCCTCCATGGGGTGCCAGGGGAGCGTGGGGACAACGCAGGGGTGACCCGGGCCCTCCTTGGGGTGCCAGGGGACTCTGGGGACAACGCAGGGGTGACCTTGGCCCTTCTTGGGGTGCCAGGGGACTCTGGGGACAACACAGGGGTGACCTGGGCCCTTCTTGGGGTGCCAGGGGAGCATGGGGACAACGCAGGGGTGACCCGGGCCCTTCTTGGGGTGCCAGGGGAGCATGGGGACAACGCGGGGGTGACCAGGGCCCTCCTTGGGGTGCCAGGGGAGCATGGGGACAACGCAGGGGTGACCCGGGCCCTTCTTGGGGTGCCAGGGGAGGGTGGGGACAACGCGGGGGTGACCAGGGCCCTTCTTGGGGTGCCAGGGGAGCATGGGGACAACGCAGGGGTGACCCGGGCCCTCCTTGGGGTGCCAGGGGAGCATGGGGACAACGCGGGGGTGACCAGGGCCCTCCTTGGGGTGCCAGGGGACTCTGGGGACAACGCAGGGGTGACCCGGGCCCTTCTTGGGGTGCCAGGGGACTCTGGGGACAACACAGGGGTGACCCGGGCCCTTCTTGGGGTGCCAGGGGAGCGTGGGGACAACGCGGGGGTGACCAGGGCCCTTCTTGGGGTGCCAGGGGAGCGTGGGGACAACGCGGGGGTGACCAGGGCCCTCCTTGGGGTGCCAGGGGAGCGTGGGGACAACGCGGGGGTGACCCGGGCCCTCCTTGGGGCACAGGGAGGGCCTTAGGGACAACACAGGGGTGACCAGGGGCCCCATTGTGGCAGGGTCTTGGGGACGTGGGGGTGACCGGGGTCTCCCTTGGGGCATGGGGAAGGTCTCGGGGACAACACGGGGGTGACGGGGGGCCACTTTTGGGAGCAGGGAAGGGCCAGGAGGACAACGCGGGGGTGACCAGGGTCCCCCTTGGGGCAACAGGAGGGGCACGGCTCCCTTCACACCCGCCCCTGGCGCAGGGCCGCGCTCACCTTGCGCCCCGCCGGCGCCCCGTGGGCGGTGGGAGGCCCGGGGAGGGCTGTGGGCGGGCGGGGAAGCGGGGGAGCAGGGCTCCAACAGGCCGGGGGGCGGCGGGGCGATGGGGCGGCCCACCGGGAGCTGTTTGAGGACGCGGAGCTGCTGGTAGCGTCGGAGGCCGGACTGGAAGCCATAGCTGAAGATGACGGAGCGGGGCACGCGGGCGGAGGAGAGGGGGATCTGGTACCAGCGCAGCCCCTCAGGGCGGGGGGCCATGGCGGGACCAGGCCGGGCCCCACCGGGGACCCCCCAACATGGCAGCCGAGGCCTCGCCATGGGGGCGCGGGCGGGGCTGTGAGGAAAAGGCGGGGCTTACGCCGGGGAGAGCCAATAGGAGGCGGGCGGGCCGGGAGTCGGCCCCGCCTACCGGCCGCGCCCCGCCGCTTTCAAAGCCTCAACCGTCAACGGCCCAACTGGCCAATGGCAGCGCGCGGGGGCGGCGCGGCTGAGCCTATCACGGCAAGCCCCCGGCGCGGGGGGTGGGAGGGAGGAAGGCAGGCACTGCCAGCCAATCAGAGCGGAGGGCCGGCGCGGCGTCACCGCCTCCCGGCGGGCCCAGCAGTGCATGCTGGGAGCTGTAGGCCGGAGGGGAGTCGCGGGCATGTTGGGCGCCTGCCCGCGGAAGCGCTTCCGGGTGGCGCTCCGCTTCCGCCTGACCCGGAAGTGGCGTTCCGCGGCCTGATCCGGTGCGCGGCGGCGGCGGCGCGGCCTCCATCCCGGCCCAGCCATGGCGGACGTGACCGCCCGCAGCCTGCAGTACGAGTACAAGGCGGTGAGTGCGACACCTCGGCCTCCCGCCCCTCACCGGCCCCGTACCGGGCCCCCTCCAGTCCCGTTAACCCAGGGGCTGCCTCTAATCCCACCCCCGGGCCGCATCGGCCACGGTTCTCCCCGCGAAATCGTCCTGCTGGGTGTAACGGCCCTTTACCGGGGTTGGGGGGAGGTTCTGAGGACTAAAACCCTCTTTTAAGAGTTAAAAAACTCTCTTAAGGGTTTTTCCAGACTTTTTTCTCCTTAAAGCGGGACTTTCCGGGCACCGAGAGGTAACCGAGCACCCGGGTGAGGAGCGTGCCGGTTCTCCCGGCTGAAACAACCCCCAGGATGGGGCCGAGTGGCTCAGTCACAGCTTAAAGTTTAAAATCGTGGCTATTGAGGGCGTTAAGTACCCACCCCGGTTAATTAAAATACAACTTATTTGTGCCTCGAGTAGCGCGGAGTGTGTTAAATTAAAAGGAATTCCGCCTGCCGGCTCTTTATGCCTCTCTTCTTTTCTTCTCCCAGAACTCCAACCTCGTCCTCCAAGCCGACCGCTCGCTGATCGACCGGACGCGGCGGGATGAGCCGACGGGGGAGGTCCTGTCCTTGGTGGGCAAACTGGAAGGGACCCGCATGGGGGACAAGGCCCAGAGAACCAAACCCCAGATGCAGGAGGAGAGACGAGCAAAGTGAGTGGGAGCGTGGAGCCCGGGGAGGGGTGAGGTGCAGAACCCCGTCGTGAAAAACGCTCCGGGCAATTAGTTTTTCATTCCCGTCTTCGAACAACGCAGCCTTGGTTCGGTTTAGTGTTGTAAACGGGGTAGAATTCAGCGGTGTTGGGAATGTTTTGTGGTGGGAAATGGTGTTTTGGTGGTGTGAGGTTCAACGAGGCCAAGTGCCGGGTCCTGCACTTGGGTCGCAATGACCCCATGGACGCTACAGCCTTCGGGAAGGGTGGTTGGAGAGCTGCCCGGTGGAAAAGGACCTGGGGGTGTTGGTCAACAGGGGTCTGACTGTGAGCCAGCAGCGTGCCCAGGTGGCCAAGGAGGCCAACAGCATCCTGGCCTGTATCAGGAACTTGTGGCCAGCAGGACTGGGGCAGTGACCGTCCCCCTGGACTCGGCATTGGTGAGGTCTCACCTCGAGCGCTGTGTCCAGTTTTGGGCCCCTCACTCCAAGAAGGACATTGAGGTGTTGGAGCGTGTCCAGAGAAGGGCAACGGAGCTGGTGGGGGGTCTGGAGCACAAGGAGAAGGGGCTGGAGAACTTCTGAGGAGCGGCTGAGGGAGCTGGGGGTGTTCAGCCTGGAGAGAAGGAGGCTGAGGGGAGACCTTCTCGCTCCCTACAGCTCCCTGAAAGGAGGGTGCAGCCAGGGGGGGTCGGGCTCTTCTCCCAAGGAACAGGCCATGGGACAAGAGGAAACGGCCTCGAGTTGCGCCAGGGGAGGTTTAGGATGGATATTGGGGAAAATTTCTTCATGGAAAGGGTTGTCAAGCACTGGAAGAGGCTGCCCAGGGCAGTGGTGGAGTCGCCATCCCTGGAGGGATTTAAAAGCCGGGCAGACGTGGTGCTGAGGGACATGGGGTAGTGGGGGTTTGGGCAGTGTTGGGTTGATGGTTGGACTTGATGATCTTAAAGGTCTTTCCCAACCGAGACCGTTCTATGATTCTAACTTGGAAGATGCAGAGACGTTGTTTTCTTCATTTGGAGTCGCTTATTCCCCATCCAGAAACTAAAATTGAAGGGAAAAATTAAAAAACGTGTATTTTTCTTCTTTAGTTTTCAAATAAAAGAGACTAGCCATATTTGAAGTAGCAGGAGCAGGGCTGTGCCGTGGGGCTGACCCAGGCGCTCTCTTCCCTGCCCCTCTTTCCAGGAGAAGGAAGCGTGACGAGGACCGGCACGACATCAACAAGATGAAGGGTTACACCCTGCTCTCCGAGGGCATCGACGAGATGGTGGGCATCATCTACAAACCCAAAACCAAGGAGACCCGCGAGACCTACGAGGTGTTGCTGAGCTTCATTCAGGCGGCTCTCGGGGACCAGGTGAGGATGGGGACGCCTCGGGATGGGTGTCTCTGCTCCGGTAGAGGATTCAAAACCTGTCAAATCCGTCCCTTGGATGTTTTAATCCTTCCCTGTCATCCCGTGGGATGGGTTTGCTCCGTCGGTGCTGGCTTTGGGGCTCGGGGACGTTGTGGGGGTGGCCTTTTGGTGCCTATATGAGGGTCCAGAAATAGGAGGGACCGACCCCGTACCCTTCACGTAGCAAATTTCTTCTCGCTACGCGTTTATTCCTTTGGCAGCCCCGTGACATCCTCTGCGGAGCCGCCGACGAGGTCCTGGCGGTGCTGAAGAACGAGAAGCTGCGCGATAAGGAGAGGCGGAAGGAGATCGATCTGCTGCTGGGACAGACCGATGACACCCGCTACCACGTGCTGGTCAACCTGGGGAAGAAGATCACGGATTACGGTGGCGACAAGGAAATCCAGAACATGGGTATGGGAAGGCGTTGTCGTGGGCTGAGGCTTCGGGGACGGGGCTGGCAGAAAGTCGGGTTACCGGTGCCAAACGTGCGGCGTGGTGTTTGCACACGGAGAAGCCAAAAAAAAAACCCCCACGTTCGGACAGTTTTCAAGCCCCCAAACCACGTTCTTTTCATCTTTTTGGATGCACGGAGGTGTGGGCGGGCGTGTGGATCTGTGAACCTTGCATGTGGTGCCCAGATTTTTTTCCCGATGAGCTGACTCCGCTCTCGCTTGCAGATGACAATATCGATGAGACGTACGGGGTGAACGTGCAGTTCGAGTCCGATGAGGAGGTAGGAGATGAGAGGCTGCGGGGTGGCAGCGGGGTCTCCGCCCTGTCCCCTCGCTCCGCAGGGACCGCGTTTGTCCCGTTTTACTCTTGTCACGTTGGGAAGCGGGCATTGGCTCCGGCTGGGATGTCTCTGCCAGGAAGGAGAAGCTGGATTATTTTAGATCCCGCTTCCTGGCGTGGGGAGGGTTTGTTGGTTATCCGGCTAATCCAAGGCTTATCGTGAGTCAGTACGACGGGAAACAGATGGTGGTATTTAGATCTCGTGGGGAAACTTGACAGATCGAGAGGAAGAGAGACGTTCAGATGCGCTGGTTGGAAGCGTTTCGTGGAAACGCTCCCTGGGGCTGGTTTTTGGAAAAGGCTGAGGGAACGATAAGAGAGACAAATCCGAGGAATCGCTGGCAAAACCTCGCTGTAGAGAGCGGAAATAATCTCGCCACGTGGTGCTGTGCCTGAACAGCAGCGTTCGGTTCCTGTGAAAAGCACAAGGCAGGCTGTTTCCCCTCGCTGCCAGATTATTGATTTTCGTCGAGGAAAAGCTCTCTGATGTTTCCAAAAGCCGCTTACTGGAACTCTTCTTGCGACAGGAAGGCGACGAGGACATTTACGGCGAAGTGCGTGACGAGGCGTCCGATGATGACATGGAGGGAGACGAAGCCGTTGTCCGTTGCACCCTCTCGGCCAACGTGAGTCACCGAGGAACACATTAAACGCGGTTTTGGGATCGTCTGGAGGAGGGTCGGGGATCCTCTTGGTCTCCGGATGGAGTTAAGGTTGTTTGTGGGTGGAGAGGAGCCTCGAAGCTGTTGCCTGATGGAGGCCAAAACGAACGTTAATAAAATTAACAGGCCTGCCGGCTGCAGAGCTGCGTCCCGCTGGGTCTCTGCTCCTCTCCCTGGGTAGAGAGAGGCCCCAAACGCTCGCTCCGCAGCGCCAAGGTCACATGCCTGCTTTCTTCTCGCAGCAAAATAACGCTTCTGTGGCTTTTTCTTAAAGCTCGTGGCTTCGGGGGAGCTGATGAGTTCAAAGAAGAAGGATCTGCATCCTCGAGACATCGACGCCTTTTGGCTCCAGCGGCAGCTGAGCCGCTTCTACGATGACGCCATCGTTTCCCAAAAAAAGGCGGACGAAGTGCTGGAGATCCTGAAGGTCGGCGTTGACCCGATCTTGCGCGTAGCTGCTGTTTAGCTCCGCTTGGGTTCAGTTCTGCGCGAAGCGGGGGTTCTCGTTCTGTGGGGCGCGGGGTTAACCCGTTGGTCGTTCCTCGTTTCTCCTCCTCCCAGACTGCGAGCGATGACCGGGAATGTGAGAACCAGCTCGTTCTGCTCCTGGGCTTTAACACCTTCGACTTCATTAAAGTCCTGCGGCAGCACCGGATGATGAGTGAGTGGCGTTGGCTTATCCTTGTTTCCCTGCTGTCCTGACGTGATTCTGGCACAACCGGAGGCTTTTTGACAGCCATCGGTGTTGCTGTGTGAAGCTTGGGCCCTTGTTACTCCCTCCCTTCTTTTGATTCAGCCCTTAACCCCTCCGCTATCCCTGAATTTTCCTTCACCAGTCCTGTACTGCACTTTGCTGGCCAGCGCACAGAGCGAGGCGGAAAAAGAAAGGATAATGGGGAAGATGGAAGCAGATCCCGAGCTGTCGAAGTTCTTGTATCAGCTGCACGAGACGGAGAAGGAGGATCTCATCCGGGTAAGGCACCTCGGGCAGGACGAGAGGAGGAATTGTGAGAGCCTTGCCGCTGTCTGCGGTCACCGTCGGGCTGTGCGTTTTGTTTGCTCTTCGTGAGAGAGGAGCTTTGCTGACTCAGCTGGGATCTTGAAACCATGGGAAACGGTGCTTAGGAGGGCGATATATTTACCACTTCTTATTTTTGAGTCACTCCGATGTCTGCTTTCCCAGGAAAATGTCAACGTATGCAAGTTTCACGTTTTTAGCCTGGCGTTAACCGCCTTTGTAACGGCACCGTTTCACCTCTGGGCCTCCGTGCTGGGAGGCTCAGCGCCGTAAAACACCCCCGTCCCTTCCCATCAGCTCCTCGTTACCTGGCGTTGGGACGTGGCACCCAACACGTTTAGTGGCCTGCAGGGTTAGCGCTGCTTGGCCTTGGGAGAGAGGAGCGGTTCTGTGACCATTTCGGGGGTTGTTTTTTGGGGATTAATACCATATTCCTGCTTTGTTGCTAAAAAAAACCCCAGGTTATGTTGGCGTGAGGGGCCAGTTTAGGTTCTCTGTGTTGGAGGAGCGCTGCTGGCGTGCAGCAGGCCGGGCTTTTGTTGGGGCACTGCATGTGTGTCTTCGCTCCCTGCTTCCTTTCGTCCGCTCTCCCGGAAGGCGGGTTTACGTCCTGGCCTTGGGGGCACTGCTTTCTACTGCCAAAAATTATTGGCTCTGGTTACGCGAATGCCCGCGCTCGAAAGGAATCGTGGCGCGTGGCCTCTCCGGGTGTGACGGGAGAGCCCGGCAGGCCACGGAGGAGATTCGGCAAATCTTCCCCGGGGCTGAATTCTCATCTCTTTGCGCAGGAGGAACGTTCTCGCCGGGAACGCGTCCGTCAGTCCCGGATGGATACTGACTTGGAGACCATGGATCTGGACCAAGGAGGAGAGGTAAAACTCTTTGAAGTCAGCTGTTCCCAGCCCTTCCTACGAGCGTCCCTAGGAATGGCACAGAGAGGAAGATACCAAGAACAAGTCCCTGACGTGCTAAAGAGGCGCTTGCCACTTGGATGCGGTTGGCTTTTCCATCAGTCCCAGGGTGAAAATGGCAGGAGAGCGTTGTTCTCTAATCCTTGCCCCTTTCCTGTTTCCAGGCGCTGGCTCCCCGGCAGGTGCTGGACCTGGAGGATCTGGTCTTTGCCCAAGGTAGTCACTTCATGGCCAACAAGCGCTGCCAGCTCCCCGACGGCTCCTTCCGCAGGCAGCGCAAGGGCTACGAGGAAGTGCACGTGCCCGCCCTGAAGCCAAAGCCTTTTGGCTCCGAAGAGGTGGGTGATCCGCTTCGTTCCCCCGTATTTAGCACTAGGGGGGTCGAGTGACGAGATGACTGATGGCATCCGTCTGGACTTCTTTGACACGGTTGCCCACAACATCCTTCTCTCTACACTGGAGAGAGATGGATTTGATGGACGGACTGTTCGGTGCATGAGGAACTGGCTGAACGGTCGCAGCCGGAGAGTAGTTGTCAACGGCTCAACGTCCAGATGGAGACAGGGGACGAGTGGTGTCCCTCAGAGGTCCGTACTGGGACCAGTACTGTTCAATGTCTTCATCAGTGACATGGAGAGTGGGATGGAGGGCACCCTCAGCACGTTTGGAGATGACACCAAGCTGAGTGGTGCGGGTGACACAGCGGAGGGACGGGACGCCACCCAGGGGGACCTGGAGAGGCTGGAAAAGGGGGCCCGTATGAACCTCATGAGGTTCAACAAGGCCCAAGTGCAAGGTCCTGCACCTGGGTGGGGGCAGCCCCCGGGGATGAGCGCAGGGATGGAGGGATGGAGAGCAGCCCTGAGAAGGACTTGGGGGTGCTGGGACTGTTTAGTGTGAGGAAGAGGAGGCTGAGGGGAGACCTCATCACTCTCTACAACCCCTTGAAAGGACATTGTAGAGAGGTCGGTGCTGGTCTCTTCTCCCAGGTAATTAGCGACAGAACAAGAGGGAATGGGTTCAAGCTGCAGGAGGGGAGGTTTAGGCTGGACATGAGGAACAAATTCTTCCCAGCAAGAGTGGTCAGACCCTGGAATAGGCTGCCCAGGGAGGTGGTGGAGGCGCCATCCCTGAATGTGTTTCAGACTCGTTTAGATGTGGGGTTGGGGGATGTGGTGTGGGGGAGAACTTTGTAGAGTGGGGCTGATGGTTGGACTCGATGATCCCGAGGGTCTCTTCCAACCTCAATGATTCTATGATTCTGTGCTGGGGTGAAAAGCTGGACGTGAGCTGACAAAGCAATTTCCAGCTGAAATGGGATTTGACCAGCATCTCCTTTAGGCTGTTTTTCGGTTATTTCTGCCCTCTTAGAGGATGAAGAAGGGGAAAGAGTTGCCCCTTCTGTTGCAGCCACAGCAAGGGACCCTGCCGCGTGGTCTTTGCCGTCAGTGAGATGCAGCTTTTGGAGGAGCGGTTGCAGGGTTTGGTCGCAAAAGAGGCAGGTTTCGGAGGTTGGGTGCATCCAACTTCCTCTAAAGTGAGGTGTGTTATGAACCAGGGCAGCATCGACGGCCGGGACGGCAGCCCTCGGGGGCTCTGGCTCTGTGGTGTGATGGATGCCACCCAGAGGGACCTGGTCGGGCTTGAGAGGTGGGCTCATGCCAACCTCATGAAGTTCAACCAGGCCAAGGGCAAAGTCCTGCACCTGGGTCATGGCAATCCCAGGCACAAATACAGGTTGGGCGGAGAATGGCTGGAGAGCAGCCCTGAGGAGAAGGACTTGGGGGTGTTGGTGGATGAGAAGCTCAACATGAGCCATCAACGTGCGCTGGCAGCCCAGAACCCCCCCGCAGCCTGGGCTGCATCCCCAGCAGCGTGGGCAGCAGGGCCAGGGGGGGATTCTGCCCCTCTGCTCCGCTCTGTGAGACCCCCCCACAGCGCTGCCTCCAGCTCTGGGGACATCAGGAGGACACGGAGCTGCTGGAGTGGGGCCGGAGGAGGCCCCGGAGATGCTGGGAGGGCTGGAGCCCCTCTGCTGTGGGGACAGGCTGAGAGAGCTGGGGGGGTTCAGCCTGGAGAAGAGAAGGCTCCGGGGAGACCTTGGAGCCCCTTCCAGTCCCTAAAGGGGCTCCAGGAAAGCTGGGGATGGCTCTGGATCAGGGAGGGGAGCCGTGGGACGAGGGGGGATGGCTTTACACTGAAAAAGGGGAGATTTAGATGAGATGTGGGGAAGAAATTGTTTGCTGTGAGGGGGGTGAGCCCCTGTCCCAGGTTGCCCAGAGAAGCTGTGGCTGCCCCATCCCTGGAGGGGTTCAAGGCCAGGTTGGACGGGGCTTGGAGCAGCCTGGGCTGGTGGGAGGTGTCCCTGCCCAGGGCGGGAGCAGGGGGGAAACTAGATGGCCTTTAAAGTTCCCTTCCAACCCAAACCACTGCATGATTCAATGAGTTGTTGCTAATGTTGTGGCAGATATTTCCTGGGACTCGACAGGCTCTGATGTGGCTTCGACGCCCTCTCGCATTTCTTGAAGAACCGTTATTTTAAGCTAAGAGCTTTCACACGGCCGAAGGAGGTTCCCGATTTCTAGTTTCTCACTTCTGGACCGTGTACCCTGTGCTGGTGGTTTCTGTCTCGGGGCTGCCCTGCCCCCTGTTTAGCTGCTTGGCTGAACCCTCAGCTCCGCTTTTGCTCCCTTCTGGCCGCGATGCGCGGTGTGGGCCAGAGATCTGGCTGATTCATCGCGTGCCGTGTTGATAAATTGCCCCTTTTGATCAGTGCTGGCAGCGGAAACGTGGGCTGATCTCTCCCGTCGTGAGAACACGGCGGGGGTTTGCTTTTCTGATGACGTAGCCAGCCATGACTTGTACTCGTCGGAGTGCGCGGGCCGGCTAATTGGGCCTCCTTTGATCTCTCCCGAACCTGCTCCGCAAACCCTGGGCGCGGGGCTTCTCTTCTGGCCATCTGGAGGCAACGTGACCCCGCTGCTCCCCAGGGTGTCGCTGAGGCCTCGCATACGCCCTGCGGCCCCGCGAGGTGCTGAAACAAAGGGGTCGAACTTGACTTTTTCCCCTTTTTTTCAGCAATTGGTTTCTGTGGAAAAGTTGCCCAAATACGCCCAGGCTGGATTCGAGGGGTTTAAAACGCTGAACCGTATTCAGAGCAAACTCTACCGCGCTGCGCTGGAGTCAGACGAGAACTTGCTGCTGTGCGCTCCCACGGTAAGGATCCTGCTCTTTGGGCCCCCTGTGATGGGGAATCCAGAAAGATGGACCTTTTGGGTGGAAAATACGTCTTCTCCGGGCGAACCTTTACTCTGGAGAAGACAGGAATTCGATGGGACTGATTCTGTTTGCCTTCCAGGGCGCTGGGAAGACCAACGTGGCGCTCATGTGCATGTTGCGAGAGATAGGGAAGCACATTAACATGGACGGAACCATCAACGTGGACGATTTCAAGATTATCTACATCGCCCCCATGAGGTCCTTGGTGCAGGAGATGGTGGGCAGCTTCGGGAAGGTGAGGAGAGGTTTGGTCCTGCCCCTGTTTGAACCGTGGGTTGGGGAATATGAGCTTTATTGCGGTGGCTTCGTTCTATTACGCTTACAGAAGGATATGAGCTCCGGCAGAAGCTCGTCGGGAGAGGACGAGTTTGGGTTGTGCCTTTAATCTCTGTTGGCGTAGCCGGCACCCGTTGGGCTCCGAGTGTGTGTCAGTGTGGGCTTTGGATGTCAGAGTGGGCTGGGCTGTGAACCACAGAATCCCAGAGTGGCCGGGGTTGGAAGGGACCTCTGGAGATCATCCAGTCCCACCCCCGGCCAGAGCAGGGTCACCCAGAGCAGGCGGCACAGGAACGCGTCCAGGCGGGTTTGGGATGTCTCCAGAGACGGAGACTCCCCCACCTCTCTGGGCAGCCTGGGCCAGGGCTCTGCCACCCTCACGGGAAAGAAGTTCCTCCTCATGTTGAGATGGAACTTCCCATGGTCGAGTTTGTGCCCGTTACCCCTTGTCCTGTCCCCGGGCACCACTGAGAAGAGCCTGGCCCCGTCCTCCTGACACCCCCCTTGAAGTATTTATCAGCATTGATAAGATCCCCCCTCAGCCGTCTTTTTTCCAGACTGAAGAGCCCCAAATCCCTCAGCCTTTCTCCATCAGAGAGATGTTCCATCCCCTCATCATCTCGGTGGCCCTTTGCTGTCCCCTCTCCAGCAGTTCCCTGTCCTTCTGGAACCGGGGAGCCCAGAACTGGACCCAGTGCTCCAGCTGCGGCCTCCCCAGGGCAGAGCAGAGGGGGAGGATGAACCTCCCTCCACCTGCTGGCCACGCTCTTCCTGATGCCCCCCAGGATGCCATTGGCCTTCTTGGCCACCAGGGCCCATCGCTGGCTCATGGTCATCCTGTTGTCCCCCAGGACTCCCAGGTCTCTTCCCACAGAGCTGCTCTCCAGCAGGTCACCC
>VMED01000068.1:0-26214 GCA_008658365.1 Alca torda | reverse complement strand
GGGGTTGGTTCGGGGAAGGGTTCGGTGTCAACCGGCCGCTGAGCTCGCAGCGCCCGAGCTGGAGAAGGACGCACCGGAGAGGAGGGAGCCTCGCAGGGGACACCCCCAAATCGGGCCACCCCCCCCCCACGGCTGCTCCGCTGTGCCACGGCCCCGAGAAGAAGCGGGGACGGAGGTTGGGCCCCCCCCCACCCAGGCCCCCCCACCCCAGCCATGCCCAGGGCACGGTTCCCAGTTGGGCCACGGCTACTGGGGCAGCCGTCACCGTCCCGCGGCGTTCCGGTGGCTCGGGGGGGGGGGATGATTTTTGTCTCGACGCTTTTTGGGGTGAATTGGTTGCATTTGGGGTCCTGCAGGACTGACAATAACCCCCCCCCCCCGCTCCCCCCAACGAAGCACGGAGGAGACCGACGTACAGATATAGATATTTTTTTTTTTTATTACCCAACTGGCAAAAAAAAGAAACCCCAAAAACCCTCAAGCCAACCCAAAACCCCATCGAATAAAATTCCACAGTCGGTTTCACAACCGGGAGGGGGCGGCGGGAGGAGGAGGAGGATGTTGAGGTTGGGGGGGGGGGGAAATAACCGGGAGGGGGAGGCCCGGCCCCCCCCCACCCCCCCACCCCAACCCCCCTGTTCCCCACCGGACCCGGCCTCCCCCAAATATACAAATCAAACCTGATGCGAAAAATAAATATGAATTCCCAGGGGGAAGGGAGCGGGGAGGGGATTGCATAGAGGAAGATTTAATTAAAAAAAAAAAAAAAAAAAAAAAAAGGGTTCTTTTTGTCTTGGTTTATTATTATTATTATTATTATTATTAATTATTATTATTATTTCTAGTATCTCCCCGCGGAAGGACCTAGGACCTGATCGTCGAGACGTGATTAACAAAAATAATTAACCTTCTCCCAATAACTTACAGAGTTCACCCAGGGAACTTGTGCTTTTTTTTTTGGGGGGGGGGGGGGGGGGATTGTGTCTCCCCCACCCCCACCCCACTGGGCACAAAGCTCCGGGGACGGGGCTTGGGGGGGGGGGGGGGGGGTCCAGCTGGTGCTCACCGGGGGTCCCACGTCCTGCCCCGAGGAGGTCACCGGGGGATTTGGGGGTCCCCCGGTGCCACGGGGGGGGGACGACGACACACGCGCGGCGCTGGCCCCCTCCTGCCTGTACAACTTTGGTCACTAGCTTTGTGCCACCCCAAAAGCTGCATCCTGCACCCCCCCCCCCGGCACCGATACCCTGAGACACCCCACGGCAGGGGGGAAAGGCACCGCAGCCGCCGGGGGGTGGCCGTCCCTGCCGTCCTCAGCACGCTCGTGACACCGGTGGGTGGCGGAGGGGCCGGGAATGGGGGTCTCGGCCGTGCCCGGAGCCGCCGAGCCCATCCCCTCGGCCTCAGGCCTGCGCTGAGCTCTCCGCCGCCCGATCCCCCCGGGGAGCCCCGGGCCAGCGGGAAAGGGGAACGGGCACGGAGAAGGGTGGCGGCACCGGGAGGACGAGCCGCCGCGCTCACGCCGCGCCCCACGCGACCCCGTCCGACCCTCGTGCCCCAAAAACCACCGGGGGGGCCCTCGGCAGAGCCATTTTCCGCCCCCCCCTGCCCCGCACCGAAGCGGCGTACGAGACCTGAAGCTCCCTGAGCTGAACGAGCGCCGTCGGCGGGGCGGCCGGCGGAGAGTCGTCGTGCCGTCTCCGCCGCCATCCGTTTTAAATTAATTAAAAATAAGCCAGTCTGGAAAGCAGCAGCAAATCCCGGCTCCGTTTCCCACCGTGCCGCCTCCTCCAGCTCAACCGGGCTCCTCCGGCGACCGCGGCAGCCGGCGCGACGTCACCCGAGGAGACGCCGAGCGTTTTCCTACCGGGGAAAAGGGTCCCTAAAAGGGGCACGCGAGGTCCTTCCCGGCGCGTGCCGGCGGGGCCGGGGTCAGATGGAGTTTTCCAGGGGGCTGTGGTTGCTCCGGCGGCTCAGGCAGTTCCTCTCGTTGAGGAGACTGGTGGTCTCGTCGGCGGGGGCGGAAGGTTCCGGTTTCTCCGGTAAACCGGTGTCCGGTTTGGGGGCGTTGCTGTCGGGGGATTGGGGACAACTGTCCATGCGGGAAGCCGTCAGGCCGTTCTGGTATTCCTGCCGCGTGATCTGTGCCGGGGGAAAAGAATAATAAAAGAGGGGGGGTGAGGAGCGGTGCCGGACGCCAGCGGTGCCATCCCTGTCCCCGTCCCCCTGTCCCTCCTCACCTTGACGAACTGGAGGTCGGTGAGAGCGCGGACGCTGAAGTCGGCGACGTACTGGGCGCCGGTGCCGGCGTTGAGCTGGTTGTTGCTGCCGCTGACGGGGGAGGAACCGGAGTCGGAGCGTTCGTGGTAGCTGAGGGAGGCCGAGCGGTTCAGGCCGCTGACGTGGGACGGGGAGCGGATCTCTGCGGGGACGGGAGGGACGGGGTCAGACGCGCCGCCGAGGGGCTTGCGCCGCGCTGGCAACTCTCCACGGGGCGCTGAGCCCCCCCCGGTGACGCCGGAGCCAGGCAGGGAGAGCCCCGTCCCGCAGGCTGCGGGGACGCGGAGCCCAGCGGTGACAGGGAGTGACGGGACACGCGTCCACCCCAGCGCAGCCCTGTGCCCGCCATGGCCGAGCGCTGCCGTCCCCCAGCTCTGCCGGGCAGCGCCGGGTTTGACCCCTGCCCATCACTTGCCAAATGGCCACCGGCCACGGAGTCCGGAGCCTGGCCGGACCCGCTGGTCCCCCTGCTCCAGGGCCAGGCGCTGCCCAGGGGACAGTGCCAGGGGACGCCGTGACTCCCTGACCTGGTGGATGAGTCTCTCTCTCTGTGCGGGGTTAGGGACGAGGTGGGGGTTACGGGGACACGGTGACGTGCTCGGGAAGCCGGGGTGACGCGGGAACCGCATGCAGCAGCCGGGAGAGCGGCGCCTCCTCGCCAGCCACCGCCGTCCCCCTGCTCCGCGCCGCAGCGAAGGCGGCCGGGAGAAATCGGGGACCAGCAGGACCCAAACGCCACCGCGGCCGGGTGACACCGGGCAGCGGCGCTGCCCAGCCCCAGCCCCACGCCGCAGCCCGCACCGGGGCGGGAGCCGCCTTTCCTCCTCCGGAGGCGCTGGGACGCGGGGTGAGAAGCCGATGGCGCCGTGGGGGGCAGGCAGGATGGCCACCCCCCCCCCCCCGGCGCACAGGACGATACGGCGAGCAGCCGGCCCGTTGCGGGGGACAAAACACCCGGTGCTGCATTAAGGGGGTGGGGGCGCCCACGGCGGCGGGTTAATGCGGGCCCAGCGGGGTTTGGCACGCCATGCAGCCGCGCCGTTTACCTGTCAACCTGGCAAATAATGACCCTCGCTTTGTGGCTGGGCGCCGGGGCTGGGCTGGGAGGGCTAGGGCAGAGAGACGGACAACACAACACACACGCAGAGGGACAAGGTCAAGAGCGAGCCGCTGGGGCAAAGGAGGGGGGGGGCGGCTGCGGCTGCGGGGACCTCTGCCCCTCGCGGTGATGCCATGACACCGAACCGAGCTGCGAGGGCCCCGGGATGCGAAGGGAGGGCGGCCCGAAATGAGGACAGCGAGTTTTAAACCTCCGGCTCCGGGCGCAGAACCCTCCGCTCGCTGCCGGACACGCTCAGGTGTCTCCCTGAGGGCAAGCGCTGGCCACGCAGCCCCCCCCGGGATGGCTCAGGGGGGCACCGGCGGGGACTCGGAGCTCCCAGCGTGTCCTACTCCCAGCGGCAGCTCCGAAACAGGGTGGGAGGGCTCTGCCGGCGCTGGCACCCGGGCGCTGGGGGGGTGCTTACCGGATACAGGAGGGGGGCTGATGGCCATCACCCCGTAATAGGAGAACGCTCCCGCTTCAAACTTCATGCATTCCTTGCCGGCCTCCACCTCCACCTTGCCCTGCAGGGGAGAGACGGCGTCCGACGCCGTGAGCCACGTCCCGCAGGGCTGGGCTGGATTGAGACACCCCCCCACCCCCCCTTCCCGTGGGTGAAGGGGACCCCAACGACGTCACCCCCGCGTCACCCGGCGGCCGGGTACCTGCAGGATGAGGATGAAGTAGTCGGCGGCCTTGTTCTTGCAGTAGAGGAAGTGGCGCGGGGATTTCTTGTTCTCGTCGTCAAACTTCAGCTCCTGGATGACGTCGGAGTATTTGAGGAGCCGCAGGAGGATCTTCTCCGAGATGAAGTTGGGGGTGAAGAGCGTCACCTCTGAGAGCGAGGCGGGATGGGGGGGTCAGAGCCGCCTTGTCCCTCTCCCGACCCTCCACGTGGAGGTGTGACCCCCCACCCCCCCCGCCAAAACCGGGCCCTCGGGTGGCGCCTGGATCAGGCTGGGCCCCTTTGACACCTCCCCGGGGCAGAAGCCCACGGGTCCGGCCCCAACACCGGGTCCCCGGCAAGGCCAGCCCCAGCCTTGGGGACACACGTGCCAGCCATCCAGAGGACCATCCTGGAGGGACAGGGACGGGCCAAGAGTCAGGGGCAGGGCTGGCATCCCCCAACCCCGTCCCCCCCCCCATTTTGAGGGGAGCGGAGCGGGACAAGACGCGAGAGCCCCACAATTCCTGAACGAGCCGGTCGGAGCGACTCTTCCCCGGTGCGGGGACGAGAACGGAGCCCACGCGGCTGCCGGGGACATGGAGCCATCGGTGCCGGTGCTGCACAGCCGGACTGAGCCAGAGGGATGTCCTGAGTGCCCCCCACCGACCCCCCCCCCCGGGAAAAAGCTCACCCGTGGAGAGGAAGCGGTGAGCGGCCAGCAGCAGCTGCGGGGACACCTTCACCTTCAGCTCGTTGACGGGGTCCTTGAAGGCCGAGAAGTCCCGCTTGTTCTTCTGGGTGCCCACCCGCTTCCTGGTGCGGTTGTCGGCTGGGGGGAGCAGGGTGTCAGGGGGGGGGCACAGGGTGTCAGAGGGGAGCATGGTGTCGGGGGCGGGGAGCAGGGGAAAGGAGGGACCCCGGCATGTGATGGGTGGGGGGAGCAGGGTGTCAGGGGGGAGCAGGGTGTCGGGGGGGGAGCAGGGTGTCGGGGGGGAGCAGGGTGTCAGGGGGGGAGCAGGGGAAAGGAGGGACCCCGGCATGCGATGGGTGGGGGGAGCAGGGTGTCAGGGGGGAGCAGGGTGTCGGGGGGGGGGGAGCAGGGGAAAGGAGGGACCCCGGCACGTGATGGGTGGGGGGAGCAGGGTGTTGGCGGGGGAGCAGGGTGTCGGGGGGAGCAGGGTGTCAGGGGGGGAGCAGGGTGTCGGGGGGAGCAGGGTGTCGGGGGGGGAGCAGGGTGTCAGGGGGGGAGCAGGGTGTCGGGGGGGGGAGCAGGGTGTCGGGGGGGGAGCAGGGTGTCGGGGGGGGGGGGGGCAGGGAAAAGGAGGGACCCCGGCATGTGATGGGTGGGGGGAGCAGGGTGTCAGGGGGGAGCAGGGTGTCAGGGGGGGAGCAGGGTGTCTGGGGGGGAGCAG
Source organism: Alca torda (assembly GCA_008658365.1). Taxonomy (NCBI): domain Eukaryota; kingdom Metazoa; phylum Chordata; class Aves; order Charadriiformes; family Alcidae; genus Alca; species Alca torda. The sequence goes on along the minus strand of VMED01000068.1, from coordinate 20,753 downwards.
GGTGTCGGGGGGGGGAGCAGGGGAAAGGAGGGACCCCGGCATGCGATGGGTGGGGGGAGCAGGGTGTCAGGGGGGAGCAGGGTGTCGGGGGGGGGGAGCAGGGGAAAGGAGGGACCCCGGCACGTGATGGGTGGGGGGAGCAGGGTGTTGGCAGGGGAGCAGGGTGTCGGGGGGAGCAGGGTGTCAGGGGGGGAGCAGGGTGTCTGGGGGGGAGCAGGGTGTCGGGGGGGGGGGCAGGGGAAAGGAGGGACCCCGGCATGCGAGGGGGGGGGGGAGCAGGGTGTCAGGGGGGAGCAGGGTGTCGGGGGGGGGGGAGCAGGGGAAAGGAGGGACCCCGGCACGTGATGGGTGGGGGGAGCAGGGTGTTGGCGGGGGAGCAGGGTGTCAGGGGGGAGCAGGGTGTCAGGGGGGGAGCAGGGTGTCGGGGGGAGCAGGGTGTCGGGGGGGGAGCAGGGTGTCGGGGGGGGGAGCAGGGTGTCAGGGGGGGGCACAGGGTGTCGGGGGGGCGCAGGGTGTCGGGGGGGGGGGAGCAGGGAAAAGGAGGGACCCCGGCATGTGATGGGTGGGGGGAGCAGGGTGTCGGAGGGGCACAGGGTGTCGGGGGGGGGAGCAGGGTGTCGGGGGGGGGAGCAGGGGAAAGGAGGGACCCCGGCATGCGATGGGTGGGGGGAGCAGGGTGTCAGGGGGGGCACAGGGTGGCGGGGGGGCACAGGGTGTCGGGAGGGGAGCAGGGTGTCGGGAGGGGAGCAGGGTGTCGGGGGGGGGGAGCAGGGGAAAGGAGGGACCCCGGCACGCCATGGGTGGGGGGAGCAGCATGTTGGGGGGGGGGAGCAGGGTGTTGGGGGTGGAGCAGGGAGTCAGGAGGGGGAGCAGGGGAAAGGAGGGACCCCAGCACGCCATGGGTGGGGGGAGCAGCATGTTGGGGGGGGGGGAGCAGGGTGTTTGGGGGGGGAGCAGGGTGTTTGGGGGGGGGAGCAGGGGAAAGGAGGGACCCCGGCATGCGATGGGTGGGGGGAGCAGGGTGTCGGGGGGGAGCAGGGTGTCGGGGGGGGGGAGCAGGGGAAAGGAGGGACCCCGGCACGTGATGGGTGGGGGGAGCAGGGTGTTGGCAGGGGAGCAGGGTGTCGGGGGGGAGCAGGGTGTCGGGGGGGGAGCAGGGTGTCGGGGGGGGGAGCAGGGAAAAGGAGGGACCCCGGCATGCGATGGGTGGGGGGAGCAGGGGGTCGGGGGGGCGCAGGGTGTCGGGGGGGGGGGAGCAGGGGAAAGGAGGGACCCCGGCACGCCATGGGTGGGGGGAGCAGGGTGTTGGGGGGGGAGCAGGGTGTTGGAGGGGGGGAGCAGGGAGTCGGGGGGGAGCAGGGTGTCGGGGGGGGGGGAGCTGGGTGTCGGGGGGGGGAGCAGGGGAAAGGAGGGACCCCGGCACGCCATGGGTGGGGGGAGAGGGCCCGAGCCCTGAAACCTACTGTACATATCCGACTCGTCCAGGATCTCCGACTTGATGATCTCCTCGATGACGTCCTCCAGCGTCACCAGCCCCAGCACCTCGTAGAAGGGATCGCCCTCCCCCTCGTTGTTCACCTTCTGCACGATGGCCAGGTGGGACTTCCCTGCGGACAGACGCACGGACGTTAGAAGGGAGACACCCCCCGCCCCCCCCCCAGGGCACCCCCAGCCTCTCCCCGCACCCAGGGGTGTCACCGGGACCAGCCCTTCCCTCCCCTCCCGGAGCAGGAAACAATAAACCAGTTAAAATCTTAACGAGCCCCTGGGCTGGGCACTAATTCCCAGTGTAATGACAGTAATTACGCCCATGACAGCGGCGCCTCCGTGCCACCATGGGGTGTGGGCTTGGCCAGGGGGTCACCGGAGACGGGATGTGTCCCCGGAGCAGCCCGTGCCATGTCCCCCGAGCACGGCACGGTGCCGGCGACGCCGGGCGAGCGGCCGTGGGGTGACGACACCCCGGCACGGAGGGCGCAGCCACGAATGGGGTTTCTGCCAAGCGTCCCCCGTCCTCTCCGAAATTCCTCGGCGGCTGAGCCAGGGCTGGCCCATCCCGGAGGAAACGCTCCGGACACCTGGTGCCGCAACGGCCGTCCGATCCCGGAGCCAAAACATCCGGGGGAAGAGAGCCAAGGGCAAGCAGCAGCCGCTGCCCGGCCGGCCCCGGCCACGAGCAGCGGGTCCCTGCCGGCACGAAGACCTCTCCGGCCCTGAATTCCCAACTCCCCTCGCTCCGCCGGCCTCGCCCCACGCAGGCAGGACGCGGTTTGCCTTATTCTGGCTAAATCCGACCCGCCGGCTCGCGGCGGAGCTGGCGTCGCTCCTGCCCCAACTGCTGGCCGCCCGGTGAGCCTCTCCGCGAGCCGACGTTTCTCCTGCTTCATCCCAAAATCACGCCGAGCCGCTGGGAAAAACTCCTGGGACGAGGAACATCCACCTCTGCTCCGGGAAGAGGAGCCGAGCGGCCGCTTGGAAACCGCAGGCGCACCCAGGCCAGGCCAACGCACCCGCAGGACCGGTATCCTTAGCCTGGGGAAACTGAGGCACGGAGGAAGGCGACCTTCCCCCCCTGACCTCGGCGCAGCCCGAAATAAAACCCCTTCTGCCTCCTCGAGCGCCGCGCTCGCCCCCGGGCCAGCAGCAAGGCGCTCCGCTCGCCATCCCGCTCCGGCCCCGGCGCAAATCTGCCCTCCCCGACATTATCCGCTATTTAATTTCAGAGCTGGCGGCCGCAGGCGCCTCGTCGCTCAGGGAAAAGCTAATTTTAGGGCTTGGGCACCGGCGCAGCTCCCCTTGGTCTCCTCCTTCGGCCGAGCTCCCGCGGTTCGGGCAACCCCGCCGGAAAAAAACAGGCGATGCGAAAAGGGAGGAAAAGCCCCTAAAATTCCTGCTCGGGCTGTGAAAATCCTTTATCCGCTCGTCAAACGCCCTCGGTGAGGTGCGGCGGCTCCTTGGTGAGGCGGAGAGAGGTGGAAGGAGCGGGGAGAGGTGGAAGGAGCTGGAGAGGTGGAAGGAGCGGGGAGAGGTGGAAGGAGAGGGGAGAGGTGGAAGGAGAGGGGAGAGGTGGAAGGAGATGGGAGAGGTGGAAGGAGATGGGAGAGGTGGAAGGAGAGGGGAGAGGTGGAAGGAGAGGGGAGAGGTGGAAGGAGAGGGGAGAGGTGGAAGGAGCGGGAGAGGTGGAAGGAGCGGGGAGAGGTGGAAGGAGCGGGGAGACGTGGAAGGAGCGGGGAGAGGTGGAAGGAGCGGGAGAGGTGGAAGGAGAGGGGAGAGGTGGAAGGAGAGGGGAGAGGTGGAAGGAGAGGGGAGAGGTGGAAGGAGAGGGGAGAGGTGGAAGGAGAGGGGAGAGGTGGAAGGAGAGGGAGAGGTGGAAGGAGAGGGGAGAGGTGGAAGGAGAGGGGAGAGGTGGAAGGAGATGGAGAGGTGGAAGGAGAGGGGAGAGGTGGAAGGAGAGGGGAGAGGTGGAAGGAGAGGGGAGAGGTGGAAGGAGCTGGAGAGGTGGAAGGAGCGGGGAGAGGTGGAAGGAGAGGGGAGAGGTGGAAGGAGCGGGGAGAGGTGGAAGGAGCGGGGAGAGGTGGAAGGAGAGGGGAGAGGTGGAAGGAGCTGGAGAGGTGGAAGGAGATGGAGAGGTGGAAGGAGAGGGGAGAGGTGGAAGGAGAGGGGAGAGGTGGAAGGAGATGGAGAGGTGGAAGGAGAGGGGAGAGGTGGAAGGAGAGGGGAGAGGTGGAAGGAGCTGGGAGAGGTGGAAGGAGAGGGGAGAGGTGGAAGGAGAGGGGAGAGGTGGAAGGAGCGGGGAGAGGTGGAAGGAGCTGGGAGAGGTGGAAGGAGAGGGGAGAGGTGGAAGGAGAGGGGAGAGGTGGAAGGAGCGGGGAGAGGTGGAAGGAGCGGGGAGAGGTGGAAGGAGAGGGGAGAGGTGGAAGGAGAGGGGAGAGGTGGAAGGAGAGGGGAGAGGTGGAAGGAGAGGGGAGAGGTGGAAGGAGAGGGGAGAGGTGGAAGGAGCTGGAGAGGTGGAAGGAGAGGGGAGAGGTGGAAGGAGCGGGGAGAGGTGGAAGGAGAGGGGAGAGGTGGAAGGAGCGGGGAGAGGTGGAAGGAGAGGGGAGAGGTGGAAGGAGCGGGAGAGGTGGAAGGAGCAGGGAGAGGTGGAAGGAGCAGGGAGAGGTGGAAGGAGAGGGGAGAGGTGGAAGGAGAGGGGAGAGGTGGAAGGAGAGGGGAGAGGTGGAAGGAGCGGGAGAGGTGGAAGGAGCTGGGAGAGGTGGAAGGAGCAGGAGAGGTGGAAGGAGCAGGGCTGTGGGGCCAGCCCCGATGAGTCAGGCAGCGGTTCCTCGCCGGCCCCGGCGGCCATGGCTGAGCACGGCGGGGAGCGGCCGGTGGCAAAGCAAACACGCCGCGGGGAGCCCCAACCGCCCGAGCAAAGGGCGGCCGCGGGGTGCGACGGAGCCCGCACACCCACCCCGGCACCCCCTTCGGAACCCGCACCCCAGGAGGGAGGGCAACACCCCGAGCTCCCCGCGGCGTCCCCCACTCAAAGCTTCACGCCGGGCGCGCGCCAAAAGAAGAAAACAGGGAAAAGGCGCCGAGCCGAGCGCTGGGCATCACTTTGGGAACTGTCACCCCCAACGCCTGGGACACCCCGGTGGCACCGGGGCGGGGGGAGATGTCCGGCTGCCAACCCCCGCCATTAGGACAATCAGAAGCGCGGCTGGTTGATTTTTTTCCCCCTATTTATCCATTTATCCTTTCCCTGGGCGCGTCTCCCGCTCCCGCTCCGGGTCCCGCTGAGTGGGGTGAGGGCAGAGACTCGCCGCGGTTGCTGCAGCCAGGAGGAACGGGGTGAATTCGGTGGGGGTGGGGGGGACGACACCTCAAAACCAGCCCCACAAATCCCCCGCTCCTGACCCCGAGAGGCAGCGATGGAAAAAAAAAAAAAAAAATCCACAATACGGGACACGGGCGGCTTTGTAACCGGAACGAGCGTGCTTTAAATCCTTTAATAAGGATTCGTCGGAGGGAAAGCCGGTGCCAGCGGCCGGGATAACTCTAGTTCCGGCAGCAACAAGGGCTCCGCTTCTCCGCTGCTGGTTTTGGGAAAGGGGGGCGAGCGGGACGGCCGGGCGCGCTCCTACGGCGGGTCTCAAACCGGCGGGAGACGAACTGACGGGAAAACATTTGCCAGGGAGGGTTTTCACTAATCAGGGCAGCGCCGAGGCCACGAGATCCCGTCGTCATCGTCACAACCACGAGCCGCGACCGAGGGGCGTTGCTCCCCCGCCGATATTTTTGGGTGCCAGGGAAGCCCGGTCGCAAAGGGAGGCAGGAACAGAGCTGTTGCCTCCTCCCTACCCCCAGATATCGGCCAGGTTCGGACCTACCAGCTCCCAAACCCTCCTGCCGAGCTCTCGCTGCGGGAGGAATTATTAAACCTCCTAAATCTTGGCAAGACCCACCCCCCCCCCCCCCCCCCAGCCCTGAAACGGCAGCAAAAGCTTCCGGCTCTCGTGATGCGCCCGAAACTCGGCCGGGCGGGTGGAAGGGGAGCCAGAGGAGAGAGCGGGGTGACGCACGGCGGAGGGTTGGCCTGGCATCACCCGGCAGAGCCGGGCTCTTCATTTCATCCCAGCCCGGTCCTGAGCCGGCGGAAGCTGCGGGAAGCTGGAGGGGGGGGTACAGGATGGGCCCCTGCCCGGGCTGGCAAAGCCCTGAGTGAGAAAATCCTGCCTCGGAGCTAAGACGGCTTTCCCCGATCAGCCTCCGGTGAGCCCGGATCCCGCTCCTCCTCCCAGCTCTCGGTGTTGGGTGTCCCGAGAGCGGGGAGCGGAGCGGGGATGGGGGCTGGCACCCCCGCGGCAGGGAAAGGCCCGGAGGAGGGAGCCAAGCCCAAACCAGGGAGCCGGAGCAATTTTCCAGCGGCTTTTCAAGGGCCTCCGCGGCCGATAATTAAAAAGAAGGAGCAAGTAAACACTCCCAAAGTGTTTCCTGAGGCTGGGCGCTCCGTCAGCGGTAAAGCAGAGGGTTTCCCTCCCCGGCGCAGCGCCGTTACGCACCAAACCCCGGAAGCCCGAGCGGTTGCGGGCACCGAGCAGCTGCTCCCGGTTCCGTGTCCAGCACCGCAGGCGCCCGGCGCCCTCCGGATCGCGACCACACGAACCGCGGGGACCCCAGGCAGCCCCGGCATGGGCAATTCCAGCCCCGGAGGGCAAAACTCCTCCTCGGAGGGGAAGAAAGCAGCCACCCCCCTGCCCCTCTCACCCTTTTTGAACTCCTCCAGCATGGCGTCCAGCTTGGTGTCGTGGAAGACGACGTGGACGGGGTGGTTGTAGAATTTGGTGATGGTTTTGAGGGGCGTGCAGTCGTCGGGGTCGACGAAAGCCAGGTCCTTGACGTAGAGGATGTCCATGATGTTGGAACGCTCGTCCTCGTAGACGGGGATGCGGGTGTAGCCGCTCTCCATGATCTCCGACATGGTGTTGAAGTCCAGGATGGCGTCGCTGTTGATCATGAAGCAGTTCTGCAGCGGGGTCATCACGTCCTCCACCGTCTTGGTGCGCAGCTCCAGGGCCCCCTGGATCATGTTGAGCTCTTCCCTCACCAGGTCGTTGTAGGGTTCCGTCACCTTCAGCATCTCCACCAGCTTCTCCCGGTTGTAGACGGTGCCGATCTCCTGCCCCAGGATGCAGTCCAGGAGCTTGCTGACGGGGTAGGAGAGGGGGAACGTCACCAGCATGAAGAACTTGGTGACCACGATGGTGTTGGCGCCCACGGCCAGGCCGTGGCGGGAGCAGAGCGCCTGGGGCACGATCTCCCCGAAGATGACGATGCCGATGGTGGAAGCCACGACGGCGCCGATGCCGGAGCCGATGAGGTCATCGAGGAGGATGGTGAGGGTGGTGTTCACCAGCACGTTCCCCAGCAGCAGGGAGCAGAGCAGATAGTTGCCTTTCCGGCGGATGGGCTCGATTTTCCGGGCGTAACGCTTCTCCTTCTCGGTGCCGCAGTTCTGCACGATGCGCAGCTCCATGGGATCCAGCGCCATCAGGCCCAGGTTGAGCCCGCTGAACATCCCCGACAGCACCAGCAGCCCGGCGATGAGGATCACCTGCAGCCAGAGGGGCAGCAGCGACTTCTTCTCCTCCAACACCACGATCTGCCCGTCGGCGCCTTGGTGGGGCACCCAGGGCTGGCCGGGCTGGCGTTGGGTGCAGAGGACGTAGGTCTTGGCCTGCTCGTCTTTGCGCAGGGGTTGGACGCGGACCCTCAGCAGGGCCGAGGTGTCGCGGGCCTCGGCCAGGCCGGGTTGCACCAGCAGGTCCTGCGAGCGTTCGGGGCAGGTGCCGTTGGCCACCGAAGCGTTGTTGGCGGTAGCCGGCCGCAACTCGGCGAAGGCCACCCGCTCGCTGGTGCCGGGGCCCAGCCCCAGCCCGTAGAGGCGAAGCAGCACCTCGCTGCCCTCCGTCACCTGGATGGGCCCGCGGGCCGGAGCCCCCGCCGCCGGCTTCGTGCTTTCCTCCAGCCGCATCCCCAGGATCATGCTGTCCCCCGCCGGCACCGCTGTCCCGCCGCCGGGCAGCGCCAGCAGCAGCAGCAGCGGCGGCAGCAGCGGGGGGGGAGACGACAGCGACAGCGACAACGAGGAGGAGGAGGAGGAGGAGGGGGCTCCGCTGCCCCCCCCGGCCCCGCCGCCCCGCCGCCGCCGCCCGCCGCCCGGCGCCATGTTGGTGTCTCGCGGGGCCGCCGCGCTCGCGGCAGCGTCACACGCCGCGCCACGCCCTCGGGGAGGGGGGGTGGGGGGGAACGAGGCGGGAGGGGGGGGGGGGGAGGAGACGACACATGACGTCACCCCGCCCCGCCCCGCCGGCGCGCCTTAAGGAGGCCATGGCGGCGGGGCAATGGAATGGGGGTGGGGACCGCAGATGGGGGGGGGGGGGGCTGCGACGAGGATGGGGGAGACCCGGAGAGGGGTGAGGGGGTGTCACCGGGGTGGGGGGTATCGGTTGGGTGGGGGGTGTCCGCCGGGGAAGGAGGGTGCGTGGGGGGCCAGGGGGCACTAGGACTTGGGGGGGGGGGGACGAACGACACGCTAGGGGGGGCACTAGGACCATGGGGGGGCACTAGGACCATGGGGGGACACTAGGACCATGGGGGGGCACTAGGGCCTGGGGGGCACTAGGGCCTGGGGAGGGGACGCTCAATAGGACCTAGGGGGTACTAGGATCTGGGGGTGGTGGGGGGGGCGGCACTAGGACCTGGAGGGCACTAGGACCCGGGGAGGGGACACTCGCTAGGACCTGGGGGGGCACGAGGACCTGGCGGACACGCTAGTACCTGTTGGGGAGGGGGGCACTAAGACCTGGGGGCGGTGCTAGGACCTGGGGGGGGGGCGCACTAGGACCTCGGGGATGGGGGCACTAGGACCTTGTGGGAGGGGGACGACGACACTAGGACCGGGGGCGGGAGCACTAGGACCTGGGTGGGGAGACACTGGAACCTGGGGGGAGGGGGGCACTAGGACCTGGGGCGGAAGACGACGACACTAGGACCGGGGGGGGCACTAGGACCGGGGGGGGCACTAGGACCTGGGGGGAAAACTAGGCTCCCGGGGGCACTAGGACCGAGGGGGTGGGGGGTGGGGGGGGTGGGGGGGGGCACTAGGACCTGGGAGGGGCACTAAGACCGGGGAGGGGGAGGACGACGACACTAGGACCGGGGGGGCACTAGGACCCTGGGGGGGCACTGGGACTGGGGGGCAAGACGACGACACTAGGACCGGGGGGAGAAGGCGACGACCCTCGGACCGGGGGGCACTAGGGCGGAGGGGGGGGGGGAAGGGGGGCAGGACGGGCACTAGGACCAGGGGGGCAGCGAGTCAAGTGCGCGCCAGATCCATGCGCGGACCCTTTAAATCTGCCGGAACTACGTCGCCTCCGCGCGCGCCTCGCCTCCCCGTTGACAGACAGGCGGCGCGGCCAACCGGCGAGCGGGGCGGGGCCGCGCGAAGGCCAATGGGCGGGTAGGGCGGGGCGGCGCGAAGGCCAATGGGCGGGTAGGGCGGGGCGACGGAGGGAAGATGGCGGCGGCGGCGGGCCGGTGGCGGGCCGGGCTGGCGCTGCTGGCCGTGGCGCTGGGGCTGGGCGGGCCGCGGGCCGAGCAGACGGAGGAGCACCTCAAGCGTGAGCACTCGCTCTCTAAGCCGTACCAGGGTGAGTGTGGGGCAGGGGGGGGGGTGGCGGACCATGTCCGGTACCCGCTACCGGCGCCCGGTACCGACGGTGCGTGTGGGCCGCAGGTGTGGGCTCGGCCAGCTCTGGGCTGTGGGACCTGCTGGGCAACGCCATGGTCATGACCCAGTACATCCGCCTCACCCCCGACGTGCAGAGCAAGCAGGGAGCCGTCTGGAACCGAGTGGTGAGTCCCCGAGGGCGGGGAGGCCTGTACCGGGGCGGTGGGGTGTGAACCGGGATGGGATGGGGGGCTCTGAGGGACCGGGGGGTGCCCCCCCGTGGGGGATGGGATAGTGCTGGGGGGCGGCAGGAGCGGGTTCAAGCCAGGTTGGGGGGGGAGGGAGTGGGTTTGGGGGTGAGTGGGGGGAATTGGGGGCTGGGGAGGGGGTTTTGAGACAGCTGGGGGTGGTGGAGGGTCCTGAGGGAGAGGGGGTTTGGGGTGTGGGGGGAGAGGGGGGGCTGGGGAAGGGGGTTTGAGCTGGGGGGGACACGGTGACAACGACAAGCACCGGTGTGGGCCATATGAGGGAGCGTGGGGGTCCCGGCCAGCAGGGATTTACTGGGGGGGGAGGTGGGTACTTGTGGGGGGGTTTGGAGACTGAGCTGGGGGTGGTGGGGGGTCCTGAGAGAGGGGATTTGGGGTGTGGGTAGGGCTGGGGGGGGTGACTGGTGGGGAGGGGGGGGTGACTGGTGGGGAGTGGGGGCTGGGGAAGGGGTTTTGAGCTGGGGGGGACACGGTGACAACGACAAGGACAGGTGTGGGCCATATGAGGGAGCATGGGGGTCCCGGCCAGCAGGGATTTACTGGGGGGGAGGTGGGTACTTGTGGGGGGTTTGGAGACTGAGCTGGGGGTGGTGGGGGGTCCTGAGAGAGGGGATTTGGGGTGTGGGTAGGGCTGGGGGGGGTGACTGGTGGGGAGGGGGGCTGGGGAAGAGGGGTTGGGGGGTGTTTGGAGACTGAGCCGGGGGTGGTGGAGGGTCCTGAGGGAGAGGCGATTTGGGGTGTGGGTAGGGCTGGGGGGGGGTGACTGGTGGGGAGTGGGGGCTGGGGAAGGGGTTTTGAGCTGGGGGGGGGACACACGGTGACAACGACAAGGACAGGTGTGGGCCAAATGAGGGAGCGTGGGGGTCCCGGCCAGCAGGGATTTACTGGGGGGGGAGGTGGGTATTTGTGGGGGGTTTGGAGACTGAGCTGGGGGTGGTGGGGGTCCTGAGAGAGGGGATTTGGGGTGTGGGTAGGGCTGGGGGGGGTGACTGGTGGGGAGGGGGGCTGGGGAAGAGGGGTTGGGGGGGGTTTGGAGACTGAGCCGGGAGTGGTGGAGGGTCCTGAGGGAGAACGGGTTTGGGGTGTGGGTAGGGCTGGGGGGGTGACTGGTGGGGAGGGGGGGCTGGGGAAGGGGGTTTGAGCTGGGGGGGGGTGTGTGTTTGTCTTGGCTGAGGGGGCTGGGCAGGTTTGGGCCAAACGAGGGAGGGTGGTGGGGGGGTTACTGGGGGTGGGGGGTTGTTTTGAGGGGCTGGAGACTGAGCTGGGGGTGGTGGGGGGGTCCTGAGTGAGGGGATTTGGGGTGTGGGGGTGTGGGTAGGGCTGGGGGTAAGGGGGTTTGAGCTGGGGGGAGTCTTGGCTGGGGGGTGCTGGGAAGGTCTGGGCTAAATGAGGGAGCGTGGGGGTCCGGGCCAGGAGCTATAGGGGGTTTACTGGGATGGGTGGGGGCTGGTTTTGGGGGTTTATTTGGGATGCAGGAGGTGCTGGGGCTGGGCCAAGGTGATGGTGGGGGGAATTGGGGTGGACTGTGGGGTGGTGGGGAGCTGGCTGGGAGTGGTGAGTGGGGCTGGGGAGGTCCATGGGGGTTGGAACTGGAGGTACCAGCTTCCAGCCTTTGGTGTGGTGATTCCTGCAATATCTGAGCCCCCCCCCGTGTGGATTTGGGGTGTCTGTGCTGACCAGTTTGGGGTCTCTCATGGGACCACCGTGACCGGAGCATCCCCGCAGCCCCCTTTGCTGTGCCCACGTCTCAGAGCGGGGCCGGTAAAGCGGCAGCTCCAGGTGGTGTGTGTGCGCCAGCGCTGCGCTCTGTTAAGGTGTTTTGCTGCCCCTCGCGAGCCTTTCGCCTAGCAGACAGCAAAGTTGCCTCGAATACCTTGATAATTCCTGTTTAATTTCAATTTGGGGTTGAAATCGGTGGGATTTTTGTGCCCCGGAATCCAGCCCGCTCCATAGTGGTTTGGGAAATGCTCTACGAGACCAGAGGCGATCCATTGCGCTCGATTTTTATTGTTATAAAGTATTGAGGGAGATTTGGTTTTTCACTGGGGCCAACGGCCGGCTTCACGTCGCCTGAGCGAATCTGTTGTGAGCTTGTTGCGTTCTGTGCCCGTTCGCGCAGGGAATTTATCGGTAGCTCAAGAACTAATTGGCTCATCAGCAATTAAGAAGCTGGAGCTGCTCCTCGGGCTCCTTCTGCTCTCTTTTTCCCAGGTGTGAGTTATTCATTTTGCCAGAGTTGCTGTTGCCTCAGAATAGTGTGAGATCAGAATTGGTTCTTTGGCTTTTTATAGCTGTGGGTAACGACCATTTCCCTCGCCTTCATGATGTCCCTCGGGATTAATTATTCTTGCTCGCAGCCGAAATATAGGACAGCGCGGTCCGTTGGCGAGGGAAACGGGGAGCGGCGGTGTGCTCTCCGGTTTGGTGGCACGTGGAGCTGCTGGTGGTGGCAGGGGACGGCGCAGCGGAGGGTGCTGGCATGAGGGACATCCACATTTCACATCTTCGCGCTTTTTTTTTTTTTTCTTTTTCCCGCAGCCGTGTTACCTGCGAGACTGGGAGATGCAGGTGCATTTTAAAATCCACGGCCAAGGCAAGAAAAACCTGAACGGAGACGGTTTTGCCATCTGGTACACCAAGGATCGCATGCAGCCGGGTAAAGCGTCTGCGGTAGCTGCCGGGGGGGGCTGTGCCTTCGAGGGGAAGGTGTCGGGTGGTACGTGCCACCTTCTCAGGACACTTTCTCCCCGGTCTGTAGGCTCACTCGGGGAAATCGCGGTGTTTTGGGGCCTTAGGGCTGTTTTTCTTTCGCCCTGGCAGGCACAGAGGGCGTACAGCCCGTGCATGAGGCTGCCTCTGAGCCTCGGCACCCTGCGCTGGGAGGGTTTAGCCTGGGAGGCTGGGGTCAGCTCGGGGACAGGCGGATTTGGGATTGTTTTGCCCTGATCTTGAGATGGGTGGTGTTAATGGGATGCGTGGGGCCTCCCGTGCTGGGAGTTGGCTCCTTAAAAAACAGGCTGCAGAGGAAGCTCCATCCTTAACCAGCAAAGGGTGGGGGATTTAATCTGACTTCCCTGCCTGGAGGGTCTGCGTACGCAATTAACTGCTCAGGGATGGCTGAGCATCAGGATGAACAGGAAGGGATGGCTAACAAACCCTTTGCAATGCCCGCATGGCCTTGCCGTCCTTATCCGTAGCCTCTTCTTCCTTCTAGGACCTGTCTTCGGAAGCAAGGATAACTTCCTGGGCTTGGGAGTGTTCGTGGACACCTACCCAAACGAGGAGAAGCAGCAGGAGGTGAGCTAGAGAGGATAAACGGGACCGTGCTCCCTGCCGGCTGCCTGCTGAGCGTGGCAGGGCCAGCGCCGAGGTCACGGCTTGCGTCGCTGCGAGCGCAGCTCTTCGTCGGCGCGGCGCGATCTTCTTTGAGCTCTTCAATCAGAGACCAGATATTTCTCCGCTGCCGTTCCCCGCCGTGCTCTGCGTAGTTGGTTTTTCTCCCTAGGGAGGCACTAACCCTTCGGAAAAAGCTTGCGGGGTGGTCGCGTGGTCAGCTTTACCCAGAGAAAAGCCTTCCAGGGGCAGGAGAAGACTAGCTGGTGACACCGCCTCTGCGTGGTGAGCTCCTGTGGTCTTCGTAGACCTCGAGTAGAGCGGTGCCCGAGCTGCCAGCCCAGGCCTGGCTGCGTGCCGGGGCTGTTTCCTGGCGGGAGGCTTTCCCTGCTCTCAGGGATGCAGCGTGACTGCGCTCTGCCTCTTTGAAAGACGCCCGACTAAACGTCTTTGTGTTCCTGACGTAGCCGTTGGTTGTTTGGGGTTTGTTGGCGTCCGTTCCGGTGGAGAAGGAAGCGCAGAAGCAGTTAAAACGGGGTCCTTCCCACCCTTATGCCGGAATGGGTTTCATAGCTCTGAAACAGAAGCTGGACCTTTCCTTACTTCTAGTTTATCCTAAAAAATAGGCTCTGTTTTACCCCGAGACCTTGGTGTCAGCCCCGCTGCCCCGCCGGAGCCCCTTCAGCCCGGGGGGAGAGCCAAAAGGGCGCAGTTGGGATGTGCCCTGACCTAGGAGCTGCCGAGTTGAGTAACTACCAGCTTTTCTGTTTTGTTTAAACATCCAAAGCAGCCGGCTCCGGCGCAGGGGTGGACTTTGTGCTCCTAAAAAACCTTTACGAGCTGCCTGGCGCCGCGTTACCGGCAGCGCTCAGGGATTAGCGTGGCGTTGGATGCATCTTGTTGATTTGCGGGGTGGCGGCTCTGCTTTTTTTTGTGGGGTAAAAAGGCGCACAACAGGCTTTATTTAAAAAAAAAAATAAATAAATCAGCGGAACGTGGCTGTCCGGTTTCTCGGAGAGGGCTGCCCTCCTCCGGTGGAGCTCTGAGGAAGGGAAGAGATGGAGAAATGCTGGTCGGCCAGTTGCTGTAATTCACAGTTGTTTGGTTTGTTTTTTTTTTTTTTTTCTTGCCTTTAAAAGGATGAAAAAGAAGGGTTTTATCCTGGAGGGAAGAGGGACAGGTTAGTTGTGGGTCCCTGGGGAGCGGTTGTGGCTGACGTGTCCCCCGTTGGGGCGCTGGCTTTAGCGCGAGTGAGCTCCTGCGCCGTGAGGAGGAGAAACGCCAAGGACGTGGCGATGCTTGATGTGGCTTTCGCCCACCGGCGCCGTTTCCCAGCCGCGTGTCCCGGGATTCAGCGCCTAAAGCCCTCTCTGCTTTAGCCTCCGCTAAGCCGATAACGCGCTGAGCTCTCCAGGGAGGAAGTTTCCGGGTTGCAGGTTAATACTAACTCTGGTCCGTGACTGTCTTGCTTCTGTGCTCTTTCTCGCTTTGCGATAACCCTGGACTGGCAGGCTCAGAAGAGGAGGTACAGCCCGGGAAATCAGGTACTTGCTCTTGCTCACCCACCCGTTCCCACGCTGTCGGGTTTCCCCTTGGCTTATGCTCAAGGAATTCCCTCTTCCGAGCTCCAGATATCCCTGGGTGTGCCCAGAAATCCCTGTGTGAGCCGGGAGACTGCATGGAAACGGGCTGTCCTCCATCCCCGATGTCTGGAAGCCCCGAGGAAGGCTTGGGGGACGAAGCGGCGTCGTGCCGTTATCTTATTGAGACGGATTCTTGGAGGGTTGAAGGAGTTTGGGGTCCGTAGGGCTGTCGCGGCTCTCGACCCCGGAGCCGTGGCCGGTGGGGTGAGAGCAGGAACTCGCCCCCAGCCTTGTTTCCCCTTCGCAGCGCGTCTTCCCCTACATCTCGGCCATGGTGAACAACGGTTCCCTCACCTACGACCACGACCGGGACGGGAGACCGACGGAGCTGGGGGGTTGCACGGCCATGGTGCGCAACCTCAACCACGACACCTTCCTGGTGATCCGCTACGTGAAGAGGAGACTGACGGTGAGTCCTGCCTGCCGGGGGGGCCGGGCGGGCAGCGGCGCCGCGGCGGGGCTAAGGGACCCTCTTCTTTCTCAGGTGTTGATCGATATCGACGGTAAGCACGAGTGGAGGGACTGCATCGACGTGCCGGGCGTGCGCTTGCCCCGCGGGTATTACTTTGGGACCTCTTCTGTCACCGGCGACCTGTCAGGTACTGCCCCGGGGTCTTGTTTTCCAGGCAGCTCCTGCGCAGTTTTGGGCGTCTGGAGGCGCAGCTTGGTAGCCGGTGGGGCTTACGGAAGCGCCTGAGGACCTTTCAATGCTTTAAGCTGCGAGAGGGAGCCTTGTTTTTTTGTCTTGCAGCAACTCCCGAGGAGCCCAAAGCCATGTCTGGGCACGTTGTTTCCCTGAGTGCTCTGTTTAGGCAGCGCTTCCCGCTTTCCTTAAGCTCCCAGCGTGGCCACAGCCCAACCTCAGCCGGCCTCTCTCAATGACACAGCGGCAAAGTGGCTGTACCGGCTTGGCCGGAGGGTCTGTCTCCAAAACATGTGCCTTGGGAGGAGTAAAAACAGGATGAGCACTGAAAAAAACCCATCTGCGCTCTCCTGCCCCAAGGGCAGTGCCGACAAGAGCCGCTGCTGTCGCTGCAGACACCGCAGGGGTTACAGCCAAGCCAGGGTGCTCGCTCCTCATCCCTGACTCTGTCTCTGGGTGTATTCCGCTTCGGATTTCGTAGCCCGCTGGCTATCGCCCGCCCATGATTGAGGGAGGGATGAGCCGGGTGTGCTCGGAAACGGCGGCGCAACGTGGGCCGACGTACGTCGGGTTTTGCAAAGAGCTAAAGTCAAAGCTCCCCGCCTTCCTCGGAATAATCCTTCCCTCCCGGCGCTGCCTGAGGTGCCGTCAGGCCTGACGTTACCCCGCTCGGCCTCTTTCGGCAGGTTTTAAGCCCGATTTGAGTTCTGCCTCGACAAAAGCGCATTGATGGCCGGTGTCTGGGCCCATTGTTGGTTCCAACAAAAGTTCCTTTTCTCTCTCCGGTCTGTGCCCGGGGAGCTGGCAGGCTGGCCCGGAGCACTCCCCTTCTCCCGCTAATAACCCCGCCATCACAAGCAAAAGGAAGTAGGGCCACGTGAGGCCGATGCCAACGCATTCCCTTCGGGTGGCCGAGCGGTTTCGAGTCAGATGATCTCCCGCTCTGGGGCTGTTTGTTGGGTTTTTTTTTTTTTTTTTTTTTCAGTTTAAGTAGCTTAAAAGGTTCCTCATGTTGGCAGAGGGCCCTGCGCTGGGCGCAGCTCTCGGCCCGGCATAGATCCTGCCCTGCGGAGGTGAGTTTTCCCCCCCATGGGAAGGGAGAGCCAGCGCCTTTGCCCCGAGTGAGAGCATCCCTGTGGCACTCGAGTCCCCCGGCCAGAGCCGTATTTCTCGGTGACTCCTCGGGACACTTTTCCGCTCTGCTTCCAGACAACCACGACATCATTTCGCTGAAGCTTTACCAGCTGACGGTGGAGCGGACGCCGGAGGAGGAGAAGCGGGACCGAGAGGTGTATCTGCCGGTCGTGGACAACCTGAAGCTGCCGGGAAGTGAGTAGGATCCACCGGCCTCATGCCGGGAGGGAAGGTGTGACCAGCACGGAATGGGGAGGGACCCGCAGGGGTGTGGAGCTGCGGCGCTCGCGGAGCAGGAACCGCGTTGTCTCGCCAGCAAAGCAGCCGAGCTCCAGCTGGAATCGGGAGGTCTGTGCCCTGTTCTTCCCACCGACGGTTGTTCTTGTCCACTGTGCGGCACAACTGGTGTCACGGCCCGTTTGGTGTGGCTGTAGCGGGCGGCAGCGCTCCTCCTCGGAGAAGCGCTGCCCTCCTGGAGGATCCCAGCCCGCTCGGCTAAGCGTGTCCGCTCCACTTTGGTCATACCGTGACCAGAACGGGGTGTGCTGGTCCACTGGAAGCTCCCGGAGGTTTGAACCTCGATGGTGCCGCCTCTCCTCCAGAAATCCCGCCGCAGACATGTCCACGAGCCCCTTGTGCGTCCTGAGGTCTCGGGCCTCCGGGATTTCCGATGAGCTGAGCCCCAGAGCTTTGGGGAGCCCAACCCTGGGGTGGTGTGAGCCTGGCAGGGTGTGAGTGGGGTTACTGGTGTGTCATGTGTGGCGGCCAAACCCACCTCGGGCAGGCGAATCTCAGCTGGGTTTTGGGGTGCTGGGTGCTCACAGGCTGGTTTTCTTCCTCTGCCACGCAGTGGAGGCGCCGCTGGAGCCCATGAGCGGCCTGGCTCTCTTCTTAATCGTTTTCTTCTCCCTCGTTGCCATCGTTTTCGCCATCGTCATCGGAGTCATCGTCTACAACAAGTGGCAGGAGCAGAGCCGGAAACACTTCTATTGACTTGGGAACCACCCCCGGCCCCGGGGGATGGCCCATTGCTAGTCCTTGCTAGCCACATCCCGACTCCCACCCATCCTAGACTGGCCGGAGCGTGATGGACCAACCCTCATGGCAGGGACCCTCGTTGTCCCCCTTGAAATCCCCAGCGGGAACGGCTGCGGCTTCTTACTGGGCTCCAGAACTCTCGCGCTGCTGCCGGGGCAGAGCAGGGGGATCCCCAGCGTGGCGTACGACGGACTGGGAGCCGAGCGCCGCGGGGACGGACGCGAGGAGCTTTGCTTTGTGAGTTGTTGAGGAGGACGGGGCTGTGCCGCGGGGCGCCGGCGGTGCCGAGCCATCTCTCTGCCGTACTGGGAGCCCCAAGGCCTGCGGAAGACACCACCTCGGCTGTGAAATCCGTCTGAGAGGGATGCCAGCGAGCGCCTGCTTTCCTCTCCGGACTCCTACGATAACCCTTTTGCAGCATTACCGTAACCCTCGTGACCCTTTGTCTCAAGCGGTTTCATTTCCAGGAGGGATTTTCCAAGCTGTTCATCCTGCTCCGGCTGCTTTCCATCACCTGCCTTTGGAGACCGGGCTGCTTTTCGTTGTACTTTGGATTCCCCCGCCGCCGTGCAACCCCTCTCTGTCCCGCAGGACGCTGAGGTTTGGGTTTTTTTTCGGGGCAGGGGATGCTCATGGTTTTCCCCGGCGGTGAGGCAGGTGGAGTTGGGAACCTGGCCGGCTGCCGGGCTGCCCCTCCCTTTGGGGACAGCCCCCTCCTCGCTGTGGGGTGTAGCACCGGCTTCCCTATTTTTAAGAACAATTCGCTGCTGCATCTCGGGGCTCGGCCCCTCTCCCCGCTCCGTAGGGTTGGCACCGAGCATGCCGCCGCCTCCGCACGCCTCCCATCCCGCACCCGTCCCGTCTTGCGTGTCGTGTCGTGGCTTCTGGCAGGTTTTATCCCCATCCCGGGCTTCCCCCGCCTCGGTGCTCGCCGCATCCCCGGGGCCCCTCCCGAGGAGGAGCTGAGCCTCGTGGGGCGATTCCCCAGCCTCTCGGAGCCGGAGCTCTCGCTGCCTTTCAGGGAGTCGTGGTTTCTTCCTACCTCAGTGACTGCTTTCGGTCAACCATTTCTCTGCGTTCCTCTTGCCCGCCGTCACAGCCGCCTTCACCCCCCCGGGGACCCCGTGAGGTGGTGGCAAAGAGGGCGCGCGGTCCCCGGTGGGACCCAGGAGTGGGAGATACAAGTGCAGTTTGTCCCAGGGCCGTTTTAGTGGCTCTGGGGACATCAAGATGGCAAATTCGCCAGCCCCAGCAGCGGCAGCACCCTCCTCGCCGGCGTCCCGCGGAGCTGTGTCCTTGTCCCGCTGCTTTCCAGGACACTCGCACCCAGGATGGACCCTCGTGGTGGGGGATGGGGTCCCAGCGGTACCCAGGGGACGGGTCGGGGGGGACGGACACGCGTGGCTGGCGGTTTTTCGGCAGGATGCTGTCACCGGGGTAGGTGGGAGCTGTTTCCGAAGTGCCCGATGATGGTTGTGGTGTGAAAGGAAGAGGGTTTGTGGTTGTTTTTTTTTCCCTCTGGCGTTTTGCCTCTTTGCCTGAAAACCAGGAGCGAAAGGTGCGCGCCTCTCCCTGGAGCTGTAACTGGTGTCTCGGAATAAACATCGGTGTGTGTGTGTGTGACACGGCTGTACCTGTTGTCACCCCCCCCAGGCCCCTGGATGCCGCATTTCCTCCCCAAACCCAGCCCGTCGCGAGTCGGGGGCTGCGTCCCGGTGCTGCGGGGCTCCCCAAAATGGAGTAGCTTCTTTGTCGGCCACAGAATCCCAGACTCTTCAGAGTTGGAAGGGACCTCTAGAGATCATCCAGTCCCACTCCCCTGCTGAAGCAGGATTGCCCAGAGCACATCACTCAGGGCTGCATCCAGGTGGGGCTTGAAAGTCTCCAGAGAAGGGACCCCACACCCTCCCTGGGCAGCCTGTTCCAGGGCTCCGTCACCCTCACCGTAAAGAAGTTTTTCCGTGTATTTGAATGGAACTTCCGATGTTCCAACTTGTGCCCATCACCCCTCGTCCTGTCATTGGGAACCATTGAGAAGAGTCCGGCTCCATCCTCCTTCAGCCCACCCTTTAGACACTTGTGTGCCATAATAAGGTCTCCCCTCGGCCTCCTCTTCTCCAGGCTGAAGAGTCCCGGCTCTCCCAGCCTTTCCTCATGAGGGAGATGCTCCAATCCCTCCATCATCTTTGTTGCCCTTCGCTGGACTCGCTCCAGCAGTTCCCTGTCTCTGTTGAACTGGGGAGCCCAGAACTGGACACAGGATTCCAGTTGTGGCCTCACCAGTGCAGAGTAGAGGCGGAGGATGACCTCCCTTGACCTGCTGGCCACACTCTTCCCTATGCAGCCCAGAATTGCGTTGGCCTTCGTGGCGACAAGGGCACGTTGCTGGCTCATGGATAATTTACTGTCTACCAAGACCCCCAGATCCTTTTCTTCAGAGCTGCTTTCCAGCAGGTCCCCCCCTAACCTATACTGGTGCCTGACATTCTTCCTCCCCAGCTGCAGGACCCTACGCTTGTCCTTGTTGAACCTCATGAGGTTCTTCTCTGCCCAGCTCTCCAGCCTGGCCAGGTCACGCTGGATGGCAGCACGGCCCTGTGGGGTGTCAGCCACCCCTCCCAGTTGGGGATCATCAGCGAAATCGCTGAGGGTACGCTCTGTCCCCTCGTCCAGGTCGTTGATGAATATATTGACCAAAATTGGGCCGAGTGTTGACCCCTGGGGGACACCACTGGTCACAGGCCTCCAACTCGACTCCGTGCCACCGATCACAACCCTCTGAGTCCTGTCACAGCCCGCTCTCGATCCACCTCGTCTAGGTCCCCTCCCACCCCAGGGACATGCTTTGGCTGTCGCTGCAGGTGGCTTTTATTAAAGAGGTGACGCTGGCTGGGTGGTGTCCCTGGGGGTGGCACATCAGGGGTGGCCCGTGCTGCCCGCGGGACGCTCGCCCCCGGCACGGCGCAAGCCCTCCAGGGGGTTCACCAGCTTCATGGCCAAATAACCCTGCGCGGGGGGGAGAGAGGGGAGCTTGGCGGGGGGGTTTGCACCCGCTGTGGAGGGGGGGGGGAATTGGGGGTCGGCCGTTCCGCCGTGCTCCCCCCTCCACGCTCACCGGGGCGGCGTAGACGAAGGTGAAGAGCAGGGCGAGGAGCAGCAGCAGGGCCAGCGCCAGGCTGAGGCGGCAGCGGTGGTGCCGCCATAGGCCGTGGCGCAGGACGCGCAGCGGCGCCTGGAGCCACAGGAAGGACCACTCCGGCCGCCTGCGGGGGACGCCCACCTCAGACACCCCCTGGCGCCCCAGTGTCCCCCCCCACCCCCCCTCCCCACCCATTCCCCGAGGTCGGGGCACGAGCCCCTCGCCCCAGGGACTCACACAGGCGCCGGGAGCGTCGGGTACATGTTGGGATCCCCCCGGCCTTTCCCTGCCGGCCGCTCTTCCGCCTCCTTTGCCGTCAGCAGCTCCAGGCTCAGCTCCAGTT
>VMED01000067.1:0-62286 GCA_008658365.1 Alca torda | reverse complement strand
AAAATTTGAACCCCAAAAACCCCAACCCAAAATTCTACCCAAGCCAAAATTCTACCCAACCCACTCCAAATTTCTAACCCGAAAAATCCAACTGAAAACAACCCAAATCAAACCCAAAATCTAACTGAAAAGAAACAAAAATCCACCCCAAAAAATCCAATCCCAAAAAAAACCAAAAACTCAACCGAAATATTTAAACCAAAAAAAACCAACCCTAAAAAAACAACAATAAAATCCACCCCAACTTACTCCAAATCCCAGGCTTCAAGGCCAGCATGGACGGCATTGGAGGAACCTGACCTGCTTGAAGATGTCCCTTCTCATGGCAGCCCCACCACTGCGGGCAGCACATCAGCGGTTCCCGTGCCACCACCGCCAGACAATCAGTGCTGGCCCTGCCACGGCCATGTCACAATGGCTGCCTGACACGCCCACGGAAGGGTAAAAATCCAACGCCAAAAATCCAACCCAAAATCCAACACAAAAATTTGAGCTCCAAAAATCCAACCCAAAATCCAACACAAAAATTTGAAGCCCAAAAGCCCCAACCCAAAATTCTACCCAACCCAAAATTCTACCCAACCCATAATTCTACCCAACCCACTCCAAATTTCTAACCCGAAAAATCCAACTGAAAACAACCCAAATCAAACCCAAAATCCAACTGAAAAGAAACAAAAATCCACCCCAAAAAATCCAATCCCAAAAAACCCAAAAACTCAACCGAAATATTTAAACCAAAAAAACCAACCCTAAAAAAACAACAATAAAATCCACCCCAACTTACTCCAAATCCCAGGCTTCAAGGCCAGCATGGACGGCATTGGAGGAACCTGACCTGCTTGAAGATGTCCCTTCTCGTGGCAGCCCCACCACTGCGGGCAGCACATCAGCGGTTCCCATGCCACCACCGCCAGACAATCAGTGCTGGCCCTGCCGCCAGAATGTCAGAATGGCTGCCTGACACACCCGCACAGGGGTAAAAATCCAACCCCAAAAATCCAACCCAAAATAAACAGTCAAAAATCCAACCCAAAATCCAACCTGACATTCAACACAAGCAACAAGGAACATCTAACGTTACAAAATCCAACCGTAAAAAAACAACTCAAAAAACCCCAAGCCCAACCCAACCAACCTAAAATCCCAGGGTTCAAGGCCAGCTTGCACGGCATTGGGGGAATCGGACCTGCTTGAAGATGTCCCTTCTCACGGCAGCCCCACCACTGCGGGCAGCACATCAGCAGTTCCCGTGCCACCACCGCCAGACAATCAACGCCGGCCCTGTCGCCGGCATGTCACAATGGCTGCCTGACACGCCTGCACAGGGCTAAAAATCCAACTCAAAATAGACAACCTGAAACAGCCAAAACCCAACACAAACTCCAAGAAAAAAACGTAAAATTCACCCCAAAATATCAAATCCCAAAACATCTAAACCCCAAAATTGCAACCACAAAAAATCCAAAATCCAACCCACCAAAACCAATTCCACCTACAGGCCCCAGCAGGCCACTCACTCTGACCTGGGTGCCTGCGAAGGTCATGGAACACTTCATCCTCCGTGCCATGACACGGCACATGCAGGAGAACAGGGCCATCAGGCCCAGTCAGCATGGCTTTGTGAAAGGCAGGTCATGCCTGTCAAACCTCATCTCCTTCTACCATAAGGTGACCCGCTTACTGGATGAGGGAAAAGCTGTGGATGTTATCTACCTGGAGTTTTGCAAAGCTTTTGACACCGTTTCCCACAGCATTCTCCTGGAGAAACTGGCTGCTCGTGGCCTGCACACGTGTACTCTTCGCTGGGTAAAAAACTGCCTGGATGGCCGTGCCCAGAGAGTGGTGGTAAATGGAGTTAAATCCAGTTGGTGTCCGGTCACAAGTGGTGTCCCCCAGGGCTCGGTGCTGGGGCCGGTTCTCGTTAATATCTTTATCAATGATCTGGATGAGGGCATCGAATGTACCCTCAGGAAGTTTGCAGGTGACACTGAACTAGGCGGGCAAGCTGATCTGCTTGAGGGTAGGTTGGCTCTGCAGAGGGATCTGGACAGGCTGGACCGATGGGCTGAGGCCAAGGGTAGGAGGTTCAACAAGGCCAAGTGCCGGGTCCTGCACTTGGGTCACACCAACCCCATGCAGCGCTACAGGATTGGGGCGGAGTGGCTCGAAAGCTGCCCGGCAGAAAAGGACCTGGGGGTGTTGGTGGACAGCCGGCTGAATATGAGCCAGCAGAGTGCCCAGGTGGCCAAGAAGGCCAACAGCATCCTGGCCTGTATCAGGAAGAGTGTGGTGAGCCGGACTAGGGAAGTGATCACCCCCTGTACTCGGCACTGGGGAGGCCCCACCTCCAGTACTGCGTTGAGTTTTGGGCCCCTCACTACGAGAAGGACACTGAGGTGTTGGAGTGTGTCCAGAGAAGGGCTACAAAGGTGGTGAGGGCTCTGGAGGACAAAACTTAGGAGGAACGACTGAGGGAACTGGGGTTGTTTAGCCTGGAGAAGAGGAGGCTGAGGGGAGACCTTATCCCCCTCTACAACTACCTGAAAGGAGGTTGTACAGAGATGGGGGCTGACCTCTTCTCCCTGGTGACAAGTGATAGGACAAGAGGAAACGGGATCAAGTTATCTCAGGGGAGGTTTACATTGGATATTAGGAAACATTTTTTCACTGAAACGGTTATTAAACATGGGAATAGGCTGCCCAGGGAGCTGCTGGATTCACCATGCCTGGAGGTGTTTAAAAAAAGGGTAGAGGTAGTGCTTAGGGACATGGTTTAGAAGCGGTGTTTGTCAGGGTACGTTAATGGCTGGACTTGATGATCTTGAAGGTCCCTTCCAACCTCAGCAATTCTATGATTCTATCATTCTAACATTGAACACAAGGGACCCAAAAGCTGAGGCTTCAAGGCCAGCGTGGACGACACTGGAGGAACCTGGCCTGCTTGAAGATGTCCCTTCTCATGGCAGCCCCACCACTGCGGGCAGCACATCAGCGGTTGCCGTGCCACCACCGCCAGACAATCAGTGCTGGCCCTGCCACGGCCATGTCCCAATGGCTGCCTGACACGCCCGCGCAAGGGTAAAAATCCAACCCAAAAAACGCAACCCGAAACACCCAAAACCCAACACAAAATCCATCAAAAAATCCCTACAATCCACCCCAAAATATCAAATCTCAAAATATCTAACCCCAAAACTCCAACCACAAAACCTCCAAATGCCAATCCAAATCCAACCCCACAAAACAAAACCGACCCCAACATCCAACACAAACGACCCAAAATCCCAGGCTTCAAGACCAGCTTGGATGGCATTGGAGGAACCTGACCTGCTTCAACATGTCCCTTCTCATGGCAGCCCCACCACTGCGGGCAGCACATCAGCGGTTCCCGTGCCACCACCGCCAGACAATCAACGCTGGCCCTGCCACGGCCATGTCACAATGGCTGCCTGACACGCCCACGCAGAGGTAAAAAGCCAACCCCAAATACCCAAAATCCAACTAAAAATGCAACAGAAATAAACCAAAATCCACCCCAAAATATCAAATCTCAAAATATCTAACCCCAAAACTCCAACCACAAAATATCCAAAATCCAATCCAAAATCCAAACCACCAAAACCAAACCCACAACAACATCCAACACAACCGACACAAAAGCCCAGGCTTCAAGACCGGCTTGGATGGCATTGGAGGAACCTGACCTGCTTGAAGATGTCCCTTCTCATGGCAGCCCCACCACTGCGGGCAGCACATCAGCGGTTGCCGAGCCACCACTGCCAGACAATCAGCGCTGGCCGTGCCGCCGGCATGTCACAATGGCTGCCTGACACGCCCACGGAAGGGTAAAAATCCAACGCCAAAAATCCAACCCAAAATCCAACACAAAAATTTGAGCTCCAAAAATCCAACCCAAAATCCAACACAAAAATTTGAAGCCCAAAAGCCCCAACCCAAAATTCTACCCAACCCAAAATTCTACCCAACCCATAAGTCTACCCAACCCACTCCAAATTTCTAACCCGAAAAATCCAACTGAAAACAACCCAAATCAAACCCAAAATCCAACTGAAAAGAAACAAAAATCCACCCCAAAAAATCCAATCCCAAAAAACCCAAAAACTCAACCGAAATATTTAAACCAAAAAAACCAACCCTACAAAAAAGAACAATAAAATCCACCCCAACTTACTCCAAACCCCAGGCTTCAAGGCCAGCATGGACGGCATTGGAGGAACCTCACCTGCTTGAAGATGTCCCTTCTCATGGCAGCCCCACACTGCGGGCAGCACATCAGCGGTTGCCGTGCCACCACCGCCAGACAATCAGTGCTGGCCCTGCCACGGCCATGTCACAATGGCTGCCTGACATGCCCGCACAAGGGTAAAAATCCAACCCAAAATCCAACACGAAAACTTGAGCCCCAAAAATCCAACCCAAAATCCAACACAAAAATTTGAGCCCCAAAAATCCAACCCAAAATCCAACACAAAAATTTGAGCCCCAAAAATCCAACCCAAAATCCAACACAAAAATTTGAGTCCCAAAAATCCAACCCAAAATCTAACACAAAATTTTGAGCCCCAAAAATCCAACCCAAATTCCAACACAAAAATCTGAACCCCAAAATTCTACCCAACCCAAAATTCTACCCAACCCAAAATTCTGCCCAACCCACTCCATATTTCTAAACCGAAAATTCCAACTGAAAAGAACCCAAATCAAACCCAAAATCTAACTGAAAAGAAACAAAAATCCACCCCAAAAAATCCAATCCCAAAAAACCCAAAAACTCAACCGAAATATTTAAACCAAAAAAACCAACCCTACAAAAAAGAACAATAAAATCCACCCCAACATCCAACCCAACTTCCTCCAAATCCCAGGCTTCAAGGCCAGCAGGGACGGCATTGGAGGAACCTCACCTGCTTGAAGATGTCTCTTCTCATGGCAGCCCCACCACTGCGGGCAGCACATCAGCGGTTCCCGTGCCACCACCGCCAGACAATCAGTGCTGGCCCTGCCGCCGGCATGTCACAATGGCTGCCTGACACGCCCGCGCAGGGGTAAAAATCCAACCCCAAAAATCCAACCCAAAATCCAACACAAAAATTTGAGCCACAAAAATCCAACCCAAAATCCAACACAAAAATTTGAGCCCCAAAAATCCATCCCAAAATCCAACACAAAAATTTGAGCCCCAAAAATCCAACCCAAAATCCAACACAAAAATTTGAACCCCAAAAACCCCAACCCAAAATTTTACCCAACCCAAAATTCTACCCAACCCACTCCAAATTTCTAACCCGAAAAATCCAACTGAAAACAACCCAAATCAAACCCAAAATCCAACTGAAAAGAAACAAAAATCCACCCCCAAAAATCCAATCCCAAAAAACCCAAAAACTCAACCGAAATATTTAAACCAAAAAAACCAACCCTAAAAAAACAACAATAAAATCCACCCCAACTTACTCCAAACCCCAGGCTTCAAGGCCAGCATGGACGGCATTGGAGGAACCTCACCTGCTTGAAGATGTCCCTTCTCATGGCAGCCCCACCACTGCGGGCAGCACATCAGCAGTTCCCGTGCCACCACCGCCAGACAATCAGTGCTGGCCCTGCCGTTGTGATGTCACAATGGCTGCCTGACACGCCCGCACAAGGGTAAAAATCCAACCCAAAATCCAACACAAAAACTTGAGCCCCAAAAATCCAACCCAAAATCCAACACAAAAATTTGAGCCCCAAAAATCCAACCCAAAATCCAACACAAAAATTTGAGCCACAAAAATCCAACCCAAAATCCAACACAAAAATTTGAGTCCCAAAAATCCAACCCAAAATCTAACACAAAATTTTGAGCCCCAAAAATCCAACCCAAATTCCAACACAAAAATCTGAACCCCAAAATTCTACCCAACCCAAAATTCTACCCAACCCATAATTCTACCCAACCCATAATTCTACCCAACCCACTCCATATTTCTAAACCGAAAATTCCAACTGAAAACAACCCAAATCAAACCCAAAATCTAACTGAAAAGAAACAAAAATCCACCCCAAAAAATCCAATCCCAAAAAACCCAAAAACTCAACCGAAATATTTAAACCAAAAAAACCAACCCTACAAAAAAGAACAATAAAATCCACCCCAACTTACTCCAAATCCCAGGCTTCAAGGCCAGCATGGACGGCATTGGAGGAACCTCACCTGCTTGAAGATGTCCCTTCTCATGGCAACCCCACCACTGCGGGCAGCACATCAGCGGTTCCCGTGCCACCACCGCCAGACAATCAGTGCTGGCCCTGCCGCCAGAATGTCACAATGGCTGCCTGACACACCCGTGCAGGGGTAAAAATCCAACCCCAAAAATCCAACCCAAAATCCAACACAAAAATTTGAGCCACAAAAATCCAACCAAAAATCCAACACAAAAATTTGAGCCCCAAAAATCCATCCCAAAATCCAACACAAAAATTTGAGCCCCAAAAATCCAACCCAAAATCCAACACAAAAATTTGAACCCCAAAAACCCCAACCCAAAATTCTACCCAACCCAAAATTCTACCCAACCCACTCCAAATTTCTAAACCGAAAAATCCAACTGAAAACAACCCAAATCAAACCCAAAATCTAACTGAAAAGAAACAAAAATCCACCCCAAAAAATCCAATCCCAAAAAACCCAAAAACTCAACCGAAATATTTAAACCAAAAAAAACCAACCCTAAAAAAAACAACAATAAAATCCACCCCAACTTACTCCAAATCTCAGGCTTCAAGGCCAGCATGGACGGCATTGGAGGAACCTCACCTGCTTGAAGATGTCCCTTCTCATGGCAGCCCCACCACTGCGGGCAGCACATCAGCGGTTCCCGTGCCACCACCGCCAGACAATCAGTGCTGGCCCTGCCGTTGTGATGTCACAAAGGTTGCCTGACACGCCCGCTCAGGGGTAAAAATCCAACCCCAAAAATCCAACCCAAAATAGACAATCAAAAAACCCAACTGTCGTTGTTTTGGCCGGATTGGCCAATCAGAATGACAGATGGCCCTTCCCCCCCTCTGTCCTCAGAGAGGAGAGGAAGAGAGAAGGAGATTTACGAGTTTTGGAAAAGAGCTGAACTACTTTAACGAAAATAATAATAATTAAGAAAATAATAAATAACACTAGAAAAAAGCATAGAATATATACAAAACCGTATCCAGCTCCCAGGGTGACGATCGCGCCACCAGCAGACACGGGGAAAGTCCCGGACAGGAGCCGAATTCCGGAACGAGAGTCAGGAATGCTCGGATCGGGATCAAAGGCAGACGGACAGACAGGGTCCTCCTCAGACGTCGGCCACTGATGAAAAAAACGAGCCCGAGGCCCCCTCGCCCCTTTGATCCCTCAGCTTTTACACGGAGCGCGATGCCGATGGGATGGAACACCCCGTTGGTCAGTTTGGGGTCACCCGTCCCGTCCGCTCCTCCCTGCAGGTGGGACCCCTCTGCGCTTCTCCGCTCCCGACCCTCCAACGGGGCAAACAGCGAAGCCGGCTGACCTTGGTCGTTGCAGCAATAAGGAGAAGCTGGAGCCTCCGTGCGTCCCGGTCCTTGGGATAACCAGGTCTTGTCACTGGGAGCGAACAGTCTCCGGGCAACGCACTGGTAATTCCCGAGCTCAGGCAGCCAGAAGAGGCCCAGCGGAAAAGTGAAATTACAAATTAGAAAATTGGTTCTGTTTTGCCTCAAACCAGGACAGGGTCCCACCAGTTGCCCATGGGGGCACCAGTTGACTATCAAGATCCCACCAGTTGCCCCCTGAGGTCCCACTGGTTGCCGATGGGAGCATCCAGGTGACCATGGGGGCACCAGTTGACCACTGAGATCCCACCAGTTGACCATGGGGGTCCCCCCAGTTGCCCATGGGGGTCCTACCACTTGACCATGGGGGTCACACCAGCTGACCATTGAGATCCCACCACTTGCGCCCTGGGGTCCCACCAGTTGTCCCTGAGGTCCCACCAGTTGCCCATGGGGGTCCCACCACTTGACCATTGAGATCCCACCACTTGCCCCCTGGGGTCCCACCAGTTGACCATTGAGATCCCACACTTGCCCCCTGGGGTCCCACCAGTTGACCATTGAGATCCCACCACTTGCGCCCTGGGGTCCCACCAGTTGTCCCTGAGATCCCACCAGTTGCCCATGGGGGTCCCACCACTTGACCATTGAGATCCCACCACTTGCCCCCTGGGGTCCCACCAGTTGACCATTGAGATCCCACCACTTGCCCCCTGGGGTCCCACCAGTTGTCCCTGAGGTCCCACCAGTTGCCCATGGGGGTCGCCCCAGTTGCCCATGGGGGCACCAGTTGACCATGGGGGCACCAGTTGACCACTGAAATCCCACCAGTTGCCCATGGGGGTCCCACCACTTGACCATTGAGATCCCACCACTTGCCCCCTGGGATCCCACCAGTTGCCCATGGGGGTCCCACCACTTGACCATTGAGATCCCACCACTTGCCCCCTGGGGTCCCACCAGTTGCCCATGGGAGTCCCCCCAGTTGCCCATGGGGGTCCCACCAGTTGCCCATGGGGGCACCAGCTGACTATCAAGATCCCACCAGTTGCCCCCTGAGGTCCCACTGGTTGCCCATGGGAGCATCCAGGTGACCATGGGGGCACCAGTTGACCACTGAGACCCCACCAGTTGCCCATGGGGGTCCCACCAGTTGCCCATGGGGGTCCTACCACTTGACCATTGAGATCCCACCACTTGCCCCCTGGGGTCCCACCAGCTGACCATTGAGATCCCACCACTTGCCCCCTGGGGTCCCACCAGTTGTCTCTGAGGTCCCACCAGTTGCCCATGGGGGGCCCACCAGTTGCCCATGGGGGTCCTACCACTTGACCATTGAGATCCCACCACTTGCCTCCTGGGGTCCCACCAGTTGACCATTGAGATCCCACCACTTGCCCCCTGGGGTCCCACCAGTTGTCTCTGAGGTCCCACCAGTTGACCATGGGGGTCCCACCAGTTGCCCATGGGGGTCCCACCAGTTGACCATTGAGATCCCACCACTTGCCCCCTGGGGTCCCACCAGTTGTCTCTGAGGTCCCACCAGTTGACCATGGGGGTCCCACCAGTTGCCCATGGGGGTCCTACCAGTTGCCCATGGGGGTCCTACCACTTGACCATTGAGATCCCACCACTTGCCCCCTGGGGTCCCACCAGTTGTCTCTGAGGTCCCACCAGTTGCCCATGGGGGCACCAGCTAACTATCAAGATCCCACCAGTTGCCCCCTGAGGTCCCACTGGTTGCCCATGGGGGCACCAGTTGACCATGGGGACACCACTTGGCCATTGAGATCCCACCACTTGCCCCCTGGGGTCCCACCAGTTGCCCATGGGGGTCACACCAGTGGCCCCCAGTGCCTCCCAGTAGGGACGCACCCGCAGGCGCAGCCCCTGCACCCACTGTCCCACCCCCGGTCGGTGCCGCTGCCGTTGCCCCCCTGGAACTGGAAGACGTCGCAGTGCCCCGGGGCATCCCCGTTCTCCTTGAAGCTCACCGGCGTCCACGTGCTGCCTGCGCACCAGTACAAACCAGTACAAACCAGTACGAACCAGTACGAACCAGAAAAAAAAAACAGAAAAAAAGATTAAAAACCACTAAAACCCATTAAAAACCAATATAAACCAGTAACCACCACTGGCACCACACATCAAGGCACAGTGACACACACCCCCCAGACCCCGCTCCAGGCCAAACCGGTGCTCCCAGTATATCCCAGTATTGCCCAGTATGGTCTCTACTGCTTTCCAGTCACCTCCCAGTTCCTCCCAGTATATCCCAGTGCCTCCCAGTATGGCCCAGTATGGCTCCAGTGCCTCCCAGAGCCTCCCAGTGCTCTTTAACCCACTCCCAGTGGCTCCCAATCCACTCCCAGTGCCTCCCAGTATATCCCAACCCCCTCCCAGTGGCTCCCACAGCCCCCCCCCGGACAGGCCTCAGTGATGAACTGCACCTTCCCCTCCTGCTCATAGGGCGAGTCCTGCCCCATCTGCTCCCGCCCTGACCCACAACTTGGGGGGCAGACCCACAACTTGGGGGGCAGCACCTGGGGGGACCCATCTTACCGGGAGGGGAAGCCCCCCGGGGTCAGCCCATGGGGTGAGGAGGTGGGAAAAGGGGACTATAGGGAAGGTTAAGTGGGGCTCTGCCCCATAAGTGTGGGGCACAGACCTATGGCTGCCCCACAAGTTGTGGGGCACACAGAGAAACACATCTTATAGGGAAGGGGGCAGCCAGGGTCGCTATGGGGCAGCCAAGAGTGCTATGGGGCAGAGCCAAGGGTGCTGTGGGGCAGGGCCAGGGGTGCTATGGGGCAGCTAAGAGTGCTATGGGGCAGCAAAGAGTGCTACGAGGCAGCACCAAGGGTGCTATGGGGCAGCCGGGGGCTCTATGAGGCAGCTAAGAGAGCTATGGGGCAGAGCCAGGGGCACTATGGGGCAGCCCAGGGTGCTATGGTGCACAGCCAGGGGTGCTATGGGGCAACCAAAATTGCTGTGGGGCAGAGCCGGGGATGCTATGGGGCAGAGCCATGAGGTGCAATGGGGCATCTAAGAGAGCTATGGGGCATCCAGAGGCACTATGGGCCAGAGCCAGGGGCGCTATGGGGCAGCTGGGGATGCTATGGGGCAGCTAAGAGTGCTATGGGGCAGGTGCGGGCTCTATGGGGTAGCCAGGGTTGCTATGGGGCATGGCCAGGGGTGCTATGGGGCAGATGAGGGCACTAGGGGGCAGCTAAGAGAGCTATGAGGCAGAGCCAAGTGTGCTATGGGGCAGCTGAGGACACTATGGGGCAGGTCCAGGGTGCTATGGGGCAGAGCCAGGGGCGCTATGGGGCAGCTAAGAGAGCTATGGGGCAGCTGTGGGCTCTATGGGGCAGAACCAGGGGGGCTATGGGGCAGCTAAGGGTGCTATGGAGCAGCTATGGGGCAGCTGGGGGTGCTATGGGGCAGAACCAGGGTCGCTATGGGGCATGGCCAGGGGTGCTATCGGGCAGCTAAGAGAGCTATGGGGCAGCTGTGGGCTCTATGGGGCAGAACCAGGGGGGCTATGGGGCAGCTATGGGGCAGCTGGGGGTGCTATGGGGCAGAACCAGGGGCGCTATGGGGCATGGCCAGGGGTGCTATGGGGCAGCTAAGAGAGCTATGGGGCATCCAAGGGTGCTATGGGGCAGCAAAGAGTGCTATGGGGCAGAGCCGAGGGTGCTATGGGGCAGAGCCAGGGGTGCTATGGTGCAGCTAAGAGAGCTATGGGGCAGAGCCAGGGGTGCTATGGGGCAGCTGAGGGTGCTATGGGGCAGTGCCAAGGGTGTTATGGGGCATCCAGGGGTGCAATGGGGCTGCAGGGGGTGCTGTGGGGCAGAGCCGTGGGGCAGGCTGGGGTTGGGGGGTGCGTTCCCTGTGCACTTGCGTGTGGGGCCAGTGGGGCTGCCGTGGGGCTGGCCGTGGGGCAGGCGTCAGTTGAACTCGTCCTCCCAGACCTCGCGGAGCCAGAGGCTGCGGCGGTTGTTCTCCAGCCAGCGGGAGGTGAAGGGACTCGTCGAAGCCTGCGGGTCGCCGTGGGGCGCCCCATAGCGTGTGGGGCTGCCCCATAGATACATGAGCCCAAAAGATCATGGAACCCTCCCCACACCCACTCGAGGCCCGGTGGATCCCACTGAGGGTTGTGTGGGTGACGCCGTGGGGTTGCCCCATAGCGCCGTGGGTCTGCCCCATAGCGTGTGGGGCTGCCCCATAGATACGTGACCCCAAATGGAGACGGAACCCTCCCCAAACCCACTTCAGGCCTGGTGGGACCCCATAGGGGTTGTGGGGGGGGACTGGGAGGGAGTGGGGGGGGGCAGTGTGGGGCTGCTCTATACAGTTCCTGTTCTATCCTGGTCCATACTGGTCTGTACTGGTCTATACTGGTCCTTACTGGTCTAAACTGGGCGTTACTGGTCGCTTTTTTGAGGCCACCCGCACTGGTGCAGCCACCGTGGGCTGTGCTGGGGGCACTGGGGGGGCTTCCTGGGCCAGTCCCTGCTCTGTACAGGTTTATACTGGTCCATACTGGCCTGTACTGGGCTGTACTGGTCCGTACCGGCTGCTGTCCTCGTTGGGAAGAGGCCGCCGCCGCCGCGGGCCGTGGGGGTCTCCATCAGGCGCCCGATGACTTTGGTGAACTCCCCCGGCCGCGGCTCCCGCGGGATCTGGGTGGACTGGGCGATGCACAGGCCCTGCACCAGTACAGACCAGTACAAGACCAGTACGGACCCGTACAACCCAGGACAGACCAGTATGGACCAGTAGGGGCCGGCGCCACCCCCCCACAGGCCCCAGCTCCGCACTGGTGGCAGGGGAGGGGGCAACACCCTCACAGAGCCTGCCCTCCCAGTACATCCCAGTGCCTCCCAGTCCCTCCCAGTGCCTCCCAGTATATCCCAGTACAGCCCAGTGTCCCTCCCAGTCCCTCCCAGTGCCCCCCAGTATAGCCCAGTACAGCCCAGTGTCCCTCCCAGTGCCTGCAAGTCCCTTCCAGTGCCCTCCTTTCTACCCCCAGTCCCCCCCAGTGACCCCAAATCCCCTCCCAGTCCCCTCCCAGGCTGTCCTAGTCCCTCCCAGTATATCCCAGTCCCCTTCCCAGTATCTCCCAGTCCCCTCCCAGTATATCCCAATCCCTCCCAGTCCCCTCCAGTATATCCCAGGCTCCTCCCACTCCCTTCCCCGTATATCCCAGGCTCCTCCCAGTCCCCTCCCAGTATATCACAGTCCCTCCCAGTCCCCTCCCAGTATACCCGAGTCCCTCCATTCGCCTTCCCAGTCTCTCCCAGTCTCTCCCAGTCCCCTCCCAGTCTCTCCCAGTCCCCTCCCAGTATATACCAGTCCCTCCATTCCCCCTCCCAGTCTCTCCCAGTATACCCCAGTCCCCCCAGTATACCAGAGTGCCCCTCCCCCACCCAGGAGACACCCAAATCCCCCCAAAATGCCCCTCCCCCACCCACAGGACCCTCCCATTGGTGCCCCCCCTCCATTGCCCCTCCCCCACTCACCCGCCAGTAGCCCCCGGGGCCACCATCTTCCACCTCTCCCACCCCTCCCCCCCTTGACCGAGGGGGGACCACCCCCATCTATGGGTCCGGGACCCCCATCTATGGGGCAGAGGGGCCCCCGGTGTGCGCAGGGCGGGGCCTGGCACGTGCCAGCGGGAGCCGGGGGGGGGCAGGGGGGCTCCGCAGGCGTCCAGTGACCTGGGGGGTGGATGGGGGACCCACACCTGGGGGGCTGGACCCACCTATGGGGGGTGGGACCCATATATAGGGGGCTGGGACCCACATATAGGGGTTGGGACCTATATATAGGGGGCTGGGACCAATATATAGAGGGGTGGGACCCACATATAGGGGGGGAGATACATATAGGGGGTGGGGACCCACATATGGGGGGCTGGGACCCACATATAGGGGGTGGGGACCCACTTCTATAGGGCAGGAGCACATATAGAGGGGGGTAGGGACCCATATATAAGGGGCTGGGACCCACATACAGGGGGCTGGGACCCATATATGGGGGTTGGGACCTATATATAGGGGGCTGGGACCAATATATATAGGGCTGGGACCCACATATGGGGGGTGGGACCCATATGTAGGAAGCTGGCACCAACATATAGGGGGCTGGGACCTACATATGGGGGGGAGATATATATAGGGGGTGGGGAGCCACATATGGGGGCTGGGACCCATACATAGGGGGTGGGACCCACATCTATAGGGCAGGAGCACATGTATAGGGGGGCTGGGACCCATATATAAAGGGCTGGGACACACATACGGGGGGCTGGGACCCATATATAGGGGTCTGGGAACCATATATAGAGGGGTGGGACCCACATATGGGGGGTGAGAGACACATATGGGGAGTGGGGGACCCACATATGAGGAACAGGGACCCACATATAGGGGGTGGGGACCCACATATGGGGATTGGGACCCCCATCTGTGGGGCTGGGACCCACATATAGGGGGTGGGGACCCACATCTATGGGGCAGGAACCCCCATCTATGAGGCTGTGCCCCACACATGTGGGTCAGTGCCCCCCTCCCCCCCAACCACCATCGCAGGTGGCGCAGCAGCTCCCAGGGTGCCCCTCCCCCACCCAAAGGACCCC
The DNA here is from genome assembly GCA_008658365.1 of Alca torda. Taxonomy (NCBI): domain Eukaryota; kingdom Metazoa; phylum Chordata; class Aves; order Charadriiformes; family Alcidae; genus Alca; species Alca torda. The sequence goes on along the minus strand of VMED01000067.1, from coordinate 48,068 downwards.
CCTCCCCAATGGGTGCCCCTCCCCCCCCCAATCCCCCAAATCCCCTTAAAATGCCCCTCCCCCACCCAACCCCCCTCAAATCCCCCCAAAATGCCCCTCCCCCACCCAAAGGACACCCCAATGGGTGCCCCTCCCCCCCAATCCCCCAAATCCCCTTAAAATGCCCCTCCCCCACCCAAAGGACCCCCATGGAGCTCCTCCCCCCCCCAACCCCCCCCAAATCCCCCCAAAATGCCCCTCCCCCACCCAAAGGACCCCCCCCAATGGGTGCCCCTCCCCCCCCCCAATCACCCAAATCCACCCTAAATGCCCCTCCCCCTGCCCCTCCCCCACCCCCCCGGCCCCTCCCCCACCCAAATGACCCCAATGGGTGCCCCTCCCCCCCCACAATCACCCAAATCCCCCCAAAATGCCCCTCCCCCACCCAAAGGACCCCCCCCCAATGGGTGCCCCTCCCCCCCCCACAATCACCCAAATCCCCCCAAAATGCCCCTCCCCCAACCAATGGGCCCCCAATGGGTGCCCCTCCCCCACCCCCGGCCCCTCCCCCACCCAAACAACCCCAGTGAGGGCCCCTCCCCCACCCCCCCCCCCCAAACCTCCCTGGATGCCCCTCCCCCACCCCCGGCCCCTCCCCCCCCGCAGCCGTCAGTGGACGTGGGGCTGGATTTGCTCAACAGGCAAAAAACCGGGACAAGTTGAGGGGTTTTCACCAAAAGTTACGGGTTTTTCACCAGAAGTTGAGGGTCTTTTTCACCAAAATTGGAGGTTTTTTCACCAAAGTTAAGGGGTTTTCACCAAAATTTGAGGGTTATTCATCCAACTTGGAGAGTTTTTCACCAAAATTAGAGATTTTTTTCACCAAAGTTGGAGGTATCTTACCAAAACTTGAGGGTTCTTTTCACCAAAATTAGAGTTTTTTTCACCAAAGTTGGAGGTTTTTCACCAAAAGTTGACTTTTTCCCACCAAAATTAGAGTTTTTTAATCAAAATTTGAGGCTTTTCCACCAGAATTGTAGGGTTTTTTCACCAAAACTTGAGGGTTTTTCAGCAAAATTGGAGGTTTTTTCACCAAAGTTAAGGGGTTTTCACCAAAATTTGAGGCTTTTTCCATCAAACTTGGAGAGTTTTTCACCAAAATTAGAGATTTTTTTCACCAAAGTTGGAGGTATCTTACCAAAACTTGAAGGTTCTTTTCACCAAAATTAGAGGTTTTTTCACCAAAGTTGGAGGTTTTTCACCAAAAGTTGACTTTTTCCCACCAAAATTAGAGTTTTTTAATCAAAATTTGAGGCTTTTCCACCAGAATTGTAGGGTTTTTTCACCAAAACTTGAGGGTTTTTCAGCAAAATTGGAGGTTTTTTCACCAAAGTTAAGGGGTTTTCACCAAAATTTGAGGCTTTTTCCATCAAACTTGGAGAGTTTTTCACCAAAATTAGAGATTTTTTTCACCAAAGTTGGAGGTATCTTACCAAAACTTGAAGGTTCTTTTCACCAAAATTAGAGGTTTTTTCACCAAAGTTGGAGGTTTTTCACCAAAAGTTGACTTTTTCCAACCAAAATTAGAGTTTTTTAATCAAAATTTGAGGCTTTTCCACCAGAATTGTAGGGTTTTTTCACCAAAACTTGAGGGTTTTTCAGCAAAATTGGAGGTTTTTTCACCAAAGTTAAGGGGTTTTCACCAAAATTTGAGGGTTATTCATCAAACTTGGAGAGTTTTTCACCAAAATTAGAGATTTTTTTCACCAAAGTTGGAGGTATCTTACCAAAAGTTGGGGGTTCTTTTCACCAAAATTAGAGGTTTTTTCACCAAAGTTGGAGGTTTTTCACCAAAAGTTGACTTTTTCCCACCAAAATTAGAGGTTTTTATCAAAATTTGAGGCTTTTTCACCAGAATTGTAGGGTTTTTTCACCAAAACTTGAGGGGTTTTCAGCAAAATTGGAGGTTTTTTCACCAAAGTTAAGGGGTTTTCACCAAAATTTGAGGCTTTTTCCATCAAACTTGGAGAGTTTTTCACCAAAATTAGAGTTTTTTTCACCAAAGTTGGAGGTATCTTACCAAAAGTTGGGGGTTCTTTTCACCAAAATTAGAGTTTTTTTCACCAAAGTTGGAGGTATCTTACCAAAACTTGAAGGTTCTTTTCACCAAAATTAGAGGTTTTTTCACCAAAGTTGGAGGTTTTTCACCAAAAGTTGACTTTTTCCCACCAAAATTAGAGTTTTTTAATCAAAATTTGAGGCTTTTTCACCAGAATTGTAGGGTTTTTTCACCAAAACTTGAGGGTTTTTCACCAAAATTGGAGTTTTTTCACCAAAAGTTGAGGGTTTTTTTCAGCAGAGTTTTTTTTAACCAAAATCGGGAGGTTTTTCACCAAAAGTTGGGGTGGGGTCACCAAAACTTGAAGTTTCTCTTCATGTGGTCAGGCTCCGCGTTACCCTCTAATTCGGGGTGGTGCTGAGGCAACTGGGAGCACTGGGCAGGGCGGGGCGGGGTTACTGGGAGCAGTGGGCTGGGTGCACAGGGATACTGGGAGAACTGGGCTGGGGATACTGGGAGAACTGGGCTGGGGATACTGGGGAGCACTGGGCTAGGGGGTACTGGGGAGCACTGGGAGCACTGGGCTAGGGGGTACTGGGGAGCACTGGGAGCTACTGGGGGGTGCTGGGAGGGTACTGAGAGCACTGGGCTGGTGGGTTGGGGGTTACTGGGGAGCACTGGGTGATACTGGACTGTACTGGAGGATACTGGGAGCTACTGGAATGCACCGGGGAGCAGTGGGATGGGGGGTACTGGGAGCTACCGGAGTGTACTGGGAGCACTGGGGCCGCTGTACTGGGGGCACTGGGTGTTACTGGGAGTTACTGGGGGGTGCTGGGGGGGTGCTGAGAGCACTGGGCTGGTGAGTTGGGGGTTACTGGGGAGCACTGGGAGCTACTGGGAGGTGCACTGGGGGGCACTGGGAGCACTGGGCTGGTGGGTTGGGGGTTACTGGGGAGCACTGGGTGATACTGGACTGTACTGGAGGATACTGGGAGCACTGGGAGCTACTGGAACGCACCGGGGAGCAGTGGGATGTGGGGTACTGGGAGCTACCGGAGTGTACTGGGAGCACTGGGGCCGCTGTACTGGGGGCACTGGGTGTTACTGGGAGTTACTGGGGGGTGCTGGGGGGGTGCTGAGAGCACTGGGCTGGTGAGTTGGGGGTTACTGGGGAGCACTGGGAGCTACTGGGGGGTGCTGGGGGGGTACTGAGAGCACTGGGCTGGTGGGTTGGGGGTTACTGGGGAGCACTGGGTGATACTGGACTGTACTGGAGGATACTGGGAGCACTGGGAGCTACTGGAATGCACCGGGGAGCACTGGGATGGGGGGTACTGGGAGCTACCGGAGTGTACTGGGAGCACTGGGGCCGCTGTACTGGGGGCACTGGGAGTTACTGGGAGCACCGGGGACTCCGCGGGCGAGGGGGCGCGGAGCCGCCGCTCTTCCCCCTCCTCCCCGCGGAGGCGGGACCTTCTCCCCGCGCTGGCCAATGGCAGCGGCCGCCTCCCTCCTTGCGCCGCGCGGATTGGTGCAGAGCGCGGCGCGGCGGCCAATGGGGGCGGGGCGGGGCTGGCGGCGGCGGCGGCGGCGGCGGGGGGGAGCGATCGGAGCGCGGAGCGGCCGCGGGAGCTCCGCCGTGAGTCGGGCCCGTCCCGGCCTCCGCGGGGCCTGTCCCGGGCCCGCAGCCTCCCCGGGCCCCCCCGGCCTGACACACCCCGGGCCCGGCCCCCCCCCGCGCCTCCTCAGGCGGCCCCGGGCCCCCCGGTTTCCCTCAGGCCTCCCCCCCTCGCACAGCCCGGACCCCCCGTCATTCCCCCGCCCCCCCCCCCCCCCCCGAGCTCCTCAACACCCCCCGGGTCCCTCGGGCCCCCCCAGCCGCGGGGGGGGGACGACACAGCGGGGGGCTGCAGAGCCCCCCCCGCTCCCCGGTCTCAGGGCCGGGCCAGGGGGCTGGTTTGGGGTGCGGGGGGAGTCCCTGGGGGGGTCTCACCGGGCTGGGGGTTCCCGGGGGGTGTTTGGGGGGGTCTCACCAGTCAGGAGGATCTCGGGGGGGGGGTCTCACCCGGCAGGGGCATCCCTGGGGGGTCTCACCAGGCTGTGGGGGGGTCCCTGGGGGGGTCTCACCAGGCAGGGAGTTCCCTGGGGGGGGTTGTGGGGGGCTCTCACCAGGCAGGAGAGGACCTGGGGGGGGTCTCACCAGGCTGTGGGGGGGTCCCTGGGGGGGTCTGACCGGGCTGGGAGTTCCCGGGGGGTGTTTGGGGGGGTCTCACCAGTCAGGAGGATCTTGGGGGGGGGTCTCACCCGGCAGGGACATCGCTGGGGGGTCTCACCAGGCTGTGGGGGGGTCCCTGGGGGGGTCTCACCGGGCTGGGGGTTCCCGGGGGGTGTTTGGGGGGGTCTCACCAGTCAGGAGGATCTTGGGGGGGTCTCACCCGGCAGGGACATCGCTGGGGGGTCTCACCAGGCTGTGGGGGGGTCCCTGGGGGGTCTCACCAGGCAGGGAGTTCCCTGGGGGGGGTTGTGGGGGGCTCTCACCAGGCAGGAGAGGACCTGGGGGGGTCTCACCAGGCTGTGGGGGGGTCCCTGGGGGGGTCTCACTGGGCTGGGAGTTCCCGGGGGGTGTTTGGGGGGGTCTCACCAGTCAGGAGGATCTTGGGGGGGTCTCACCCGGCAGGGACATCGCTGGGGGGGTCTCACCAGGCTGTGGGGGGGTCCCTGGGGGGGTCTGACCAAGCAGGGAATTCACTGGGGGGGATCTCGCTGGGCTGGAGTGGGCAGGGAGGTCCCTGGGGGGGTCTCACCAGGCTGTGGGGGGGTCCCTGGGGGGTCTCACCGGGCTGGGAGTTCCCTGGGGGGGGTTGTGGGGGGCTCTCACCAGGCAGGAGAGGACCTGGGGGGGGTCTCACCAGGCTGTGGGGGGGTCCCTGGGGGGGGGTCTGACCGGGCTGAGCCCCCCCCCTCCTCCTCCACCCCGCAGAGCTGCAGAAGGCGAAGGAGAAGGCGCAGCGCAGCGGGAGCCCGGCGGAAGAGGCTGCGCTTTGTAACCAGCTGGGGGAGATTTTGGCCAGCCGTGGTGCGTCCCCCACGGCCCTGCTCGGCTCCAACCTCCGCCCCCCCCCACAATTTGGGGTGGGGGGGGGGGTCCTCGCCCTCCCCAGGGTGCGCTGCCCACCTCTGACAGCCCCCGCGCTCGCCAGCAGGACGCTACGAGGAGGCTCTGGAGGAGCATCGGCGGGAGCTGCGGCTGCTGGAGGGGTCCGGGGACGGCATCGGCTGCGCCGTGGCTCACCACAAGGTCGGCGAGCGCCTGGCCAAGGTGGCGCTGAAGGTGGGCTTCCATTCCCGGGGGGCATCCCGGGGGTGGTCCGCGCGGAGGGGGGGTCTCGGGCTTCTCCCCCAAACCCCCAGCACCAGCGGCAGCACCTGCAGCTGGCCTGGTCCCTCTCGGATGACGCGGAACAGCAACGGGCCTGGGCCACCGTCGGTCGGACGTACGTGTTCATGGCCGACAGCCGCTCGCCGGAGGAGGAGGCGGCGCCGGCGCTGCGCGAGGCCGAACGGGCTTTCGGCACCAGTCTGGCCATCGTGGAGGAGAAACTGGAAGGTGAGGTTGTGACCGGGTGATCCCAGAGGGATGTCCCAGCCCTGGTGGGGGGCTGCCGGTGGGTTCCCTGGGTCCCCCGGTGGGTTCCCTGGGGCCACCAGTGGGTTCCCTGCTGTCCCCCGGTGGGTTCCCAGTGTCTCCCGGTGGGTTCCCTGGTGCCACCAGTGGGTTCCCTGGGTCCCCCGGTTGGTTCCCTGCTGTCCCCCAGTGGGTTCCCTGGGTCCCCCAGTGGGTTCCCTGCTGTCCCCCAGTGGGTTCCCTGGGTCCCCCGGTGGGTTCCCTGGTGCCACCAGTGGGTTCCCTGGGGTCTCCAGCAGGTTACCTGAGGCCCCCCACTGGCTGCCCCGGGCCCCCGCTGGCTTCCCCCAGTCTCTGTCTCTCTGTCTCTGGCCCGATTCACATCCCTCCCTGTTTTTCACTCTCTCCGGCCTGTTCCCTCTCCTTCTGTGTCTCTCTGCCTGTACGTCCCGCTCCCTGTCCTTGTGTTTCCCCCTCCCTCCTCCCTTGTGCTCCTCTTCCTCTCTCTCTCGCTCTCTCCTGCTTACTGGCACTGTGGTTTCTTATCCTGTATCCCGCTGTCCCTGTCCTTCTCCCTGTCCATCTCGGTCTCCCTCTGCTGCTCCCTGACCCGTCCCCTCCCAGCTTCCTCCATCTCCCGGCAGGGCTCCCGAGACCTCTCGTTCTTTCTCTCTCCATCCCTCTGCTCACCGTGGGCAGGAGCCGCTCCTTCTCAAGTCCCCCTTTCCTCCTTCCCACCAGGAGTCCAGCCCGTGGAGAGAGCTCTCCATCGGCCTCTTTAGAGACCTGCTGGGACCCACCGAGAGCTCTTCAAAGAAGACCGAGACTCCCCCATTGACAAATCCGCGTGCCCAAGGACCAGCAGTCCTGGTTCCTGGCAAGGCTCCTGAGAGGAAGATCGGCCACAGCGCCCACGACCACAAGTCGTGACCGTGGGGATGTTTCTGGGTCTTCATTTTGCCCTGCCGCTGTCTCGGGACTTCCAGGGGTGACATTTCCTAGTAGCCAGGCTTGAGCTAAGCGTGACCCCCTGGTGAGAGATGCGGTGTAGGCAGCAGGCGTCCCACTAAGCCTGGAAGCGGAGAAGAGGAAAGGGACGCGCAGCACGTTGTTCCCTCCCCCACACCTGCTGTGGCCTCGGGCAGGCGGTTCTCCAGGCCTGGAAAGAGAACTGCCCGGCAAAGGCCTGGCACTCGATCGGGAAGGGAGCTGCTGTGCCGGGGTCTCCGTGGGGCAGGAGCTCCTGGGGCTGGCCTGGACCCCTGCCGCGGTGCTCCCGGGCGCCCCAGGCCCTCCCCTGCAGCGCGCGGGCAGGGGAGGCAGATGCCGCGCGGGTCCAGGGTGCGCTGAGAGGCAGTTTTACAGCGGGGCTCGTCCGAGTGCCGCAGGAGCCGTTCCCTGTCGTTATCCCGGAGACAGGGCCGGCACCGCCAGGCGCTCAGGGGCGCGGGTGCTGGTGCCGGCGGGACAGCCCACTGCAGCCGTCTTCCTCCCGCAGGCTTTTTGGCGATCCGTCAGTCCGTGAGAGCCACTGGAGGGGCCATCGGTCACTCAGGGAGACTCCTCTGCACTGCGTGAAGACCCTTCTAAAGGGTTTACTTTCCATCCTTGCAAAGACAGCTTTATTTTCAAGCCTCCAAGGAACGTGCCACACACTGTGCAGCACCACAGCTTCCTTCCGAAAAATACAGTCCAACCAGCAGGAAAGCGAGGGGAAAAGCTTCTCAAGCTTCCGCTCGTCTTCTGCCTGAAGTCAGGGCCTGGAGCGCAAGGGAACGCCGGCCAGCCCTCGTCTCCCTCCTCTTATCGCCAGCCTTTCTGCCCCGCTCTCCACTGCTCTGCCCAGGGCCGGACACTGATGGAGATCTTCTTCTCCTGGCGGAGCCGGGGAAAGCGCTCAGCCTCAGGGCGCGGTGCCGGCAGCTCTTGGGGAGAACAAAGCAAGGCCCAGCCCGCGAGCGAGGGGGAAGTCAAGTCACTGAGGGAGCTGCCGGGCCTGCCCAGCCCCCCCTGCTCCTGCTTTCACCTCCCCGACAAGTGCACGTGGTGCTTTGCAGGCACAGGGGATCCTCTCCTGGGCCTGCGGCGACCACGGTGCCGAGGACGCAGCGCCGGGTGAGATGCTGCAAACCCCATGGAGCGTCCACGGAGGCTTTGTGCGTGGAGGTGACGCTGGGAGGGGGTCAGAGGGAGAGGCCAGGTGGGACGGGAAGGGCCTTTGCCAGCCCCGAAGCAGCCGAGGGAGCAGCCGGCCCCGCCAGATCCACCCCTGGGCATTCTGGCCGGGCGTCAAGGGCACCAGCGCCGGGGAGAGCAGGCGGGGAGCAGTACCTGGGAGAAGCGGGGCTGGCTCCCCCGTGGGACGGCTTCCCCAGCGTGGCCGCGCCGCTCGGCAGCAGGGCTGCAGCCCATGGGCCGGGCTCCCGACGGGCCCTGCTGGGCTGCCGGCTCCCTGCCACTGCCACCAAGGAGCCTGCGCAGGGAAAGGGAGGAGCGGATGAGGGAAGCTGCCGGCCAGGGCCGGGGCGAGGGGCCCTGCCCGTTGCTACCTGCTGGGACTCGGTCTCCTCCGTCTCCACCAGGAAAAGGGGCTGCACGAAGCCGCCGCGGACGCTGCCCTCCAGCCGCCTGATGTGCCGGGGGTGGGGGCGATTGAGCACCTCCCGCGGCCCGGCCGGAGGCTGCGGCTGGCGGATGTCGGCCCTGGGGACGCGGTGGGGAGCGGGATCCCGGTGGAAGACGCGGCTGAAGGTGTCTGGGCTGAAAGAGCAGAGAGCGCGCTCTCGGGACGGGCCCTGGAGGGGGTGTCGCGACGGGGGCTCTGCCCCGAGGTGCTGCCCCCGCCCAGCGCTCTGGCTGCAGCAGCGCCTACGAGTGCTCCGGAGCCTCCTTCCTCTTCTGCTGGACACCCGTCTCCAGCCGCCGGTGGAAGCGGGGAGGGTGCGGGTCCCAGCGCGGGGACGGAGGCCGCGGCACGCGCCTCGTGCTGCTCCACAGCGCTGCGGGGACGGTGGTGGCAGAGTTTGCCGGCAGCCGTCCCGGCCTCCTGCTCGTCGCCATCCTGCGGGCGGCTGCCAGGAGGGTGGGAATGGCCAGGCCGTGCCCGGGAGCGAGACCAGCTCCCCCGGCCATTGTGACAGCACAGTGAGGGGCAGGGCAGAGGTGGGGGAACGTCATTCCCCTAGGAGTCGATCCCGGCCCCACGCGTGGGCCCGGACGCACCGCAGGAGTCGATCCCGGCCCCACCGCACCTCGGTGAGCGTGGCACAGGACGCAGAAGGCAACGCTCGCCTGCCCCGTGGCGGGGGGGGGGGACCCGGCCGTGCTTGGCAGCGGCTCAGCGGGGCTGGCACAGCCTCCAGGCCTTTTCCTTTTCCCACGCTGCCCCAGCGAGTGGGCTGAGGGGGGCAAGGGGCCGGGAGGGGACTCGCCAGAGGAAGAGGGAACCTTTGGGGTGACGGGGTTGGCCTCCTGGGTGCTTCTCCCCGTCTCTTCCTTTTGCCGCTTTCCCTTTGTCCTGCCTCCCTGTGGCTTTTTTCCTCTCCCTCTGTCGCCCTCTCCTGCTCCCTGTCCGTGTCCTTCTCTGACAGTGTCCCGCTCCCCTTCCTCGTCTTTCCCTCTCTGTCCCTCGTCCTTCTTCCTACCTTCCTTTCTTTTTCTCCCTCTTCCTCTGTTTCTGCTGCTTCTTTCTCCTCCTCTTTCCTGCTCTCTGCCTCTTTTTCCCTCTGGCTGTCCATCTCTCCCGCTGCCTGAGCCCAGAGTCCTGCCCCACAGGCGGCACCCGGGGCCAAAGGGCAGAAAACCAGGAGGTTCCCCTCCTTTGCGGGCGCCAAAGGGTCATTTGTAGCATCTCGCCCAGCCTTTGGAGTGCCCAGAGCCTCATGTCTAGGCTCAAACCCTCATTTTTAGGGTCAAAACCCTTCTGTTATGACCTTTTCTTAGGGCCCGCAGTTTCATTTTCAGTGTGTAAACGCTCCATCGTTCCAGGCAGAAAGCCTCAAATCCTCGTTGGAGGCTCTAAGGCACTATTTTCACGGTCCAAAGGCTCCTTTTCAGTTTGCAAAAGCTCCTTTTCAGAGCCCAAAGCCGCATCTTGGGTGTCCAAAGCCTCATTTTCAGGCTCCGTCAGGACCAGCGTGAGCCTTTTGGGGCAGCTGAGGGGCCACCAAACGGCCTTTGGGTGCCTCCCAAGGACCTCCATTTCTCTTTGCGTGCCACATCTCGACTGCCCAACGCGAGAGCGAGTGGCCCGCGCGCGTGTCCAGACGGGCCTCCAGGTGGGCCCCGGGGTGGCCGGGCAGAAGCCGGGCGGCGGCGCGGCAACACGACAATGTGCCGTGCGGTGTCGCGGCAACGTGACGACGCAACAACGTGCGTCTGCTCTCCAGAGCCGCTTGCTGGGAGAGGGGCTGTGGTGGCCGCAGCTGGCGCCTCTGGAGCGAGAGGTGCCCGCGCAGGGTCCCAGCTCCAGGAGAGCTCTTGCAAGGAGCCATGGAGCACCGCCTCACTGCTGGCGTCCCAGAGGTGGACACGCTGCGGAGCGCAGTGGGGAGGGGGGGAGTGGTGAGCAACGGGCCGAGGGAGAGGGCTCGGCCCGGGAGCCGGGGACACGCGGGGCTGCTCGGGGGCCTCGGGACGTACGCGGGGAGCGGGGAGGGATGCCGAGGTGGTGGGGCCGGGCAGGGTTTGCGGGGAGTCGTGCCTCCCTGCCCAGCCTGGCTCGCGGCTCAGCAGGTGCCAGGGGTTGCTGGGTTGAGGAAGGGGTGGGAGCCGGGGGCGAGGGAGCAGAGAGCAGCTTTTGACGGGGCTTGCTCTTGGCGCTGCCCCTGGTGGGAGTCTTGGGAGAGCCTTTGGAGCACCTGCCGTGCAGGAGGCTTGTGGAGATAGCGCCGGAGCGCCCCTGAGCGCGTGTCTCTTTCTAGCTGGGGAACAGGAGGCAGCCGCTGGCAGAAGGACCTGCGGCGCTGCCGGACCTCCCGCTCGGGGTCAAGGTCCCCGTGCTGCCGGGCTCCAAGCCTGTCTTCTGCAGGACGAAGCTGGGGGAAAAGGTAAAGGAAGCGGAAAGGGGTAGAAGAGCTCTCCTCTCTGACAGAGCCCCCCCCCGTCCTTCAAAGAAGTCCTTGTGGCCACCTGCTCGACGGTGGGCGCTGCAGCCCTTCAGCCTGGCAGCGCTGGGGGGTGGGGGGGAGCTCCTGGCTCCCTGGCACGCAGACAAAAAGAGGGCTTGTCAGCTTTCTGGACTGGCTTCTGGCATCGTGCGAGCGCGCGGCCGGGGCCCTGCCTGCAGCGGGCGGCCGTGTGTCCGGGTGCTGGGGCGATGTGCCCTTCTGGCCCATCCAGCAGTGTCGAGGTGGGCTCCGGGGCCCTCCTGAGGGAGAGTCCAGCCGCCTCCTGCTTGCCTTGCTGGCGTATTCGGCGAAGCTCGGGCCTCTCTGCTTGGGGAACGCACGCAGCGTCCTCCTCTTGCTCCAGCCGGTGGTGCATTTTTCCAAGGCGGAGCCTTCCCGGAGGCAGAGTTAGCCCACACACCCCTTGGGCCTGCCTCACCCCGAGGAGACTGGTTTCGGTTCCCATTATCCATGCGCCGCGTTGGAACCACCGGGCCGGAGCTTTTCACCCTGAAGGTTCATTTCTGCCGTGGCAAGGTCTGCGGTTCTTCCCAGCCTTCTTTGCCGGTGAGCTCGGCCTTCTCTGCCCCAGCCCGTGACAGCCCAGCCCAGCCCAGCCTGGCCCTGCAGCCTGGCTCTGGTGTTCTCCGTGCCTGCAGGAGCATGGGGAGGAGCGCTGGTCTTCAGACTGCCCTTCCCTTCTCACGAGTACCACTTGGCACCTCTTGGCCACTCCCTCCTGCCTCCTTCCTCCTCTGCCGAATCTCTCTTACAGCTCCACCAGCCCTCCGGCTATTTCAACCTGGGCGATCCGCACTGCCGCCTGCTGAGCACGGAGTACAACAGCCTGCACGACCCGCACCTGCGGGCCTACCACAATCGCAAGGACAACCTGCGGAGGCTGAAGAGAGAGGGGTACGTCACCAGTGACGGCAAAGTAGGTTTGGACGCCGGGCTGATAAGAGCAGCCCTCCTCAAGCGGGGCTCCCAGAGCGCTTGCCGCAGCCGCCCGTGGCTGGCGGAGGGTGCTGGGCCCTGGGGCCAGGTTCCCGGGGAGCAGAAGGAGCGCCGGCGTCCCCCCGGCAATTCCCACTCCTGCTCTTCCCAGGCTGCCCCGCGCCGCCTGAGTGTTGAGGAGGCCGGCGGTGTGAGGCGAGGAGCCGGGGGGGGCGAGTCCGGGTCCCCGGCAGCGGGGAGGGGAGGGCGTGCGGAGGAGCAGCTCCCCTCCCGCCGGGTTTGGGCTGGCTGGGGGAAGGCAGCCTCCGTAGCTGGCTTGGCAGTTCTTGGGGGATGTCTCCCCTCTTCTCTCCTGAGGTGGTTTGCACTCTGAAGGAGTTCAATGAGTACAGGCAGTATCTGACCAGGCTGAAGCTGGAGGCAGAGAAAACGTTCATGCGAGAGGAGGTAGGCAAAGGGGAGCGTTGGCGGGCAGCGCCCAGCGGCACGGAGCCGAGGGCCGGGGCTTCCCTTGCGGCATCTCGGGGAGGGGAGGCACCCGGTTGAGAAGTGAGGGCTGTGCTGCTGGGACGGGCGGTACAGCGGGGAAAGGACTACTGGGCCGCCAGCAGAGCTAGCGCAGAGAGCGGGCTGGGCACGGGCAGGGAAGTCACCTGCGAGCGCGCGGAGTCCCGAGGGAAGCATCTCTCTCCTGCCCTCGTCGCCAGGCTGGGCCTGCGGGATGCCTCAGCATGCAGGGCCGTGAGCGCTTGTCCAGGCAACCCCAAACCGGTGTTGTCTTTCAGAAGAAGCTCCGGCAAGACCTGGCCAAATTAGAGGATGCCCCTGAACTGCCGGGAAGGACTGATGTTTCTTGCCTGCGCGAGTGGCTGCTGCAGGAGGAAAGGAGGAGTTTGCCGGGTGGAGAGAGGAAGAGGAAGCAGAGGTGAGAAAAGGCCAAGTAATGCTTGCCCTTGAAGGGGGCCCGTGGTCCCCGAGAGAATTCCTGGAGCCTCATGTCCCAGTAACCAGACAAAGCCCGGCGGCGGAAGGAGCCGGCGCCGGGTGCGAACACGTTGGCGCAGTCTCTCTTTGTGGCCTTGGACGCGCAGCTGGAAGCTGCTGCCGGGACTGCTGGAGCAAAGCAGCCCGGAGCAGGACGATGGGAGCGGCTGAGCGGAAAACAGCCTGGGCCAGATGGACAGAGGGGCTCCTTCTCAGCCGCCTGCCTTTCTCTTGACAGGCATCTCACGGTGATCAAGCAGCGGATTGAAAGACTGGAGGCTCTTCAAAAAGAGCGACACCTCCTCCAGCAGGCCGAGAGCCAACAGCAGCAGCTGGCAAAGAGGAGACAGCCAGGCACCCAGAGCAGCTCTAAAAAGTCCGCTCTCGAAGGGAAGCTGGTGAGTGGGAGCCGCGTGGATGCTGGGGGCCGCCTCCGCTGTGCGCTAGCGCCTTGGTACCCAGGCCCTGGGAGAGGGTGCTGCCACACACACAGATGCAGCCGCTCGGGGCTTGTGAGCGGTGCTGGGTTGCTGAGGAGGTGGCGCCTGGCTGCTGTGTGACCTGTCGTCATTTGAAGGCGGCTGTCAGAGACCAAGAAGCGTGCGCTCCCCTTCCCGTGTGTCTCGGACACAAGGCACCAGCCCCTTGTGACACAAAAGTGTGCCTGGGCACTCCCAGTGGCCACTTCTGCGCATGGACTCGCACGTGGGGCACGGCCCTGTGAGCTGCACTAAATGGCCGCGCGGTTCGTGGTGCTGGTTTCGCGTCTGGTTGAAAACCTCTGGTTTTCATCCAAAGACTTCTGCACCCAAAGCTGCAGCGTCCCTGAACCTGACAGTGCCGGTGCTCGGCCGTTCGTGGGTTGGTTTTCTCTTCAAGGAGGTCTTTGATTAGCCCAGTTCTCATTAGCGGGGGGCCCATTAAATGTTGCCCGCCTCCATCCCCTGCAACAGCCTCTCGGGAAGTGTTTCCGGATAGTGGGGGGTGGTAGCTACGCCCGGGTGAAGGGGAAAGCTCCCTCTGCCTTGGCAGTCAGGCTGTCAAGCTGCCAAAGAGCAAGTGACGGGAGAGGACCGTTTCAGGCTGCTGCCTGTCTCTCTTCTTGACCTGCGAGTTCTTCCCCACTTTCCCCGAGGCTGGAATTTCCGACCGCCTCCCGTCCCAAGGACATTTCCTTGGGCTGTCAGACAACAGCCAGGTGCCAAAAGAAAAGGGATCGTTTCCTTTTCTGCTCTCAAAACAACCCTTCTTGGCATTTGGCCTTGAAAAGGGGCAAACTGGCCCCCTGATCCAGGGCAGCAGCGCCCCGCGAGCGGCAGACTGAAGGAGGAGCGGTCGCACCTTGGAGGCGGGTGGCCTTTGGGATGGAGGTGTGTTTTGGTATTATAATGATATTATAATGAGCAAAGTTCGCGCAAAGGACAGCATTTCATCCAAATTTGAAAAAAATGTCGGCTCCAAGTATCGAGCAGGCAGCTAATTGGCAGCTTGTCTGTTTCGTGGTATCGTCCCGTTCCCGTATGTGCTATACATCATAAGGCAAAGCCGCGGAATAATCGCATCCTGCCCCGTCCCTCATGTAGCTTCACAAGCATCCTCATCAGGCAGCCGCGGATGTTGTATTCTTCATGCCAGCAGCGGCTGTTTTCTACCTCAGAAGCCTCTGGATTTTATACTTTTCCTTAACGTGTGAACAATGCTGTACTTTTGTATGTTTAGCCAATTTAGTCATTACTCCACAGGGGGGCCGGCCCGCGGCACGTGGTTCACCGTGCTGAGGTCCAGGGCAGGTACGGTGCCCTTTGCTCTACGCAACACGGCACCTGCTTGATGCCGAGAAGTGCCCACAACACTTGGCTCCTGGCCGCAGGAAACCAGAAACCTCCCTGTGCCCGCACAGAGAAACCAGAGGTTTTCAAGCTGGACTGCTGGGGACTCCTCTGGGCAGGGGTCTTGTGAGGAGGAAGAGGAAGGCAAACCGAGGGGAAGGAACACAGTCACTCACCGTCTGCTCCTCATTCTAGTCTCCAAAGTGTGCCGAAGAAGAAGAAGCGCCTAAAAGCATCCAGCCTGCGCTGGAGCAGGCGACGCTGGCCGAAGACCAGGAGGTTAAAGAGAAGGCCGAGACCACGGTCGAGGAAGTGCTGGAGCAGGTGACGGCGCTGGACCAGTCCGTCCACGTCTTCAGGAGGGCTCCCGACGAGGTCAGCGGAAGCGCGGTTGCCAGTGCCAGAGGGGCAGAGCCTTTGGGCACTTCTTCTGCGGCTCGCCGGGGTGAAATTAGGCTGGTGGCTCGAGAGATTGTGGCCAGCGTGCTGGAGAGCGTCGGGGAGCAGTCGGTATCCAGCACGTCTGGTGCAGCTGAGCCAGGGCCGGCAGCCAGGCAGAAGCTGTCAGAGCTCGTTGCCAGAAGAGCCACTCAAGCAGGAAGACCTGGAGAAGAGAGATGGAGGGAGGCGGAACAAGCAGCTTCCAACAGAGCTTCTTCGCAGTCTTCTATTGACAAAGCGACCAAAGAGGCTGTCGGAAGCGTTAGCTCCCCCTTGACATCCTTGGTAGCTTCTCAGTTGGAGGAGGACTTTGTCTGGCAGTTTCCTGAGACCCTGAAGCTTCGGGGCGTGGTGGAAGGACCAGGATCACCCAGAGCATGGGAACGGCAGATCCCAGAAGCAAGCAAGAGGGCAAAGCTGCCCGTCTTGCAGCCGCTGCAAAAGGCTGCTGGTGTCTCCCGAGTGAGTCGCGAGACTGCCCAGGAGAGCACGCAAACAGCCATCTCCAGAGTTCAGCAGCCGGGCGCAGAATGGGTCGGGTGCGCCAAAACCATTGACCTTGCAGCTGTGGAAACCTTGAAGAAGAAGTCAGAGGGAGAAGGGATGTCAGAGCAGAAACCAGAGAAGCTTCGACCAAGGAAGGGCTTGCCACCTCTCAGCCTCCCTGCAACAGTCCCACTTTCAGAGGAAGCAGGACAAATCAAAGAGGAGAGCTCACGTACTCTCCTCCCACCCCTCCCGCCAGGCGCTGAGCGAGATGCTCGCCGGCCAACAGGCGGCCTTCAGCAGTCCCGGGATTACACCTCTGGAGCCACAGCAGCAAGGTCTTCGGTGCCCGCCTGGGAACCTCTGCGTACGCTCAGGCCAGGGAGCACCGCAGGCACCCTCCCCTCCACGCACCCGCAGTTCCCAAGGCAGCCCCTGCCTCCAGCGGGTCCGAAGCCCCCGAGCCAGGCGGGAGCACGCTGCAGAACGGCGCGCGGGAGGCTTTTCCTGGAGGAGCCCGTGCAGCCCAAGTCATTCAGGAGGGCGGTAGCTGGGAGCCTTGCGGAGGGGGTCCTGAGGAGGTGCGCGGCTCCAGGGCCACCGGCTCCCCGGGCAGCTCCCCCAGGCGGAGAATAAAGAGCTCGCTGCCTGGCGGGGTTTGGGCCGGACTGGCCACTGAAAGGAACAAGGAGAGGAGAGGGAGCGAGAGACAGAGACTTGCCAGGTTAGGACAAAACTAACTACTTCAGTAAAATGTTAATAAGAAAATAAGAACGTACCGAAATATGTACGATATGTACAAGACTGTATCAAGCTCCCAGGGTGACGACCACGTCACCGGCAGGCACTGGGAAAGTCCCAGACTGGCCTCAGCAGTGGACGGCAACTGGCTTCCCGATCTGGGTGTGGGAATGCACGGTTCAGGACTAAAGCCAGAGGAACTGACAGAGTCCTCCTGGGATGTCGGCCGTCGAAAAAAGAGCCCGACCCATGTGACCCCTCAGCTTTTACGCTGAGCGTGGGGCAGAGGGGGTGGAATCCCCCGTTGGTGAGTTTGGGGTCCCCTGCCGTGTCCGCTCCTCCCGGCAGGTGCCGCCCCTCGAGGCTTCTCCGCTTCCCCCCCTCCAACGGGGCAAATAACCCGGTGAGCTGAGCTGGGCTGTGACAGCCATAAGGAGAAGCAGGAGCCCCTCCGCGCACCCTTCCTTGGCGTAAGTCAGAAACAATCAGGTCTCACCCCTCTGGGCGCGAACAGCGTCTGGACAATGCGCTGTGAACGTCAGAGAGCTCCGTTCGGTAGAAGAGGCTCAGCTGCAGAGTAAAATTACTGAAGAGAAAATTGGTTCTGCTTTACCTCAAACCAGGACGCTCCCAAGGCCTTGCTCGTACCTCCGTGACTCACGCCAGGCCGTACCGCGTGTGGGCGTTTTCCCTGCAATGTTCTCCCTCGTCTTCCTCCCTCCTACAGCCCTGGTCGGGCTCAGACCCCGCCTGACAGGGAATTTGAGGCAGGGAAGAGAAAAGCAGCCAAGGTTTTCGCCTTGCGTAGGGGGCTTTGCGGCTGGGCTCTCGGCGGGGCTGCTCCAGCCCTGCAGAGCTCTGCTCGTGCCGTAGGCGAGTCCCATCGGCAGGTGCCGTTGGAGGCTGCGCCTTGTTCTGTGCATTTATCCTCTGGTCCCCTCGAGAGCTCCTGATGGGCCTTTGGGTTCCCGCCCAGGGCCCTTGCTGGGCCTTTTGGTGTCCTGCCAATGGATGGGCTTCAGCTTTTTGTCTTTGCCGCAGGACTCCTCCTCTTGTCCTCTCAAGGCCTGTTTGCCTTCCCCTGTCCCGCCGGGACCAGGGTGCGGGCCTTTTGGGCCAGCTGAGGGGCCACCAAACGGCCTTTGGGTGCCTCCCAAGGACCTCCATTTCTCTTTGCGTGCTTCCTAAGGCCCTCTGCTTGCCCCTCGGGGCGGCCCTGGGCTCTTCATGTGCCCTTTGCCGCGGCCCGGAGCCCCCCGGGTGCCTCTCGATGCCCAGCCCCAGCCCTCAGCGTGCCTCTGGGTACCCACCACGGGCCTCCGTGTGCCCTTGGGTGCCACCCAGAGCCCTCCCGCTGCCGTTCTCTGGGCCCGGGGAACTCCTTTGAGCCTCTTTTCCCCTCCAGCCTGGCCGGAGCCCTGCCGGAGCAAAAGGAGCAGGTGAGAGGGTTTAGGCTCCAAAGCGACACTTACAGTGTCCAAAGCCTCAGTTTGATTTTCCAAAGTCTTATTTGGGCTTCCAAAGCCTCATTGGAGGCTCTAAAGCACCATTTTCGTGGTCCAAAGGCTCCGTTTCAGTTGGCAAAAGCTCCTTTTCAGAGCCCAAAGCCGCATCTGAAGTATCCAAAGCCTCATTTTCAGGCCCCACAGCACGGTCTTCACGATCCGGCCAGTCGTTTCCAGGGTCCGAGACCCACTGGAAGTGTCCAAACCCCCATTTTTAGGGGCCAAAGCCCTCCTTTAAAGATCAAAGCCTCATTTTTTAGGTCCAAAAGCCTCATTTTTAGAGTCCAACGCCTTCATTCTAGGCCTGAGAGCCGCCTTGTTTGGCTCCAAACCCTCACTTTTAGGGTCCAAGACCTCATTTATACGTTCCAAGCCCCACTTTCAGGTCCAATGACTCATCTGAAGGGCCCAGAGCACCATTTTTAAGGCTCAAAGTCTGATGTTGGAGGGCCAAACCCTCGTTTTCAGAGTCCAAAGTTCATTTCCGGCACCAAATCCTCATTGTCCGCTTCCCAAGTCTCCTTTTCAGGGACGAAACCCCCGTTTTTAGGATTCGGTCCACAATTTGGAGGGCCCAAAGCCTCATTTTGAGCCTCGCAAGCCCCGTTTTTAGGGTGGAAAGCCCCCGGTTTTGGTACCAAAGTGTCATTTGAGGGCACAAAACCTCATTTCAGGGTTCAAAGCCTCCCTTTCGTTTCCAGCGCCCCAGTTTTAAGGCTGAAATCCTCATTTTTTGGGGCTCAAACCCATCTTTTCTGACCCACGGCCTTCCTTCAGGGCCCGCAGTTCCCACCCGAGGGGCCGAGCGCGGAGGCGGAGCTCGTCGCCTGGCAACGTCCGCCCCCCCCCCCCTCTGTGTCCCGCCTCTGGGCCCCGAAGAGCCAATCGCATTTGAGGAGGTGGGGGCAAGGCACGCGATTGGTGTGTAACCAACCAATCAAGCTTCGAGGCCTGCGGGGAAGGTGGCAGGAGTCAAACCCAACGCTGGGCACCGTGTGGGGGCGGGCCGTGCCGGCTCCACCAATCAGGGCTGGAGGTCGGGCGGCACACAGATGATTGATGAGCGCCGGAGCCATCAGTTGATGCCCAGGCAGCCAATGAGAGGTGAGATCCTGGGCAGAGCGACAGCCCAGGCAGCCAATCCGAGAGAGCGTCGCCTCAGGTGACCTGCGCCCCGGGCAGCCTGACCGCCTGGGAGCCAATCAGCGGCCGGCTGCAGGAAGGGCGGGCCCCAAAGCAGGGCAGAGTGACAGCCGAGGGGGCCAATGGGAGGCAGCGTCACCTCAGGGGAAGGGCGGGTGCTGCTGTGAGCCCCCGGGATGGCGGAGGGTGATGGTGGCTGCGGGGGGGTGGGGGAGGGGCACCCTGGGGGGGGTCCTTTGGGCGGGGGAGGGGCATTTTGGGGGGATTTGGGGGTGGTTTGGGGGGGGGAGGGGCACCCATTGGGGAGGGGGGTCCTTTGGGTGGGGGAGGGGCATTTTGGGGGGATTTGGGGGGGGGTGGGGGGGGGGAGGAGCTCCATGGGGGTGGTTTGGGTGGGGGAGGGGCATTTTAAGGGGATTTGGGGGATTGGGGGGGGGAGGGGCACCCATTGGGGTGTCCTTTGGGTGGGGGGAGGGGCACTTTTGGGGGGATTTGAGGGGGGTTGGGTGGGGGAGGGGCATTTTAAGGGGATTTGGGTGATTGGGGGGGGGAGGGGCACCCATTGGGGTGTCCTTTGGGCGGGGGAGGGGCATTTTGGGGGGATTTGGGGGGGGGTTGGGTGGGGGAGGGGCACCCATTGGGGGGGTCCTTTGGGTGGGGGAGGGGCATTTTGGGGGTATTTGGGGGATTGGGGGGGGAGGGGCACCCATTGGGGAGGGGGGTCCTTTGGGTGGGGGAGGGGCACCCTGGGAGCTGCTGCGCCACCTGCGATGGGGGGGGGGGGGGGGAGGGGGGCACTGACCCACATGTGTGGGGCACAGCCTCATAGATGGGGGTTCCTGCCCCATAGATGTGGGTCCCCACCCCCTATATGTGGGTCCCAGCCCCACAGATGGGGGTCCCAATCCCCATATGTGGGTCCCCACCCCCTATATATGGGTCCCTGTTCCTCATATGTGGGTCCCCACCCCCTATGTGTATCTACCCCCCCATATGTGGGTCCCAGCCCCCTATATATAGGTCCCAGCCCCTATATGTGGGTCCCAGCCCCCCGTATGTGTGTCCCTGTTCCTCATATATGGGTCCCCCACTCCCCATATGTGTCTCTCACCCCCCATATGTGGGTCCCACCCCTCTAAATATGGTTCCCAGACCCCTATATATGGGTCCCAGCCCCCCGTATGTGTGTCCCAGCCCTTTATATATGGGTCCCAGCCCCCCTCTATATGTGCTCCTGCCCTATAGAAGTGGGTCCCTCCAGCTATATATGGGTCCCAGCCCCCCATATGTGGGTCCCCACCCCCTATATGTATCTCCCCCCCCATATGTGGGTCCCACCCCTCTATATATTGGTCCCAGCCCCCTATATATAGGTCCCAACCCCTATATGTGGGTCCCAGCCCCTTATATATGGGTCCCTACCCCCCTCTATATGTGCTCCTGCCCTATAGAAGTGGGTCCCTCCACCTATATATGGGTCCCAGCCCCCATATGTGGGTCCCCACCCCCTATATGTATCTCCCCCCCTATATGTGGTCCCACCCCTCTATATATTGGTCCCAGCCCCCTATATATAGGTCCCAACCCACATATATAGGTCCCAGCCCCCCGTATGTGTGTCCCAGCCCTTTATATATGGGTCCCAGCCCCCCTATACATGTGCTCCTGCCCTATAGAAGTGGGTCCCTCCACCTATATATGGGTCCCAGCCCCCCATATGTGGGTCCCCACCCCCTATATGTATCTCCCCCCCTATATGTGGTCCCACCCCTCTATATATTGGTCCCAGCCCCCTATATATAGGTCCCAACCCCTATATGTGGGTCCCAGCCCCCTATATATGGGTCCCACCCCCCATAGGTGGGTCCAGCCCCCCAGGTGTGGGTCCCCCATCCACCCCCCAGGTCACTGGACGCCTGCGGAGCCCCCCTGCCCCCCCCCGGCTCCCGCTGGCACGTGCCAGGCCCCGCCCTGCGCACACCGGGGGCCCCTCTGCCCCATAGATGGGGGTCCCGGACCCATAGATGGGGGTGGTCCCCCCTCGGTCAAGGGGGGGAGGGGTGGGAGAGGTGGAAGATGGTGGCCCCGGGGGCTACTGGCGGGTGAGTGGGGGAGGGGCAATGGAGGGGGGCACCAATGGGAGGGTCCTGTGGGTGGGGGAGGGGCATTTTGGGGGGATTTGGGTGTCTCCTGGGTGGGGGAGGGGCACTCTGGTATACTGGGGGGACTGGGGTATACTGGGAGAGACTGGGAGGGGGAATGGAGGGACTGGTATATACTGGGAGGGGACTGGGAGGGGACTGGGATATACTGGGAGAGACTGGGAAGGACTGGGAGGGCGAATGGAGGGACTCGGGTATACTGGGAGGAGACTGGGAGGGATTGGGATATACTGGGAGGGGACTGGGATATACTGGAATATACTGGGAAGGGACTGGGAGGAGCCTGGGATATACTGGGAAGGGAGTGGGAGGAGCCTGGGATATACTGGAGGGGACTGGGAGGGATTGGGATATACTGGGAGGGGACTGGGAGATACTGGGAAGGGGACTGGGATATACTGGGAGGGACTAGGACAGCCTGTGAGGGGACTGGGAGGGGATTTGGGGTCACTGGGGGGGACTGGGGGTAGAAAGGAGGGCACTGGAAGGGACTTGCAAGCACTGGGAGGGACACTGGGCTGTACTGGGCTATACTGGGGGGCACTGGGAGGGACTGGGAGGGGCACTGGGCTGTACTGGGATATACCGGGAGGCACTGGGAGGGACTGGGAGGCACTGGGATGTACTGGGAGGGCAGGCTCTGTGAGGGTGTTGCCCCCTCCCCTGCCACCAGTGCGGAGCTGGGGCCTGTGGGGGGGTGGCACCGGCCCCTACTGGTCCATACTGGTCTGTCCTGGGTTGTACGGGTCCGTACTGGTCTTGTACTGGTCTGTACTGGTGCAGGGCCTGTGCATCGCCCAGTCCACCCAGATCCCGCGGGAGCCGCGGCCGGGGGAGTTCGCCAAAGTCATCGGGCGCCTGATGGAGACCCCCACGGCCCGCGGCGGCGGCCTCTTCCCAACGAGGACAGCAGCCAGTACGGACCAGTACAGCCCAGTACAGGCCAGTATGGACCAGTATAAACCTGTACAGAGCAGGGACTGGCCCAGGAAGCCCCCCCAGTGCCCCCAGCACAGCCCACGGTGGCTGCACCAGTGCGGGTGGCCTCAAACAAGCGACCAGTAATGCCCAGTTTAGGCCAGTAAGGACCAGTATAGACCAGTACAGACCAGTATGGACCAGTATGGACCAGGATAGAACAGGAACTGTATAGAGCAGCCCCACACTGCCCCCCCCCACTCCCTCCCAGTCCCCCCCCACAACCCCTATGGGGTCCCACCAGGCCTGAAGTGGGTTTGGGGAGGGTTCCGTCTCCATTTGGGGTCACGTATCTATGGGGCAGCCCCACACGCTATGGGGCAGCCCCACGGCGCTATGGGGCAACCCCACGGCGTCACCCACACAACCCTCAGTGGGATCCACCGGGCCTCGAGTGGGTGTGGGGAGGGTTCCATGATCTTTTGGGCTCATGTATCTATGGGGCAGCCCCACACGCTATGGGGCGCCCCACGGCGACCCGCAGGCTTCGACGAGTCCTTCACCTCCCGCTGGCTGGAGAACAACCGCCGCAGCCTCTGGCTCCGCGAGGTCTGGGAGGACGAGTTCAACTGCCGCCTGCCCCACGGCCAGCCCCACGGCGGCCCCACTGGCCCCACACGCAAGTGCACAGGGAACGCACCCCCCCAACCCCAGCCTGCCCCACGGCTCTGCCCCACAGCACCCCCTGCAGCCCCATTGCACCCCTGGATGCCCCATAACACCCTTGGCACTGCCCCATAGCACCCTCAGCTGCCCCATAGCACCCCTGGCTCTGCCCCATAGCACCCTGGACCTGCCCCATAGCACCCCTAGCTCTGCCCCATAGCTCTCTTAGCTGCACCATAGCACCCCTGGCTCTGCCCCATAGCACCCTCGGCTCTGCCCCATAGCACTCTTTGCTGCCCCATAGCACCCTTGGATGCCCCATAGCTCTCTTAGCTGCCCCATAGCACCCCTGGCCATGCCCCATAGCGCCCCTGGTTCTGCCCCATAGCACCCCCAGCTGCCCCATAGCTGCCCCATAGCCCCCCTGGTTCTGCCCCATAGCGCCCACAGCTGCCCCATAGCTCTCTTAGCTGCCCCATAGCGCCCCTGGCTCTGCCCCATAGCACCCTGGACCTGCCCCATAGTGTCCTCAGCTGCCCCATAGCACACTTGGCTCTGCCTCATAGCTCTCTTAGCTGCCCCCTAGTGCCCTCATCTGCCCCATAGCACCCCTGGCCATGCCCCATAGCAACCCCGGCTACCCCATAGAGCCCGCACCTGCCCCATAGCACTCTTAGCTGCCCCATAGCATCCCCAGCTGCCCCATAGCGCCCCTGGCTCTGGCCCATAGCGCCTCTGGATGCCCCATAGCTCTCTTAGATGCCCCATTGCACCTCATGGCTCTGCCCCACAGCATCCCCGGCTCTGCCCCACAGCAATTTTGGTTGCCCCATAGCACCCCTGGCTCTGCCCCATAGCTCTCTTAGCTGCCTCATAGAGCCCCCGGCTGCCCCATAGCACCCATGGCCCTGCCCCATAGCACTCTTGGCTGCCCCATAGCGACCCTGGCTGCCCCCTTCCCTATAAGATGTGTTTCTCTGTGTGCCCCACAACTTGTGGGGCAGCCATAGGTCTGTGCCCCACACTTATGGGGCGGAACCCCACTTAACCTTCCCTATAGTCCCCTTTTCCCACCTCCTCACCCCATGGGCTGACCCCGGGGGGCTTCCCCTCCCGGTAAGATGGGTCCCCCCAGGTGCTGCCCCCCAAGTTGTGGGTCTGCCCCCCAAGTTGTGGGTCAGGGCGGGAGCAGATGGGGCAGGACTCGCCCTATGAGCAGGAGGGGAAGGTGCAGTTCGTCACTGAGGCCTGTCCGGGGGGGGGCTGTGGGAGCCACTGGGAGGGGGTTGGGATATACTGGGAGGCACTGGGAGTGGGTTAAAGAGCACTGGGAGGCTCTGGGAGGCACTGGAGCCATACTGGGAGGCACTGGGATATACTGGGAGGGCACTGGGAGGAACTGGGAGGTGACTGGGAAGCAGTAGAGACCATACTGGGCAATACTGGGATATACTGGGAGCACCGGTTTGGCCTGGAGCGGGGTCTGGGGGCTGTGTGTCACTGTGCCTTGATGTGTGGTGCCAGTGGTGGTTACTGGTTTATATTGGTTTTTAATGGGTTTTAGTGGTTTTTAATCTTTTTTTCTGTTTTTTTTTCTGGTTCGTACTGGTTTGTACTGGTGCGTACTGGTGCGTACTGGCGCGCAGGCAGCACGGGGACGCCGGTGAGCTTCAAGGAGAACGGGGACACGCTGGAGCGCTGCGACGTCTTCCAGTTCCAGGGGGGCAACGGCAGCGGCACCGACCGGGGGTGGGACAGTGGGTGCAGGGGCTGCGCCTGCGGGTGCGTCCGTACTGGGAGGCACTGGGGGCCACTGGTGTGACCCCCATGGGCAACTGGTGGGACCCCCATGGGCAACTGGTGGGATCTCAGTGGACAACTGGTGCCCCCATGGTCACCTGGATGCTCCCATGGGCAACCAGTGGGACCTCAGGGGGCAACTGGTGGGATCTTGATAGTCAACTGGTGCCCCCATGGACAACTGGTGGGCCCCCCATGGGCAACTGGTGGGACCTCAGAGACAACTGGTGGGACCCCAGGGGGCAAGTGGTGGGATCTCAATGGTCAACTGGTGGGACCCCAGGGGGCAAGTGGTGGGATCTCAATGGCCAAGTGGTGGGACCCCCATGGGCAACTGGTGGGATCTCAGTGGTCAACTGGTGCCCCCATGGTCACCTGGATGCTCCCATGGGCAACCAGTGGGACCTCAGGGGGCAACTGGTGGGATCTTGATAGTCAGCTGGTGCCCCCATGGGCAACCGGTGGGACCCCCATGGGCAACTGGTGGGACCTCAGAGACAACTGGTGGGACCCCAGGGGGCAAGTGGTGGGATCTCAATGGTCAACTGGTGGGACCCCAGGGGGCAAGTGGTGGGATCTCAATGGTCAAGTGGTGGGACCCCCATGGGCAACTGGTGGGATCTCAGTGGTCAACTGGTGCCCCCATGGTCAACTGGTGGGCCCCCCATGGTCAACTGGTGGGACCTCAGGGACAACTGGTGGGACCCCCATGGGCAACTGGTGGGATCTCAATGGCCAAGTGGTGGGACCCCCATGGGCAACTGGTGGGATCTCAGTGGTCAACTGGTGCCCCCATGGTCACCTGGGTGCTCCCATGGGCAACCAGTGGGACCTCAGGGGGCAACTGGTGGGATCTTGATAGTCAACTGGTGCCCCCATGGGCAACTGGTGGGACCCTGTCCTGGTTTGAGGCAAAACAGAACCAATTTTCTAATTTGTAATTTCACTTTTCCGCTGGGCCTCTTCTGGCTGCCTGAGCTCGGGAATTACCAGCGCGTTGCCCGGAGACTGTTCGCTCCCAGTGACAAGACCTGGTTATCCCAAGGACCGGGACGCACGGAGGCTCCAGCTTCTCCTTATTGCTGCAACGACCAAGGTCAGCCGGCTTCGCTGTTTGCCCCGTTGGAGGGTCGGGAGCGGAGAAGCGCAGAGGGGTCCCACCTGCAGGGAGGAGCGGACGGGACGGGTGACCCCAAACTGACCAACGGGGTGTTCCATCCCATCGGCATCGCGCTCCGTGTAAAAGCTGAGGGATCAAAGGGGCGAGGGGGCCTCGGGCTCGTTTCTTTCATCAGTGGCCGACGTCTGAGGAGGACCCTGTCTGTCCGTCTGCCTTTGATCCCGATCCGAGCATTCCTGACTCTCGTTCCGGAATTCGGCTCCTGTCCGGGACTTTCCCCGTGTCTGCTGGTGGCGCGATCGTCACCCTGGGAGCTGGATACGGTTTTGTATATATTCTATGCTTTTTTCTAGTGTTATTTATTATTTTCTTAATTATTATTATTTTCGTTAAGGTAGTTCAGCTCTTTTCCAAAACTCGTAAATCTCCTTCTCTCTTCCTCTCCTCTCTGAGGACAGAGGGGGGGAAGGGCCATCTGTCGTTCTGATTGGCCAATCCGGCCAAAACAACGACAGTTGGGTTTTTTGATTGTATATTTTGGGTTGGATTTTTGGGGTTGGATTTTTACCCCTGCGCGGGCGTGTCAGGCAGCCATTGTGACATCACAACGGCAGGGCCAGCACTGATTGTCTGGCGGTGGTGGCACGGGAACCGCTGATGTGCTGCCCGCAGTGGTGGGGCTGCCATGAGAAGGGACATCTTCAAGCAGGTGAGGTTCCTCCAATGCCGTCCATGCTGGCCGTGAACCCTGGGATTTGGAGTAAGTTGGGTTGGATGTTGGGGTGGATTTGGTTTTGGTGGGTTGGATTTTTTTTGAGTTGGACATTTGGGGTTAGTTTTTTTGGGGGGGGGTTGATTTTTTTTTTTTGCAGTGGATTATGGTTGTTTTGATTCAGAATTTTAGTTTCCCGGGTTTGGATTTTTTTTTTTTTTTTTTTTTCTCCCTGGTGAATTTTTTGGTTAAGTTTCATTTTTCGTTTGTTTGGGTTGAATCTATCCAACCCAAACGACGCCAAAAAAAAAAAAAAAAAAAAAAAAAAAAATGCAACCCCAAAATCCGGCTGAAAGAAACGAAAAACGTAACCCGGAAACTCCAACCCTCTCACCTGCGCAGTTAAAGCTTCAGATCCCGGAGCTGGAGAGAATGGGACACGCCGTATCGACTCCATGAGCCGTTGTGTGCGCCGAATAAAAATTCCGCCTTCCTTTGCGTATTGGCATTAAACTTTGGCCCTTTGCAGGTCCTCCATCTCCCACCGGGACGCCACACTAAGAAGCGGCCTCTCCGCTGCCCCTCTCCCGCAGGCGCCGGTCGTGCGGCCCGTAGAGGAGCTCCGTACGTACCACGAGCTCCTTCAGCTGGAGGGCGCCTCCCTCCCCACCTTCCCGGCCTCTGCCTCTCCTGAAAAGCCCCGTGCACCACGGCAGCACCTCTGTGAGCCCTCCCACAGCACCTCTCCGTGATTCCGTCAACGTCAAAAGTCTATACGGGCACACGGGGCTCCGGCTGCTCCCGCCTGTGGCCCAGGCTGAGGGCGCCGGTGCACATTCGGGGCTGCTGTGGCCCCGGGGCCAAGCGCAGACTTGTCACAGGGAAACCCAGTTCCGAGCGCCCAAGATCCAGTGCACGTAAATGAGAGCGGAGCCGTGGTGGATGGGGTGGCCGACGGTGATGGAAAGGCCCAGGAAGAGGAAACGCTTCTCTCCCCGCGGCCAAAGTCAGGGCTGGGCTCTGCGGCGCCGGCAGGAGAGGGCTCTGCTGTCCGCAGTGTCTCTGCGGGCCCTGCTGGCTTGTGGTGGAGGTGAAGGATCCAGAAGGAAGGATAGATCCTGCTTAGAACGTCTTTGGGTCTGGGCATGCTGTGATCCAGCAGCACTGGGAATCCTTGGGCGGTTCCTCGGTTGTATCATCGAGTGCGTGAATAAAGGATGGCTTGAAGGAGAGCCGGCAGAGTTTGGGAGCAGGGAAACGAGTGGAGGTCCCGGTGTGATGTGCTTCCTGCTCCTGAACGGCTCCGCATCGACCGGATGGAGGCGGGTCAGGCCCTGCCTCGTTGCCCTGGTGGGATTCAGTCGCCGGCCAACAGAAACTGATCAGAGATGGCGTCTGGAGCGTGTGCGTCTCGCACCCACTCGGAAGGCGGTGCCTTTCCCGAGTGCAGTTGTGCTGGAGAGCCCTGGCACCTCCTGTAGCACAACCATGGCCGGTGAGTAGCTGCCCCGAATTACGTGAGCAGGAGGATCTTCAACAAGATCTCGTTGCTCAGACCCGGCCCAGCCTAGCCTTGAACGTCTCCAGGGATGGGGCCTCCAGGACCTCTCTGGAAAACCTCGGCCAGGGGCTCACCGCATCAATGTAAAGAACTTCCTCCTAATGTCTAATCTAAACCCCCTTGTGGGGATGTCCCTGAGACATTTGCCGTTGCGGTCAGCGGGGATCTAGTATACACGGCTGGTGAAGAACATAGAAGATGGCAATGGGCACATCTGGTCCCCTGACTACCTCAGGAGGCTGCCTTCGATGGAAAGAGTAGTTCAATTTGCCTAAATATGGGCATGTGCTTCTGGCCAAAGGGATTCCTCACGAAGCTCAAAGATGCTGGCACCAGATGCTGCCCCCTCCCTATGAACTGCTCCGTTAGGACTTGCAGTTACCTGCACGTCTCTTGGCCCGCCGCTGACACCTGAAATGTCACCGGGGGTTGGAGTCGGAAGACCTCACTGCCGGCCTCCATCTCCGGGAATGACCTTGGGAGCTGAGACCAGCAGCTCCCACGCAGCAGGTGCCCGTTTTGTGCCCATCTGAATGGAGGAAAGAGGAATTCAATTCCCCCCTCCTGCGTGTTTGTGGCTGCCCTAAATGAGAGCCGAGTCCTCTTCACACCCAGGACTACAAACCGGGCGGCCGTGTGTCCGGGTGCTGGGGCGATGTGCCCTTCTGGCCCATCCAGCAGTGTCGAGGTGGGCTCCGGGGCCCTCCTGAGGGAGAATCACGGTATCCTACAATTACCTCGCTAGGAAGGGACCTGTCAGACCGTCTGTTCCGACCGCCTCTCTCTAACCGTGTTTAATTCACCTCCAGCGATGCTGCCTCAGCCACTTCCACGTTTACTCTTTTCCAATGCTTGAAAAACCTTTCCGTGTAAAGATTTTCCCTAATAACGAGTCCAAAACTCTGCTGGTGCAACTTGCTTCCGTTTCCTGTTCTCCTACTGCTTGTTTCTTTGGAAAAGGGACGTAACCCCACCTCTCTAGACCCTCCTTCCAGGGGGTTGGAACAGCGACGCGGCATCCCCTCAGCCTCCTTTTCTCCAGGCTGAGCAGTCCCAGCTCCCTCAGCTGCTCCTCATGAGACTTGTGCTCCAGGGAGCTCATCGGCTTCGTCGTTCTTCTCTGGATCTGCTCCAGCACCTCAACGTCTTTTTTTTTTTTTTTTTTTTTTTTTTTTTGGCGAGGGGCGCAAAAGCGGGCGCAGCACTCGGGGTGCGCCAGGGGCAAGGTGCTGCCCTTCGGTCACAACAACTCTCGGTACCAACAGGGGCTGGGGGATAAGACAGCAGCCCCGCGGAAAAGGACCCGGGTGTCCCGGTGGATGAAAAGCTGGACACGAGCCAGCAGTGCGTGCTCGCAGCCCAGGGGCCAATCGCCGTACTGGGTCGCGTCGAAGGAACCGTGGTCTGCAGATCCTGAGATGTGATTCCTACCCTCTGCTCCTCTAGGGTGAGACCCCCGCCTGGAGTACAGCGTCCATCTCTGGAGCCCGGAGCACACGAAGGACGTGGACCTCTTGGAGTGGGTCCAGGTGAGGCCGCGAAGGTGGTGAGAGGGACGAAGCAGCTCTCCTGTGAAGGCAGTTGTGGGGTTCAGTCTGGAGAAGAGAAGGCTCCGGGGGGGACCTGATAGCGGCCTTCCAGAACCTAAAGGGGTCCTAGAGGAAAGCTGTGGGGGGGGGTGTCTCTTTGCAAGGGCAGGTATTGATATGACGAGGGGCAACGGTTTTAAAATAGATCAGGGCGGGTTTAGATTAGACATTAGGAGGAAGTTCTTTACATTGATGTGGTGAGCCCCTGGCCGAGGTTTTCCAGAGAGGTCCTGGAGGCCCCATCCCTGGAGACATTCAAGGCTAGGCTGGGCCGGGTCTGAGCAACGAGATCTTGTTGAAGATCCTCCTGCTCACTGAAGGGGAAGGGTGGGACTAGATGGACGTTAAAGGTCCCTTCCAACACATTCTATAATTCTATGAGGAGAGGAGACCACGAGGAGGGGTGATCATGAGGAGAGGAGACCACGAGGCCAACAGGAGGCTAGACGAGACGAGACCAGACCATCCGGTCCCACCCCCTGCCCTGCGCGGGGACACCTCCCACCGGCCCAGGTTGCTGCAAGCCCCATCCAACCCAGCCTTGAACATACCCAGGGATGGGGCAGCCACAGATTTTCTAGGCAATCTGGGCCAGGGGCTCACCGAAATCACAGCAAAGAATTTCTTCCGGAGATCTCGCGTAAACCTCCCCTCTCCCAGTTTGTCCCCCCTCAGCAGCCTTGGCCGAGGCTCCTCCCATCCCATGGACCGGTGAAGGTGGAGTTTTGTCAAATAGCTCCTGGCTTTGTCTCCATCTGCTGGTTGCTGTCGTCCAGAGTCCTGGCTCTAAGGAAAGTGTCATTCTGAAGATTATCTAACCTCTCCCATAGCTCTGTGGGCCTTTGAACACGGGATCAAGAAGATCCCTTGGGCCCCTGTGGAGTACATCTCCACCTCTAGCCCAGTTTCACCACCAGCTTCTCATATCCCCAAGTTCTTCTCATCATGGCTGCGCTCCATCACTTTTTCTCCCTGCCTGGGTTGCCTCCGCCGCCGTGCAGGACCTTGCACTTGGCCTTGTTGAACATCCTTGAGGTTGACAACCACTCTCTGGATGCCACCAGCCAAGCAATTCCTCCATCCATCCCTGGAATCCTTATCTCTCCAACACTGAGAAGAATGATCTTCTCCTGCTGTGAGAGGGACTTTGCTTCCCTGGTCCCTGCCTGATGTCCATCTACCGGCAAGACATGGGAAGATATCTTCTCCTCGTCTCAGCCTTCTCCTCGACCGTTGTCACTAGTTCACCACTGAGACGATGGAGAGGCTCCAGGGCCCACCATGATGCCAACCATGGGCACCAGAACATCTCAGGTGTCCATGGGCAGCAGACCGACCGGAGGAAAAACTGGAGAGTTCTGGGACTCTTGGACCAGTGTAGGCCCAGTGGGTATCTCTGGGATTGTCTCCAGTCTAGGACGGGCTTCGACCGTATGATCGCCAGCATCTTCAACCTCTCGCTCTTGGATTTGCCCTTGAGGAGTTCTGATGTATCCATCAGTGTTCTCTTCTCGGTGCCTCCTCAGTGGTCTTCTCCTTCAACGCCCAAGGCTGACCTTTGAGTCTTCCTCGAGACCTAGTGGCCACCTGGAACCAGCTGAGGAGGCCAAGCCTTGAGCCCTCCCCTGCCTTGCAGGAGACCTGGGCAGAGCTGGCCCACCAACGGCAGACGGGTGAAGGTGGAGAACTGGGGCAGAGAAGTGTTCCCGCTCAGGACTGGTGGGTGACACCATGCAGTCCCCAGTGCCGCACATCACCCCCCGACCCCCAACAAAGGAGGAGGCCATGATGTCCCCAGAGTTCTTTAATGTGGATCCAGCCGCTGTGCTCGAGGGGGAGGGGACAAGGACACCCCTGGGAACGAGCTGGGGAGGGTGACACCCACGCCCTGGGCAGCTCCCCCTGCGTATGGTGACACCCCTGGAGCCCCGCCCCACCCCGGGGATGGTCACACCCCTGGGGACAGTGACATCCCCACCCTGGGGAGGCCCTGGGGATGGTGACACCTCTTACACTGGAGACACCCTGGGGTAGTGACACCAAAACCCTGGGGACACCCTGGGGATGGTGACAGCCCCAGCTCCAGCCGGGGGCACCCTGCCACTCCCCGGGGGCACCCTTGGGTGCATATTGACGGCACCATGGCTGGGTGGAAGCCACGGAGACATCAGGGTGCCCCATAGGGACCTCAGGACACCCCACCCCCACCCCACCCCACCCCTCCCCCTCCCCCGGCTGTCCCATAGAGGACCCAGGTCCATGCCCCAGCACGCCCCATAGAGCCCCCAGTGTGTCGCCCCCCCTCCCGAGATCTCCGGGGGGGGTGGTGGGGGCTCAGGGGGGCTGGCGGGGGGGCGGGGGTGGGGTGCGGAAGAGGCGCCAGGCCCCCCGGCAGATGAGAGCGAACCAGTAGAGCTGTGGGGCCAGGAGGGCAGCGGCGGCGGCGTTGTAGGTGGGGGGCAGCGCCCCTGGCACCTGCAGCAGCGGCAGCCCCCGCTGGCGGCCGTAGGCCCAGTAGAGGTAGGGGAAGAGAAGGACGCGGCAGAGGAAGAAGGTCACCAGCAAGGCCACCGCGTTGAGCTTGTGGAGAGTTGTGTGTTGGCGCTGGTACTGCGGCGGACGGGAGAAGAAGAAGAGAAGGGTGAGGGAAGACCCAGGCGTCCAGGAGGTGGGGAGGGGGTGATGCGGGGTTGAGGGAGCCATGGACACGTGGGAACCCAGGGGTTGAGGGACCCATGCCAATTGAAATGTTCTGGAGAGCCGTGACCACACCATGGGGAACCCCAGGGGTCTGAAGGACGCGTGGCCACGCAAGATGTCCTCCTAGAGCCCGAGGGGGTTGGTGGCCTGTGGGTTTGGGGCCCATGCCTAACCACCGCCCTCAGGGAAGCCCGGGCTCACCAGGATGAGGACCTTGCCAAGGCAGACGAAGGGGGTGCTGAGCTCGGCCATCAGGAGACACCCCAAGAAGAAGTCGCCCTTCCCCTGGCGCCACAGCTGGGGGAACACAGCGGGGACAGAGGGACATTGAGGGGAGCACAAGAGAACAGGGTGATGTGAGACGTCCCCAAGGAGAACCCAGCCCCATTCCTGCTCCCCACGGCCATGGGGAAGACAATGAGCACCACAAGGGCGTGGTGGGCCTCCACGAGCACATCCCTGCCAATGGGATGTCCATCGGTCCCATATCCCCAAGTGTCCCCGACCCATCCCATTGTCCCCGAGTGTCCCCATCTCCCCAAAGGCATGGGAAAGTCACCAAGCACCATGGAGCTATGGTGGAATTCCATGAGCACATCCATTCCAAGGTGACGTCCCTCCATCCCATGTTCTTTAGACAGCCCCATGTCCCCAACCCTTTCCCTTGTCCCCGAGGTGTCCCCAATGCCCTGACGTCATCATCCCATTCATGGCAGCCACCAGGAAGCAGATGAGAACCGTGGCAGCATGGTGGACCTCCATGACCACATGCATCCCAAGGTGACGTCCCTCCAGCCCAGGTCCCTGAGCCAACACTATGTCCCCAGCATATCCCTGTTTCCCTGAGAAGACCCCAAATGCCCCCGCTTCCGTGGGGCCCCAACTCACGGCGGCCACTGGGAAGCAGACGAGCACCATGGCGGCGTGGTGGAGCACCATCAGGAGGTCCTTGCGCAGGTAGGCGCCAGCGGCCGCTCTCAGGGACGGGGGAGGTGCCACCTCATGTCCTTTCACCCGTCCTCGGTGCCAGTGACACAGGAACATGGCGTAGACATCATAGATGAAGTAGGGGACGGCGAACTGGGGGTACGCCCCCGCCAGCCAGTGCCTGGGTGTGGGGCGGTGACATCAGGGGATGCAAGCGTCTGGGAAATCCTATGGGCACCCCCTCGAGGAACCCGGGTGACTGGGGGACCCGGAAGTTTGGGGACCACAACTCGGAGGGCCCAGGTGGCTGAGGACCCCGCGACATCGCCCCTGGGGGAACACCGGCATGTGGGGACCCCAAGTGGGGGAACTCGGGTGTCCAGGAGACCTTGGGGACCCCAAAGTGGGGGACCCAGGCGTTCGGGGACACTACCTATGTAACCCCCCCCCTCGAGGCATCGGGGGTGCCCTGTATCACTCCCCTCCCCCCCTCCCCCTCTTCCCCCCCCCCCCCCCCCCCCGAGCGGACCCAGGCGTCCGGGTTAATCCCGGCTGAGCCCCCGCGCAGCTGCTCCCGGCGAATCCCGCCCCCCCCCCCCCCCGCCGAGGGACGCGGGCGCCCGGGCGCTGTCCAGTGCTGAACTGCGCTGCGGGGGGGGGGGGGGGGGGGGGGGGCTGTGGGTCTGGGGGGCACCCACGGGTGCTGGGGGGGGGGGCGGTGGTGTCACCCGTGACGCACTGGTCATCGATGACGTGGCGGCAGGAGGAGGAGATGATGTAGCCGGCCGTGGAAGCCATCACCGCCTGCACCGACGACACCAGCCTGGGGACACGGAGGGGACACGGGGACACGGCGGGAGGACACATGGGGACACGGCGGGGGGGACGACAGAGGGGACGTGAGCCCCCCCCCCCCCCCCCCCGTCATGACGTCCCCCCCCCCCCCCCCCGTGCCACCTCTGTCCCTGTCGCTAAGCCGTCCTTGTCCCCGTCCCCGCGCTGTCGCCGTCACTGCCCATGTGCCGCGCTAATCCCTGTCCCCCGGTTGTCTTTGTCCCCACGCCATCCCTGCCCCCTCCCTGTCCCCATGCCGTCCCCGTCCCTGTCCCCCTCCCTGTGCTCTCCTTGTCCCCACACTGTCCCCAGCCCTCCCTGCCCCCTCCCTTGTCCTTGTGCCACATCCATCCCTGTCCCTGCCCCCTCCCCGTCCCCCCATCCCTGTCCCTGCCCTGTCCTTGTGTCACATCCATCCCTGTCCCCATCGCTCTCCCTCCCCATCCCCCCCCCCACAACCCTCTCCCTGTCCCCGCCCATCCCCATCCCCTCCCCGTCCCCCCGCCCCCGTCCCCATCCCGGTCCCCCCCGGTACCTGGCGGCCAGGATGGCGGCGTGGGGCTCGGGGCAGCGCAGCCGGCGGAGGGCGGCCTTGGCCAGCAGGAAGAGCCCGGGGAAGAAGAGGAGCCCGGCGGCCAGCGCCGCCCCGGGGGGGGCCATGGGAACCGGGGCCGAGGGGGGCGGGGCCTGACGGGACGGGGCACCGGGGGGGGGCGTGGTTGGGGGCGGGGCTTCAAAGGGCGGGGCCTGAGGGGGGCGGGGTCGGGTCCCCCCCGCCAGGCCTAACACACCCCCCACCCCCAGGCCTAAACCCTCCCCTCAGGCCTGAGCCCTCCCCGCAGGCCCCACCCACCTCATTTGCATACATTTGCATCTCACCCTCCAAGGGGGCGCGCCTCTGTCGTACCCCACAGCACGTGGATGCCCCGCAGGCCCCGCCTCACCTCATTAGCATACATTTGCCTACGCACCGCCCCTCCCGGGCCGCCGCGTCGCCACAGCAACGGGGGAGGGCGAGGAGGAGCACCGCGCATGCGCGCCGCCGCGCTGACTGATTGGCTGAGGCGGCCGGCCAATAGGGAAGGCCGGAGCAGGCGCGTTGCCGGGCAGAGCGCGGGGAGGAGCGCCGACGCGCCGATTGGCGGGTTGCCGCGGGGGCGGGGCCTCCACGCCGCCGGCCAATAGAAACGCCCAGGGGCCGTTGCCTTGGCGACCGGGACGCGACCCTGCCCACACCAGCGTGAAACCACCCCCCAGGTGGGCGTGGTCAAAATAAACCACGCCCCCAGCCCTAAGCCCCGCCCCCAGCAAACGGGGGGCGCCCGAAACGGGGCGGGGAGGGGAAAATGGGGGGGGGGGGGAGGGGAAAAATGGGAGGGGAGGGGAAAATGGGGGGGGGGGAGGGGAAAAATGGGGGGGGGGGGGGAGGGAAACTCGGGGGGGAGGGGCGGGGGGGATTATTTTTGGCGGCCAAAAGGGCAGAGGTCACCTGAGAAGGTCAGGAAAGGGGGGGCCCCCCTCGGGGAGCCCCAATATAAGGGGGAGCCCCCGGCACCCCCCGCGCCGCCCCCGGACACCCAGAGGTGAGTGGGAGGGCGGGGGGGGGGGCACCCAGAAACCCCACCCTCACGCCATGGGGCAACGCCCGCACCCCAAGACTGCCCCCCCCAAGGCTCTAACCCCCCCCTGCACCCCAAAACTGCCCCCCCCGAGGCTTCAAAAGCCCCCCCCCGCACCCCCCAAAGCTGACCCCCCACCCCAAAACTGCCCCCCCCAACGCTCTAACCCCCACACTGTGCCCCAAAACTGCCCCCCCGAACCCCAAAACTGCTCCCTCGGGGCTCCAACCCCCCCTGCACCCCAAAACCGCCCCCCCAACTGCCCCCACCCGAGACTCTAACTCCCCCATAACCCCAAAACTGCCCCCCTCGGACCCCAAAACCGCCCCCCCCGAGGCTCTAACCCCCCCTGCACCCCAAAACTGCACCCCCCGCACCCCAAAACTGCCCCCTGCACCCCAAAACTTACCCCCCTCGAAGCTCTAACCCCCCCCCCCCGCACCCCAAAACTGCCCCCCTCGGACCCCAAAACCGCCCCCCCCGAGGCTCTAACCCCCCCCATGCACCCCAAAACTGCTCCCCTCGGCTTCCCACCCCCCCCGCACCCCAAAACTGCCCTCCCGAGGCTCTAACCCCCCCATGCCCCCCAAAACTGCCCCCCTCGGACCCCAAGACCGCCCCCCCCGAGGCTCTAACCCCCCCATGCCCCCCAAAACTGCCCCCCTCGGACCCCAAAACCGCCCCCCCCGAGGCTCTAACCCCCCCCTGCACCCCAAAACTGCCCCCCCACGCCACAACTGCACCCCCCCCCCGAGGCTCTAACCCCCGCATAACCCCAAAACTGCCCCCCTCGGACCCCAAAACCCCCCCCCCCCGAGGCTCTAACCCCCCCCTGCACCCCAAAACTGCCCCCCCACGCCACAACTGCACCCCCCCCCCCGAGGCTCTAACCCCCGCATAACCCCAAAACTGCCCCCCTCGGACCCCAAAACTGCCCCCCCCCGAGGCTCTAACCCCCCCCTGCACCCCAAAACTGCCCCCCCACGCCACAACTGCACCCCCCCCCCGAGGCTCTAACCCCCGCATAACCCCAAAACCGCCCTCCTCCGACCCCAAAATTGCCCCCCTCAGAAGTCCAACCCCCCCCGCACCCCAAAACTGCCCCCCCACGCCACAACTGCCCCCCCCATAACCCCAAAACTGCCCCCCCGCGTGGGCCCCAGCGTGACTCAGCGCCGCATCGCCCCTTTAAGGCCCACCCGCCGCAGGGCGGGGCGCTGACGTCACGGAG
Source organism: Alca torda (assembly GCA_008658365.1). NCBI lineage: Eukaryota > Metazoa > Chordata > Aves > Charadriiformes > Alcidae > Alca > Alca torda. The sequence continues at coordinate 11,369 of VMED01000067.1, read as the reverse complement.
CGGCCGGCCCCGCCCCGCCCGCGCGCTCTGGGCCGTTGAGGGGGGGGCGGAGCGTGAGGGGAAGGAGGAAGATTTTGAGGTAAAAAAAGCGCGTTGGGAGGGGAAAAAAGACAGATTTTTGGGGTAAAACACGCAGATTTTGGGGTAGAAAGCGCAGATTTTGAGGCAAAAAAAGGCAGATTTGGGGGTTTTGGGGTAGATTTTGGGGAGTAAGGGGAAGATTTTGGGGGGTAGGGGAAAATTCTGTGGTAAAAAATGCAGGTTTTGGGGTAAAGGCAGATTTTGAGGCAATAAAAAAATCAGATTTGGGGTCTTGTGGTAGATTTTGGTGGGAAAGGGGGAGGTTTTTGGGGGTAGGAGAAATTTCTGAGGTGAAAAATGCAGGTTTTGGGGTAAACGCGGATTTTCTAGTAAAAAGGGCAGGTTTTAGGGCACGGGGGGAGGTTTGAGGTGAAAATACGGATTTTGGGGCCTGGGGACAGATTTGGGGGTGAAAAAGACAGATTTTGGGTGTGGGGGGAGATTTTTGGGGTAAGAGAGGCACATTTTTGGGTCTGGGAGGAGATTTGGGGGTAAAAGGGGACAAATTGGAGGATCTTGGGTCAAATTTTGGGGTGAAAAAGGCAGATTTGGGGGTAAAAGGGGCAGATTTGAGGTGAAAGAGGCAGAATTAGGGGGTCGAGGGGGAGATTTTGGGGTGAAAGAATGCAGATTCTGGAATGTGGGGCCATAATTTGGGTGAAAGGGGCAGATTTGGGGGTAGGAGAGGCAGATTTTGGGGTGAAAAAAGCAGATTTTGGTGACTGGAGGCAGATACGGGGGTGGGAGACGCAGATTTTGGGGTGCAAAAGGCAGATTTTGGTGCCCGGAGGGAGATTTGGGGGTGAAGGAGTCAGATTTTGGGGTGCAAAAGGCCGATTTTGGTGCCCGGAGGGAGATTTGGGGGTGAAGGAGTCAGATTTTGGTGTGCAAAAGGCCGATTTTGGTGCCTGGAGGGAGATTTGGGGGTGAAGGAGTCAGATTTTGGGGTGCAAAAGGCCGATTTGGTGCCTGGAGGGAGATTTGGGGGTGAAGGAGTCAGATTTTGGGGTGCAAAAGGCAGGTTTTGGTGCCTGGAGGGAGATTTGGGGGTGAAGGAGTCAGATTTTGGGGTGCAAAAGGCCGATTTTGGTGCCCGGAGGGAGATTTGGGGGTGAAGGAGTCAGATTTTGGTGTGCAAAAGGCCGATTTTGGTGCCCGGAGGGAGATTGGGGGTGAAGGAGTCAGAGTTTGGGGTGCAAAAGGCCGATTTTGGTGCCCGGAGGGAGATTTGGGGGTGAAGGAGTCAGATTTTGGGGTGCAAAAGGCCGATTTTGGTGCCCGGAGGGAGATTTGGGGGTGAAGGAGTCAGATTTTGGGGTGCAAAAGGCCGATTTTGGTGCCTGGAGGGAGATTTGGGGGTGAAGGAGTCAGAGTTTGGGGTGCAAAAGGCCGATTTTGGTGCCTGGAGGGAGATTTGGGGGTGAAGGAGTCAGATTTTGGGGTGCAAAAGGCCGATTTTGGTGCCCGGAGGGAGATTTGGGGGTGAAGGAGTCAGATTTTGGTGTGCAAAAGGCCGATTTTGGTGCCTGGAGGGAGCTTTGGGGGTGAAGGAGTCAGATTTTGGTGTGCAAAAGGCCGATTTTGGTGCCTGGAGGGAGATTTGGGGGTGAAGGAGTCAGATTTTGGTGTGCAAAAGGCAGATTTTGGTGCCTGGAGGGAGCTTTGGGGGTGAAGGAGTCAGATTTTGGTGTGCAAAAGGCAGATTTTGGTGCCTGGAGGGAGATTTGGGGGTGAAGGAGTCAGATTTTGGGGTTCAAAAGGCAGGTTTTGGTGCCTGGAGGGAGCTTTGGGGGTGAAGGAGTCAGATTTTGGTGTGCAAAAGGCAGGTTTTGGTGCCTGGAGGGAGATTTGGGGGTGAAGGAGTCAGATTTTGGTGTGCAAAAGGCCGATTTTGGTGCCTGGAGGGAGATTTGGGGGTGAAGGAGTCAGATTTTGGGGTTCAAAAGGCCGATTTTGGTGCCTGGAGGGAGATTTGGGGGTGAAGGAGTCAGATTTTGGTGTGCAAAAGGCAGGTTTTGGTGCCTGGAGGGAGCTTTGGGGGTGAAGGAGTCAGATTTTGGTGTGCAAAAGGCCGATTTTGGTGCCCGGAGGGAGATTTGGGGGTGAAGGAGTCAGATTTTGGTGTGCAAAAGGCCGATTTTGGTGCCTGGAGGGAGATTTGGGGGTGAAAAAGACAGATTTGGGGGCGAAGGGGGCAGATTTTGGGGTGAAGAGCGCGGAGTTAGGGTGTCACGTGGGTCCCACGTCGGGGTGGGGGGGGACGACACCCTTCCCGGAGGCCTGGGTTCCTTTTTCTACCCTTGAAACGCCCTTCGGAGCGGGGGGGGGGCCGGGGGGGTTGGCCCGCCGGACGCCTGGGTGCCTCCCTTGCTCCTTACCCCCACCCCACCCCAGGTCCCCTCCATTTCCCGCTCGCCTCCCGCAGCGCCCGGACGCCTGGGTCCGTCTCCCCCCCCACCCCCCCCCCCACCTTTCTTTGGGGTGTCTCCCCCCCCACCCCAGACGCCCGGGGCCCCCCCAACCTCCTGGGTCTCCTGGCTGGGGGGGGGGGGGGGGGTGTCCTCATCTTCCACCCTCCCTAACTCCTTGGGGGGTTGGGGGGGGTCCCATCTTCCCCCTCCCCTTCAAACTCTTGGGTCCTCTGGGAGGGTGGGGGTGTCCCATCTTGCCCCTTCCCCCAAACTCCTGGGTCCCCTGGGTGGGGGGTGGGGGGTCCTATCTTCCTCCCCCCGCCCCAAACTCCTGGGTCCCCTGGGGGGGGTGTGTGTGGGTGTGTGTGTGTGTCCCATCTTCCCCCAAACTCCTGGGTCCCCTGGGGGGGGGTGTGTGTGTGTGTGTGTGTCCCATCTTCCCCCAAACTCCTGAGTCCCCTGGGTGGGGGGTGGGGGGTCCTATCTTCCTCCCCCCACCCCAAACTCCTGGGTCCCCTGGGGGTGTGTGTGTGTGTGTGTGTGTGTCCCATCTTCCCCCAAACTCCTGGGTCCCCTGGGGGGGGGTGTGTGTGTGTATGTGTGTGTGTCCCATCTTCCCCCAAACTCCTGAGTCCCCTGGGTGGGGGGTGGGGGGTCCTATCTTCCTCCCCCCGCCCCAAACTCCTGGGTCCCCTGGGGGGATATCCTGTCGTTCCCCCCCTCCCCCGGACACCAGGGTTCCCCCTGGATGCCTCTGGGCTTCTCCCCCCCCCACCCCGCCCCGGGGCAGCCATGGGGGCGGGCGGGGCCGTCACGTCCCCAAGGTGTGGCTGATGTCACTGCTGATGTCACCAGAGCCGCCGCGATGTCCCCGCCGGTGCCAGCGCTGACCCCGGAGCAGAAGAAGGAGCTGGCGGCCATCGCCCAGCGCATCGTCGCCCCCGGCAAGGGCATCTTGGCCGCCGATGAGTCCACTGGTGGGTGACTGGGAGGGCACTGGGAACTACTAGGAGGGGATTAGGAAGCACTGGGAGGGACTGGTAGGGGACTGGGATGCATTGGGAACTGCTGGGAGGGCACTGGGGGTCACTGGGAGGGGACTGGGAACTGCTAGGAGAGGATTGGGAAGCACTGGAAGTGTATTGGGAGGTACTGGGGGGCGCTGGGAAGCACTGGGAACGGCTATGATGCAATTAAGAAGCACTGGGAAGGACTGGTGGGCACTGGGAGGGGACTGCAACACACTGTGGGCTGCTGGGAGGCACTGGGGCAGGACTGGGAGACCAGCGGGCCATACTGGGCTGAACTGGTTTGTACTGGGATGGCTGCAGGCAGCATCACCAAGCATCTGAGAATGTCAAGGTGGCACCAGGGGTGTCCTGGGAGGTCCTGGAGCAGCACTGGGAGCTACAGGGACACCCTGGGGCAGCATGAGGAGGGCAGTGGGCCATACTGGGCTGAACTGGTTTGTACTGGGACGGCTGCAGGCAGCATCGCAAAGTGGCTGAGAACTTCAGGGTGGCACCAGGGGGTTCCTGAGAGCTTCTGGAGCAGCACTGGGAGCTACAGGGACACCCTGGGGCAGAATGAGGAGGGCAGTGGGCCATACTGGGCTGAACTGGTTTGTACTGGGATGGCTGCAGGCAGCATCGCAAAGTGGCTGAGAACTTCAGGGTGGCACCAGGGGGTTCCTGAGAGCTTCTGGAGCAGCACTGGGAGCTACAGGGACACCCTGGGGCAGCATGAGGAGGGCAGTGGGCCATACTGGGCTGAACTGGTTTGTACTGGGACGGCTGCAGGCAGCATCGCAAAGTGGCTGAGAAATTCAGGGTGGCACCAGGGGGTTCCTGAGAGCTTCTGGAGCAGCACTGGGAGCTACAGGGACACCCTGGGGCAGCATGAGGAGGGCAGTGGGCCATACTGGGCTGAACTGGTTTGTACTGGGATGGCTGCAGGCAGCATCGCAAAGTGGCTGAGAACTTCAGGGTGGCACCAGGGGGTTCCTGAGAGCTTCTGGAGCAGCACTGGGAGCTACAGGGACACCCTGGGGCAGCATGAGGAGGGCAGTGGGCCATACTGGGCTGAACTGGTTTGTACTGGGATGGCTGCAGGCAGCATCGCAAAGTGGCTGAGAAATTCAGGGTGGCACCAGGGGGTTCCTGAGAGCTTCTGGAGCAGCACTGGGAGCTACAGGGACGCACTGGGGCAGCATGAGGAGGGCAGTGGGCCATACTGGGCTGAACTGGTTTGTACTGGGATGGCTGCAGGCAGCATCGCAAAGTGGCTGAGAACTTCAGGGTGGCACCAGGGGGTTCCTGAGAGCTTCTGGAGCAGCACTGGGAGCTACAGGGACGCACTGGGGCAGCATGAGGAGGGCAGTGGGCCATACTGGGCTGAACTGGTTTGTACTGGGATGGCTGCAGGCAGCATCGCAAAGTGGCTGAGAACTTCAGGGTGGCACCAGGGGGTTCCTGAGAGCTTCTGGAGCAGCACTGGGAGCTACAGGGACACCCTGGGGCAGCATGAGGAGGGCAGTGGGCCATACTGGGCTGAACTGGTTTGTACTGGGATGGCTGCAGGCAGCATCGCAAAGTGGCTGAGAACTTCAGGGTGGCACCAGGGGGTTCCTGAGAGCTTCTGGAGCAGCACTGGGAGCTACAGGGACACCCTGGGGCAGCATGAGGAGGGCAGTGGGCCATACTGGGCTGAACTGGTTTGTACTGGGATGGCTGCAGGCAGCATCGCAAAGTGGCTGAGAACTTCAGGGTGGCACCAGGGGGTTCCTGAGAGCTTCTGGAGCAGCACTGGGAGCTACAGGGACACCCTGGGGCAGCATGAGGAGGGCAGTGGGCCATACTGGGCTGAACTGGTTTGTACTGGGATGGCTGCAGGCAGCATCGCAAAGTGGCTGAGAACTTCAGGGTGGCACCAGGGGGTTCCTGAGAGCTTCTGGAGCAGCACTGGGAGCTACAGGGACACCCTGGGGCAGCATGAGGAGGGCAGTGGGCCATACTGGGCTGAACTGGTTTGTACTGGGATGGCTGCAGGCAGCATCGCAAAGTGGCTGAGAACTTCAGGGTGGCACCAGGGGGTTCCTGAGAGCTCCTGGAGCAGCACTGGGAGCTACAGGGACACCCTGGGGCAGCATGAGGAGGGCAGTGGGCCATACTGGGCTGAACTGGTTTGTACTGGGATGGCTGCAGGCAGCATCGCAAAGTGGCTGAGAAATTCAGGGTGGCACCAGGGGGTTCCTGAGAGCTTCTGGAGCAGCACTGGGAGCTACAGGGACACCCTGGGGCAGCATGAGGAGGGCAGTGGGCCATACTGGGCTGAACTGGTTTGTACTGGGATGGCTGCAGGCAGAACCGACAAGCATCTGAGAATGTCAGGGTGGTACCAGGGGTGTCCTGAGAGCTTCTGGAGCAGCACTGGGAGCTACAGGGACACCCTGGGGCAGCATGAGGAGGGCAGTGGGCCATACTGGGCTGAACTGGTTTGTACTGGGATGGCTGCAGGCAGAACTGACAAGCATCTGAGAATGTCAGGGTGGCACCAGGGGGTTCCTGAGAGCTCCTGGAGCAGCACTGGGAGCTACTGGGGCAGCATGAGGAGGGCAGCTGTCCATACTGGTTTATACTGGGCTGAACTGGTTTGTATTGGTTTGGCTGCAGGCAGCATCGCCAAGCGGCTGAGCTCGGTGGGGGCGGAGAACACGGAGGAGAACCGGCGCTGGTACCGGCAGCTGCTCTTCACTGCCGACAGCCGGGTGGACCCCTGCATCGGTGGCGTCATCCTCTTCCATGAGACCCTCTACCAGAAGGCGGACGATGGCCGTCCCTTCCCCGAGGTCATCCGCAGCAAGGGCGCCCTGGTCGGCATCAAGGTGGGGACACCTCGGGGACATCGGGGACAACAAGGGCATGTGGCGGGGTTGGGTGCTCCTTGAGCCGGATCAACCACATCAAAGGTGGGACCGGGTCAGCCACATCAGAGGTGGCTTCATTGGGCGTCCTCGTTGGTGTTGAGCTTCAAGGTGGCACCTGAGTTGGTGCTGGGGACATCGGGGGGCCTTGGGGACAATGAGGGGGTGTGGGGGCGTTGGGTGCTCCTGACCCAGGTCAACCCCGTCCCCGTCCCCCAGGTGGACAAGGGGGTCGTGCCCCTGGCTGGCACCAACGGCGAGACCACGACCCAGGGTGAGTGACAGCCGTGTCCCCAGGGGTGGCCCCACCCACATCCCCCTCCCTGATGCCACCCCAGTGTCCCCATTCCTGATACCACCATGGTGGCCTCATCCATGCCATCTCCCCCATGTCCTATCGGTGTCCCCACCCCTCATACCACCACGGTGGCCTCATCCGTGACGTCTCCCCCACACCTCATCAGTGTCCCCACTGCTATGCCACCATGGTGTCCCCATCCCTGATTCCAGCTGTGAGCCCCACAGGTGTCCCCATCCTTGATGCCATCACAGTGTCCCCACCCCTGATACCACCATGGTGGCCTCATCCATGACGTCTCTCCCACACCCCGTTGGTGTCCCCACCCCGATGCTGCCCCCATATCCCATTGCTGTCCCCATCCCCGATGCCACCGCAGTGCCCCCATCCCCAAGCCCCATTGGTGTCCTCATCCTTGATGCCACCACGGGGTCCCCATCCCTGCTGCCACCCCGGAGCTCCACTGGTGTCCTCATTCCCGATGTCCCTGTTGTCCCCACGCTGTCCCCAGGGCTGGATGGGCTGATGGAGCGCTGCGCCCAGTACAAGAAGGACGGGGCCGACTTTGCCAAGTGGCGCTGTGTCCTCAAGATCACCGAGCACACGCCCACGCGCCTGGCCGTCATGGAGAACGCCAACGTCCTCGCCCGCTACGCCAGCATCTGCCAGCAGGTCCCCGTCCCCTCCCTGTCCCCATCCCCATCCCCGGCTCACCTCGGGGCACCCTACGGTGGTTGGTGGCCTCTGAGCTGCAGGGTGGTACCACAAGGTGGCACCTAGAGGTGGTGTGGTGGGACGTAGAGGTGGTGCGGTGGCACCTAGCCATGATGTGGTGGCACCTCCATGCCCTTGGGGCACCTCGTTCTGTCCCCACTCCATCTCCGTGTCACCTCTGGGCACCCTGCGGTGGTTGGTGGTCTCCAAGTTGCAGGGTGACACCAGGAGGTGGGACCTAGGCATGATGTGGTGGCACCTAGCCACGGTGTAGTAGCAACTCCATGCCCTTGGGACACCTCACTGTGTCCCCATCCCATCCTTATGGTGGTTGGTGGCCTCCAAGCTGCAGAGTGACACCAGGAGGTGGCACTTAGAGCTGGTGTGGTGGCACATAACCATGGTGTGGTGGCACCTCCATGCCCTTGGGACACCTCACTGTGTCCCCATCCCATCCTTATGGTGGTTGGTGGCCTCCAAGCTGCAGAGTGACACCAGGAGGTGGCACTTAGAGCTGGTGTGGTGGCACATAACCATGGTGTGGTGGCACCTCCATGCCCTTGGGGCACCTCACTGTGTCCCCATCCCATCCTTATGGTGGTTGGTGGCCTCCAAGCTGCAGAGTGACACCAGGAGGTGGCACTTAGAGCTGGTGTGGTGGCACATAACCATGGTGTGGTGGCACCTCCATGCCCTTGGGACACCTCACTGTGTCCCCATCCCATCCTTATGGTGGTTGGTGGCCTCCAAGCTGCAGAGTGACACCAGGAGGTGGCACTTAGAGCTGGTGTGGTGGCACCTAACCATGGTGTGGTGGCACCTCCATGCCCTTGGGACACCTCACTGTGTCCCCATCCCATCCTTATGGTGGTTGGTGGCCTCCAAGCTGCAGAGTGACACCAGGAGGTGGCACTTAGAGCTGGTGTGGTGGCACCTAACCATGGTGTGGTGGCACCTCCATGCCCTTGGGGCACCTCACTGTGTCCCCACCCCATCTCTGTGTCACTTTGGGGCACCTTGTTGTGTTTGGTGGCCTCCAAGCTGCAGGGTTGTACAAGGTGGCACCTCTGTGCCCTTGGGTTACCTTAGTGTGTCCCTACCTGTCCCTGTGTCACCTCCTTGTCCCCAGCCCCAGACCTGTGTCCCCTCTGGGTGTCCCCTGGTGCTTGGTGGCCTCCCAGCTGTGCTGGGTGTCACCCAGACATGGCACGGTGACACGAGGTGGTGTGACATGGTGTCACCTCCAGGTCCCCTCCTGCCACCCCAGGGCTCCTGGGCCACCTCCCACCGCACTGTGCCCCGACCACTGCTGCGTCCCCATCCCTGTGTCCCCTCCTGGTCACCCTGGGGTGTCGCTGTCCCCAATGTCCCCCGTGTCCCCACAGAATGGCATCGTCCCCATCGTGGAGCCCGAGATCCTCCCAGATGGTGACCACGACCTGAAGCACTGCCAATACGTCACCGAGAAGGTGGGTGACGTCCCCAACACATCCCCAGCGTGTCCCCAACGTGTCCCCGTGGTATCCCCACTGATGTCCCCATGTCCCCAAGGTGCTGGCAGCAGTCTACAAGGCGCTCAGTGACCACCACGTCTACCTGGAGGGGACACTGCTGAAGCCCAACATGGTGACACCGGGCCACGCCTGCAGCAAGAAGTACAGCCCCGAGGAGATCGCCATGGCCACCGTCACCGCCCTGCGCCGCACCGTGCCACCTGCTGTCCCTGGTCAGTGCCAGCTGGCCCCAGTGGAGTCCCCATCCCCATGGCCATGTCCCCATGGTGTCCCCATCCCCATAGTTGTGTCCCCGTGGCCCTGTCCCCGCCCCCATCGCCATGTCCCCATCCCCATGGCTGTGTCCCCATGGTGTCCCCATTCCCATAGTCATGTCTCCATGATGTCCCCATCGCCATGGCCATGTCCCCATGGTGTCCCCATTCGCATAGTCATGTCTCCATGATGTCCCCATCGCCATGGCCATGTCCCCATGGTGTCCCCATCCCCATAGTTGTGTCCCCGTGGCCCTGTCCCCGCCCCCATCACCATGTCCCCATCCCCATGGCTGTGTCCCCATGGTGTCCCCATTCCCGTAGTTGTGTCTCCATGGTGTCCCCATCACCATGGCCATGTCCCCATGGTGTCCCCATCCCCATAGTTGTGTCCCCGTGGCCCTGTCCCCATCCCCATCGCCATGTCCGCATCCCCATGGCTGTGTCCCCATGGTGTCCACATTCCCATAGTCGTGTCCCCATGGTGTCCCCATCCCCATAGTTGTGTCTCCATGGTGTCCCCATTCCCATAGTCATGTCCCCATGGTGTCCCCATCCCCATGGCTGTGTCCCCATGGTGTCCACATTCCCATAGTCGTGTCTCCATGGTGTCCCCATCGCCATGGCCATGTCCCCATGGTGTCCCCATCCCCATAGTTGTGTCCCCGTGGCCCTGTCCCCGCCCCCATCGCCATGTCCCCATCCCCATGGCTGTGTCCCCATGGTGTCCCCATTCGCATAGTCATGTCTCCATGGTGTCCCCATCGCCATGGCCATGTCCCCATGGTGTCCCCATCCCTATTGCTGTGTCCCATGGCCCGTCCCCCACCCCATCTTGTCCCCATCCCCGTGTCCCCATGGTGTCCCCATCCCCATGTCCCCATCTCCATGGCCATGTCCCTACAGTGTCCCCATCCCCATGGCTGTGTCCCCACGGTGTCCCCATCCCCATAGTTTGTGTCCTCGGGGTGTTCCCATCCCCATCCCATGTCCCCATCTCCATGGCCACGTCCCCATGCTGTCCCCATCCCCATGGCTGTGTCCCATGGTGTCCCCCATTCCCATAGTCGTGTCTCCATGGTGTCCCCATCGCCATGGCCACGTTCCCATGGTGTCCCCATCCCTATTGCTGTGTCCCCATGGCCACGTCCCCGACCCCATCTTGTCCCCATCCCCATGGCTGTGTCCCCATGGTGTCCCCATCCCCATCCCCATGTCCCCATCTCCATGGCCACGTCCCTACAGTGTCCCCATCCCCATGGCTGTGTCCCCACGGTGTCCCCATCCCCATAGTTGTGTCCTCGAGGTGTTCCCATCCCCATCCCCATGTCCCCATCTCCATGGCCACGTCCCCATGCTGTCCCCATCCCCATGGCTGTGTCCCCATGGTGTCCCCATTCCCATAGTTGTGTCTCCATGGTGTCCCCATCGCCATGGCCATGTCCCCATGGTGTCCCCATCCCCATAGTTGTGTCTCCATGGTGTCCCCATTCCCATAGTCGTGTCTCCATGGTGTCCCCATCGCCATGGCCATGTCCCCATGGTGTCCCCATCCCCATAGTTGTGTCCCCGTGGCCCTGTCCCCATCCCCATCGCCATGTCCCCATCCCCATGGCTGTGTCCCATGGTGTCCCCATTCCCATAGTCATGTCTCCATGGTGTCCCCATCGCCATGGCCATGTCCCCATGGTGTCCCCATCCCTATTGCTGTGTCCCCATGGCCACGTCCCTGACCCCATCTTGTCCCCATCCCCATGGCCGTGTCCCCATGTGTCCCCTTCCATAGCCATGTCCCCATCTCCATGGCCACGTCCCTACAGTGTCCCCATCCCCATGGCTGTGTGCCCCACGGTGTCCCATCCCCATAGTTGTGTCCTCGAGGTGTTTCCCATCCCCATCACCATGGCCCCATCTCCATGGCACGTCCCCATGGTGTCCCCATCGCCATGTCCCCGCCCCCATGGTGTCCCCATGGCCATGTCCCCACTACCATGGCCATGTCCCCATGCTGTCCCCTGCCCCTGTCCCCATGTCCCCCAGGCATCACCTTCCTGTCGGGTGGCCAGAGCGAGGAGAGGCCTCCATCAACCTCAACGCCATCAACCGCTGTCCCCTCCACGGCCCTCGGGCCTTGACCTTCTCCTATGGCCGCGCCCTGCAGGCCTCCGCCCTGCG
>VMED01000066.1:31465-66200 GCA_008658365.1 Alca torda | reverse complement strand
CTTTAGTGGAGAAGGGAGGTGTGTGTGTAATGTTAGGGAATCGGTGCTGTACCTTCATCCCAAATGATCCAGCTCCAGATGGTACTATAACTAAAGCCCTTCAAGAGCTCACCACTCCAGCTGAGGAGTCAGCTGAGACCTCTGGAACAGACACCTCACGGACAGGTTGGCTGGATTCCTGGTTTGGGAAATGGAAAGGTATGGTGGTATCAATACTGACTTCTCTTATAATGGTAGCGGGAATGTTGGTGGCTGTAGGATGCTGTATCATTCCCTGTGTGCGAGGATTAGTTCAGCGATTAATTGAAACTGCCCTAACGAAACGAATGGAAGTAGACCCTCCCCCATACCCTGGGAAAATGTTTCAACTTGAGGAAAAGAACAAGAAAGAGGAAGAGGAATGTGAATTGATGCTTGAAAACTTAGAAGCTTCTTATGGGACTATACCCTGACAAGTAAGTGCAAAAAGCAATAAACTTTGAAAATGAAAGGGGAGGGATGGTAAGAAAAACCTAAGTATTGTTTTTGCAGAGGAACAACTTGGCCAGTCTGCAATAATGTAGCTAGAGAATGATTAACAACACAAAGGCTGATCAAGAGACGTGCAAGAATGCTCATCCCTTAGACAAAGGAGAAACCAGTCTATGCCGGATCGTCAGTTTAACGGGACCAGCTACTGTGGGCAATAATACCAAAAAAGGGAAGAAATAAACAGGTGAAGTAAGGGTTTTAGGAGGGCTGATGGGGAGAAGTAAACAGAGGCGGAGCAAACGGAAGTAGTTTTAGGCAAATTGGATAGGCTGTAAACCCTGGAGTACCTAGCCAGTGGGGAAACAGGGGAGGGAAATGTCGGCCAGGGATAGGAAAAAAAAGAAGTTATTTCGGGACGTCAGGTGTGCCTACCCGCTAGGACACCCGTTCTTGCAAGAATCTCTAAATAAAATGTGCTTCGTATCGATCACTGCCTGAGCCACTGTTATTGGATAAGGAGCGTTTCTCACAACTCTCCCCAGAACTGGGCTCAAAACCAGCAAATATCTAGAGATTGCTCCCACATGGAAAGTGCCAGGAGGGAAAAGTGGGGCTTGTTCTCTCTGTCTCTGGGAACTGCTTTCACAGCCCTGGGCAACCCTTGTTGCACACCTGGCTTCACACCCTGCAGCCATCCCCAGGACAGGGAAGACATGATGTTCTGTCCCTCTGATGGTGCAGTAGGGAACTCCTGCTCTGGAGCATGTCCTCCCCCTCCTCTACTCTTGTGAAAGATCCCCTAGGTTGTTGCCTTTACGAGGTCCTGACAGGAACCATACCCTGTAGCATGTCATTCTCCACACTACAGGCAATGTGAGAATCGTCCTGGCAGATCCCACAAGCTGTGGGATGTGCCAGTTCTTTCTAGAAACTGCAGCTGCATTGACCTGCTGTCGCGACGGGGGGAAGACAAGGACACTCAATATGAGTAATCAGCAAGCTCCAGTTTATTGCCCGGATCGCCGATTATTTAAAGCATCAGTTAACAAGCTCATACATATTACAAAAGTTAGGCTCATAATTGGTTAGTAAGGGTGGCATGATATAATTAGCCCATGCATAGTACAAAAGTTAAGCTCACAATTGGTTGGCAAGCAAACACCGCTACCCTTCACATACGCATTCCTTTGATATCACTTCCCTAACACAAACCTCCTCTTTGACTGTCTAAACTTATTCGAACTTCGTTACATTTAGAACATTTCTCACACCCTGAAACAATTAGACCATTGCTGTACGATGCTTACTGAGATCTTGCTCAGTCAGCTGCTGAATGTCTACGTGTCCTATCTCAGTTAACCATTCTTCCACAATTCCCCCGTTTTTGTTTTGCATGACATAAACCTTGTTAACCATTGTGACCATCATACGCCGAATACATGCCATCAAACAACTAAAGCATACTAAGACTACAAACAAAATGATCAAAAGCAAAAATCCAGTTTTAAACAGGCTCGCTAACCAGCCAGTCAAAGCCAGCCCGTTCATTAAATGTTCAAGACCAAAAAATCCTGCATCCTCCTGAATTTCCCGGGTATGAGCAATGAGGTTTTCAATTTGTTTGTGAATTGACTGAGAATGATCGGCCAAATCCATGCAACACGTGCCCTCAAACTCCTGACAACCATGACCATGTGCCAAGAGCAAGAAATCAATTGCAGCTCGGTTCTGTAGGACCGCATGTTGGACCGCAGATAAGTCCTCAGCAAGCTCTGACAGAACTCGGCTGGTGCCGTTAGCTTGTTTAGCGACCCAGCAGGCCAGTGCATCAAGATTCCGATGAGCTCTGGCTGCAGAGACACCAGGTGTAAAGAGGGATGCGAAGAAAATTTCCCACCTGTTCCATAGGGTAACAGTGTCATCACAAGAAGTATCTATAACTTGGGTAAGGGAGCGCCTAAAACGATATCTGTGTGTTCGATTTGGGTGATGTTGTGGCGTGCCCAAACTAAGCTGTCCAATAGTGCAAGGTCCTCCCCGTGGATATGACGGAAGACCTGCCCAAGCCCTATTGCCACAAATTAGGAAGAAACCATGGGGCAGGCGCCTTGGAAGTATGGTACCTGGTGCCGAGTGTGTACTATTTCTTTCTATTGTCCGGCACCAAATCTGGCTCCACATTGTCTCATTCCCGATAGGTGATATTAAAGTGGGTACCGTGTTGTTCACCCTGCGGCCTTCCTTTTGTTCTCCATCCCATGACGACAGTCCTATATACAAACAATAAGATGCATTAAGGGAATCGGCTAAATCCAATTCTTGTGGTTCAGGACCTACTGGAAGATGATCATCCCATTTGTCATAATCACTAAACATCTCTATCGTGCTTTCGCTGGGATCAGACTGATTGAGCCAACTATGCGCTATCTTAGCTTTACTGGTTAGATTAAACTTGTGCCTTAACTCATTAAAAGCGCGTACAAGTGTTGAAAAAGTACCGGTATTAAGTGGCACCCCTATCAAACAAGTAGTAAAAGGTGTACGAGGGGCGGCCAAGCTAGCACAAAAACTAGTGGTATTCAGAGAGCGTGCGAGGGTAACCCATACATTCTCTCTGGGGTCAATTAACGCTGCTGGGATTCCTCCTCCGGTGCCGCCTTCTACCCCGCCTCCTACCAGCTGCCAAATTAGCAAAACGATGACGTAGTAGAGCCCACCCTTGGGGCAACACGGTTCGCAGCTGAGGAATGGGGATACCATTGCCACAGACTGTTTGTAATATTTGCGAACGCTGTTGGCAGAAGATTCGGCCAACTTCATGATTTACTCTCCAACGGGCCCGGGCTAAGACTCTCTGCTCGACGCTTTCAAACAACCTTTGACCTTCTATCCCAGGTGCTCTGGTAAATTGACGTAAAGCGGCAATAAGAGTATTACTGCGCCACTTAGAATCGCAACTAGGGCACCATAATCCATACAATAAATTCTGATGAACCCAGAGTTCTCTCTTGCAGCCAAAACACCAAAGTTTTACCCAAGAACGGCAACGGTATTGATAACAAGTTATACAGTAATCAGAAGTCAAACTACAAGGAAGATAAGTCTCTAATAAAAACAATAACCGTAATACAGAAGTCCAAGGGAAAAAGGATCATTCAGGACAATCAATGAGTCGTAAAAGAGGATCCATGGCAAGGTGCAACCGCAACAGTGTTCGCTGCTGACGTTCCGGGTCTTCTTCAGGTGTTGCCGCCAGTTTGCTCAACGTAGGGCCTCACACATCGGCTAGGCACCCATGTGGTACCTGTAGGGGTAGAAAGACCCCTATATAAACAACTTCAGCAGGACCTATCCACTGTCCTGACTTAGAATCTTTATACATGACTGTCATGCTGGGTGGTTTGGGACTCTCTACGCCTGAATAATGTCTTACTATGGGTGGCTCATCACCATCTCCAAAGACACATAAATGGTTAAGTACAAACAACATCTTATTGACTCTTTCTTTTACATCACTTATGTCTTTAAACTTTTCTAAATATCGTTTCACTGTTCCATTAGCTCGTTCTACTATAGCTTGTCCTGTAGGAGAATGAGGAATGCCAGTTATGTGATTAATATTCCATAACTGCATAAACTGCTTCAGAGATCCACTACTATAGGCAGGGCCATTATCAGTTTTAATCGTCGCTGGAACCCCTAGTACAGCAAAACAGCTGGTAAGGTGTCGGCGAACATCACGGACTTTCTCTCCAGGTTGTGGGGTGGCCCATATCATGTGACTATATGTGTCCACTGTCACATGTAAGTAGCGTAAACGTCCCAGGGCAGAAACATGTGTCACGTCCATTTGCCACACTTCATTGGCTTTTAGTCCTCGTGGGTTCACGCCACAACCAAGTCCTATGCCTTGGTTGTGGAAACTGCAAATAGGACAGGCCTTGACTATGGCACGAGCTTCCTCGATGGTAAGTTTATAGGTGCGAGCTAGGCCTTTAGCGTTCTGATGAAAAATAGCATGGGCCTCTCTCGCTCGACAATGAGGCGCTAAGGGCGGTTCCACTGCCAGAGCAACTAATCGGTCAGCTCGGGCATTGCCTTCGCCAAGACCATCTTCCCACTGATGACTGCGAATGTGAATCACTGCATAAGGATCCTGTCTCTGTGCAGTAGCCAGCTGCAAGCTGACTAGCAATTGTGTTAATCGAATATTCCTCACTTCCCGTAGGCTGGCATCCTCTATACGGTTTGCAAGACCAGCTACATAGAGGGAGTCTGTAACTACATTCAATGGTTTATTCCTCCATCGTATAAAAGCCCGAACAACAGCAAATAGCTCTAATGTTTGAAGAGAGTCTTTCGGTTGTGCCTTTAAAATCTGATGCTGCCATCCATCGGTAGTTTTCCATGTGATGGCGGCAGTGCGTGAGCGACGGCCTGCATCGGTGAATGCGGTGACGGCGTCTGCAAGAGGTTGGCTGGATCGTTTAGGTCTAGCTATCCAGCTTACATTCTCCATCCACGATAATGTAGGAGACGGCAGTGGCTTGACCGTCAGGGTGGCTCTGTCGATCAGTAGTGCTGCTTGTAATTCTTCAGAGTTTGCCAGATACCATTCTAGCTCCTGCGGTTTCAAAGGTAGCCATATGGTGTGTGGCGGTACACCGTCTACTTGCAAAATTCGGTGCCGTCCCCGTTTTATGAGGTCAGCAAGAGCTACAATTTTTTCTTGTACTGTCCGTCGTGGTTGTAGTGGAGGTGCTATCCATTCTAATACTATGATGTCTGGATTCCTCTGTTCGTTCTTCTTTGTTTTTATGTTTTGTTGAGTTAGAGCTGCCATAAGGTAGCGAGGTCCACATAGGACAGTTAAATCAATGGGCACGTTGATAAGGCGTCGATGGGTAGACCGTGTAGTAATCAAGGAAGCAATTTCTTGAAGTACCGACTTCTGCTGTGCAGTCAGAGAAATCGGCGATGCTGGATCAGTTCCCTTTAACAATGGACGCAGTTCATTTAATAGTTCATTAGGGATGCCTACCACTGGGCGGAGCCATTGTAACTCTCCTAATAATTTCTGCGCATCATGCAGAGTCCGAATGTCCACATGGATGGATAGCTTTTGTGGCTGGATGATGCTATCTGTGATATGCCAGCCCAGATATTTCCATGGATTTGTAGTCTGGACTTTCTCCGGGGCGGTAATTAATCCTCGCTGTTGCAATCGAGATGTAAGTTCCTGTTGCTGCTGTGAAGAAAATGGGTCAGGTTGTGCTAACAAAATATCGTCCATATAGTGATAAATCAGTGTGTTGGGCCATGCCCGTCGAAGAGATTGCAATGCATCATCAACATATAACTGGCACAAGGTAGGGGAATTCCTCATTCCTTGAGGAAGAACAGTCCATTCAAAACGGTGGGCAGGCCCTTCCCGGTTTATTGCAGGAAGAGTAAAGGCAAAACGCTGTCTGTCAGATTCATGAAGGGCAATAGTAAAGAAACAGTCTTTAAGGTCTACAATTAGCAAATACCAATGCTCAGGAATCATTGCCGGATTGGGCAACCCCGGTTGTAAGGCACCCATGTCATACATTTGTTGATTTACTGCACGAAGATCATGTAGGAGGCGATACTTTCCTGATTTTTTCTTGATCACAAATATAGGAGTATTCCACGGACTTGTAGAGAGTCGAAGGTGTCCTTGACGAAACTGCTCTTGTACTAACGAGTGTGCTTGCTCCAGACTTTCCCTCTTTAGCGGCCATTGCTCGATCCATACAGGCGTATCGGTTTTCCACTGCAAAGGGATCGGGAAAGTCCAAGCAATGGCCGTCCCTAAAAAGGGTTATTCGTAGTCAAAACCATACCAATCTGGTGAAGGATATCTCGACCAACTAAGGCCGGTACACCATCTGGAAGAGGGAGAATGGAGACACAGCAGGTTATTGTTTTCTCAGCAATAGTCCATTTGAGGGGTGGAGATTTACGTGCAAGAGTCAACCCTCCGACTCCCGCTACTGTTGCAATTGAGTCATAGGTGGGCCATTGTGGTGGCCACTTGTGGCTGCTTATAATAGAAACGTCAGCACCAGTGTCCAAAAGAGCTAACATAGAGAAGGACCGATGGTTGTATTCCACAATAACAGTCTGACGTGGGCGCTGTCGCAGGCCTACTGTTAACAAAGTCATCTGATTGGTAGATCCAAAAGCTCCTTGTTTTCTAGGCTGAGTAGTCGCTGGTTTAATATTGTCCGTTAAATGTGGTAGAGGAATCAATTGAGCAATTTTTGACCCCTTTGGAACAAATAAAGGTGGAAAAAGGGTGTAGGCCATAATTTGTATTTCGCCAGTATAATCCTTATCGATAAGTCCAACCAAAATTATAAGGCCTAACATGGACGCCGATGATCTCCCAATAAGCAAGGCTCCCACAGCTTGGCTGTTGATAATGATAGGTCCTTTAATTCCAGTAGCAATTAAGGTTGGCTTAGTATCAAGAAGGGTACAGTCTATTGCTGTTGCCAGGTCCAGGCCGAGGCTGCCGGCTGTGGCGGGCTGGAGCAGAAAGGGTTCGTACCGGAGAAGTTCTGCGCCGCTGGATACGCTGCCGCTTTTTGTGTCATCGCGGGGCGGGCTGTCCCGCTGGGTTTCCCGTTTCCCGTATTGAACTGACGACATGCTCTGTTGTTGTGGGTATCCGAGCGACAGCTCTGGCACCAGACGGCTCCAACGCGACATTTTCTCCGGAGATGGCCAGCAGCACCGCATCGGAAACAAATAATTTTTTGGAGTCCACGTCCAGGTAGTCTGGAACTTGAGGCTTGCAAAGGTGCAAGGGCTGCGAAAACTTGATTTTGAGCGGCCTGAGCTTGTTCCTTAATGACGTGGGCCTGTTCCTTAATGCTATTTCCTAACTCTTTTCCTAACTCTTTCACTACCTCTACTAACATAGCTTGGGGTCCTACAGGGATTTGCGACATACGTTCTAACGCTTCCTCAATAGTCCACATCCCAGGTAAAGTTGCTAGAATATTACTAGTCTGAGGGTTACAATTTTGTAAAGCGCATTGCTTTAAAATGGCACCCATTAGGTATTGTGGGACTCCGGCCGCTTGAATCGCGTTTGCAGCTCGATCAATAAATTTCCCAAAGGACTCCTCCCTTCCCTGCTTGATACCCATGTACGAGGGGTTTCCCCCTGGATCTTTTATCCGTTCAAGAGCCTTCCTAGCACGCTCCATAGTTTCTCTCAATTTGTGCGGGCCGAGGAACGCCTGAGCCTCAGAACGAAAATAAGGTCCGAGGCCCATTAATTCCTCGAGGGTGACACCATGCAAGTGGTCCCCAGGCGCCCGTACTACCGCTACTGATTCTTGACACTCAGCCTGCCAATAAGCATTGAATAACAGCTGTTGGTGTTGTGTTAAAATTAATTTCATAATACTACGGATATCACTAGGAAGTAAAATGTTAGTTCCCCAAATATAGTCTAACATTTGTCTCGTAGGCTCTCCCTTTAACCCAGAATCATTAACGGTAGCACGGAGCTGTGTTAATAATTTCCAATCAAGATTAGTAATAGAAACCGTTATCTGACCTTGAGGATCTGGTGGCGAGTACATAACAGGGAAAACCTCATGGGCGATATTGGAAGCGAACTCACAATCACCCGAGAGCATGGCATTTTCTGCTATCTGGCGCCACACTCTGTTCCTATGTTGAATGTCTTGGATGCCCCCTTGGAAAGGGTTCCCACTCCCTTGTTTCCCTACACTTATTTCTTCCTTATCATCTCCTTCCTCTAACAACGGGACTGTAGACTTAGAATGTTCCTTAGGCAACTCAGAAACTGGTGGTGCTGCAGGTAAAGGAGGGGCTGTAGGGGAAACTGGTTCCCATTGCCCGTCCGGGTTTTGCTTCATGAGCAACTCCCGGAACATGGGGGGTGTAGGGTAATCCGATGAATCCCCCTTCCCGCCTTGTCGGGTAGCGGCAGATGTAGTTGCTGCCGGAGAGCCCAACCGTTCAGCTGCTGCTGCAGCCGCCTTTTGTTCTGCCCTGTGCTGCGACAAGGTGTTAGTGACAGCGCGCCAGGGCTTCAGTAACCTTTTTGCAGTCTTACTATCGTTTATCATTTCATCCAACAGACTATCACCATATTTCCTCCACTCATCCAGTTCAAAAACTGTATCCGGATTAGTAAAATACCCTTTCTCGACCCCATAGGTTAATAACCCCATGAGTTCCTTCTTACAATCTATCCCCTGTATGCTCCGCTTTTCTAAAAAGCATTTGAGCAAATCATACGCCGCTTGTCTTTCCATACCTTTATTATTCAGCGCGCGCTGTTGCAGCCTTTGCAAGACCTCGGCGGCGTGTCCGGCAGGACCCTCTATAGGTTCACCCGGGTGCGGAGGGGCCTGTCGCCAGCGAAGACCAGCCTCTTTCACCTCCTGAGCTGCATGCAGGACCGGAACCGATCCCCGTCGCACCGTGGTGACGTCCGGATTTAACCTAGTGGCTTACGGATTTAACCTAGCCTATTGACGTCCGGATTTAACCTAGCCCGAGACAATCCAATTCCTATGCCGTTGTTGTAGGATTTGTCTTTTGGCTTCCACGGGGTCCCTGTTCGGGCGCCATTTGTCGCGACGGGGGGAAGACAAGGACACTCAATATGAGTAATCAGCAAGCTCCAGTTTATTGCCCGGATCACCGATTATTTAAAGCATCAGTTAACAAGCTCATACATATTACAAAAGTTAGGCTCATAATTGGTTAGTAAGGGTGGCATGATATAATTAGCCCATGCATAGTACAAAAGTTAAGCTCACAATTGGTTGGCAAGCAAACACCGCTACCCTTCACATACGCATTCCTTTGATATCACTTCCCTAACACAAACCTCCTCTTTGACTGTCTAAACTTATTCGAACTTCGTTACATTTAGAACATTTCTCACACCCTGAAACAATTAGACCATTGCTGTACGATGCTTACTGAGATCTTGCTCAGTCAGCTGCTGAATGTCTACGTGTCCTATCTCAGTTAACCATTCTTCCACAACCTGCACCAAGGGAAATACCTGTTAAGGGCTGTGAAGATTTCTCCCCTTGTAAACACTCAGCTCTCCTCCCACTTCAGACGACCTCCTGTCTCTGCCTCACTCTTCTCCGCTCAGGGCCCGCAGGCCGTGCCCTCGGCCCTGCTGCGCTTGGCAGAGGAGCTGCTCCTGGGCAGAGCTGCCCGCTTGCCAGGAGCTCCCTCCATCCCAGGAGCCCGGCCCAGCTCAGCAGCAGAGGACCAGCCCAAGGCCTTTTAATGACCCCTCTGGTGGGTTTGGTGCTGAGTCCATGAACCTCAGATGCTGAGAGGAAGTTGAAGAAACCTCTCAAGGAGTCAAAGTCAGGTTCAAATGCCAAAGTTTCTTGGAGGCAGTGATGACAGGTCGGGAAAAACAAGGTGAAGGTGGCTCTGATGCTGAGTGAACCTGGATGTGTTTCATTAGTGCAAAGGGCCAAGCCCTGACCCAATCACCCAAAGGGCCAAGGCCTGACCCCCAGCCCCCAGGAAGGCAGATCCTGTCCCTCACTCCTTCCTCAGGGCTCTTCCTGGCACAGTGTGATGTGGAGATGTGCAGTGCCAAGGGCAGGACTATGGTACGACACCTCCCAGGCTCCTGCGTATGGACAAGGAGGCAATGAGACCCCAGTGCTGGAAGGACTGGTTGTCTCCTCAGAGGCATCAGTGGCAGAGACAACAGCCATAGCCCAAGACATGAAGAGCTTGGGTCTCTGTCTTCTCCACCACAGGCTGTCCTACGGTGTCCCATCACCTCGGCCTCTTTCCCTGCAGGCTGTAGTCATCCACCCGGCTGCCCCACCTTGCTGCCACCTTCCTTTGCTGAGATCTCCCCATCCTCCCTGGCTCCTCCTTGAAACACAAAGCCTTGGGCTGATCCAGACTCCTTCTGGGTGGCGTGTTGCACCACAGCACTGCCCTTGGGGTGACATTTCTTTCTCCTCATCTCCAGTCTGCACCTCCCCAGCTGCATGTTGGGGCATTCTTTCTTTCTCAGGCTGTTTTCCACTACAAAGGAAAGCTCCACCAGCTCTGAAAGCACCCTTCAAGCACGCTCAGGCGACTCCTGCACTGTCCTCAGTCTCCACACCACTGAGCCCAGGGCCCTCAGCCTCTCGATACTGCTCAAGTGCTTGAGGCCTCCAAACCCCGTCTTGGGAGATCTCTGGGCTCTCTCCACGGTGTTGGCAGATGAAAACATGGTGGTCATAGGCCAAGAAAGATGGAGTGAGACTTTTTACCAAGGCCTGTAACAGCAGAACAAGGGGCAATGGCTTCACACTGAAAGAGGTTGGATTTAGATTGGACATAAGGAAGAAAAGCTTTATGATGAGTGTGGCGAGACCCTGGAACAGGTTGCCCAGAGCAGTGGTGGATGCCCCATCCCTGGAAGTGTCCGAGGTCAGGAGCTTTGGGCAACCTGAACTAGTGAAAGATGTCCCTGCCCATGGCAGAGGGTTGGACTAGATGATCTGAAAGGTCCCTTCTAACACGAACCATTCTATGATTCTTTGACTCTGATATCCACAACTCCTCCTGGCCAAGGCTGCAAATACTTACATACACCATGTAGACATTTTCATCT
This sequence comes from Alca torda, assembly GCA_008658365.1. NCBI lineage: Eukaryota > Metazoa > Chordata > Aves > Charadriiformes > Alcidae > Alca > Alca torda. The sequence continues at coordinate 55,063 of VMED01000066.1, read as the reverse complement.
GACCTAGTCTCCAACCTTTCCATAAAAAAGAAAGGATTGCCATTTCTAGGACACGAACTGCCATGTTTTCAGAGGAGCAATTCAGAACCCAAAAGGTAAAGAAATAATTCCTGGGAAGTCCTGACATAGTTGTGTCAATTTAGTATGTTAAGTGAGCCAATGAGAGAGCCTGCTGGGATGACCTCGCCAATGGAGAAGAGGGGTTTTTGCCTTGGGGGTCTGAGACTCATGCTGGGAAGCCAGAAAGCACATTTGGGGACTGTGCAAGACTTGCCATGGGGTGTTTAGGAAAGGATCACAGGTTTGTAGAGGAACGAGATGGGAAAACAGAGAGAAAAGGGGATGAAATGAGATGGTCATGTCTAAACAGGTGGCTGGTCAGGACACTTCCCTGGCCGTGCCCCACAGCTGATCACCGCAGCCTGTCCTGTTTTCTTAATACCTCCATTTCCAAGAGCTTTGTGGGGCGAGGGAGCTCTGCTCTCTGCACAGATGGAGGTCCAAGTTCCAGCAACTGGAGTGGGAACCACAAGTCACCAGGTCTTGTGTGCTTTGGGGGGCCAGGAACTGGTGAGACTGGTGTGTGTGCACATAGCACTGGTGTGTATGGCAGTGGTTTAACCACGAGCAAACACCAAACCAGAGAAACCAGAGAGCAGAATACGCCTGCGAGCAAGTTATTTTTGAGGGCCTAAGTCTGGACTGGACACTAGAGGGACCAGAAGGTCTGCAAGTTGGCTACTGGAGGAAGAAGGTCGCCCAGACCACCTCCTAGAGAAACTGGGGGGTCATAGAATCAGAATTGCCAAGGTTGGAAGGGACCTTTCAGATCAGCAAGTCCAACCATCAACCTAACACTGACAGAAACCATCACTGAACCATGTCGCTAAGTGTGGCAGAATATTTAGACTTAAATAGTCACCCTGTGAACACTCCAGCGTGATTGGTTGCTGAGTAGGAAGTTAGCAACACAGGGAACAAGTTTTAACTAGCTGTAAGAATAAGAAACATGAATATTTAACCAATAGGTATTTGACGAGTGGATGTAGGTAACCAATAGCAATAATTGAATGATGAAGTCATTGTATGTTGAAGGTATATAAGCTGAGCTATCTGCACAATAAAGTGGCATTAACCTGATCATATTGGTCTGCGTGTTATTGTCCGAAGCTTCCGTGTCAACAAGCGGCGCCCGAACAGGGACCCTCGGATCGGGGTTAGGACTCATCTCCTGATGGACACCCGACCAAGAGAGGGGACGGAAAAGCGGTCGAAAGGTGAGTGCTGCCCCGGCACTTGGGATCCCCCATGCCTGTGCGGGAGGATCGGGAAAAAGTGCGCGCAGGAAAGAAGGGAAACTCGCTCTGGCCAGGCGAGCGGCCGGGAGGAGATGGGGTCCACACTCACAAAGGAAGAAGAGGCAGTGGTGAAACTCCTCCAACATATGCTCTCTAAGAGAGGACTGAATTATGATATGCCTACCTTGAAGGCGCTCCTGGCATGGGCGCAAGATAGAGAACTGATCCCCACTGCTGCTGTTGCCTTTGCACAGGATACATGGGCTAAGATAGGAATGTGGGATGAAGTGAGTAAGGGATCCAAGGAGGCGCAAAAACTCTCCACGGTGTGGAGGCTGATTACAGAGACATTAAAAGATGCAAGCAGAGCGCCTGGCTGCTGCATCAGCGTTTGCAGCGTTAACGCCCGGAGGTGAGAATATCTCCCTCACAGGTCTGTCCTTCGGAGAGTCGCCAGAAGCCGTTGCTCCTCTGCCTCGGGGTTCTGGAACGGCACAAGGGAACAATGCGGCCAACGCGGATTGTTCACAGCAGCAATTTGTCCCTGTGACAAACCACCTGGGGACGCCGGCTAAGAACTGCGAACTGGAGAAGGAGAATGACTTTCCCCCTCCACCTCCAGAGGAACCTTGGTCATTTGAAATGATACCCTCAGTTGCAGACCCTCAACAACATTACCAAAAGCAGAATTCGGGAGGCGAAGAGCCAGAAGATCCCTTTGATCCTGGTCCAATAAATCCAGAGACTGAACCTGATTTATGTCCACCTTTAACCCCAATTAAAGCTATGGCTGCATCTGCTCCAACTGCGAAGGAGACTTTACAGCAACAGAGACGAAAGTTGTTCTTAACCTTCCTCCATTTGTACCAGGTATCTCGTCGTGCGCAGCCGGAATCGGGGTATTGCAGTGTATTGTCAGAATGTCGGCAGAGAAGGACGCAGCCGGAGCCGGAGCCGCTTCGCTGCTGCCCGCCTCACCCCCTCCCCTCCCCAGCCGTCTCCCTGAGATAGAAGTGCTGTTTTTGTATGTCTGCTGTGTAAGTGTGTGTGGGCGCCAGTTTATACCTGTTGATCAACATCTGTGCTACTGTTTGTTTTTTGTTGTGTCCAGTGTCGTTCGGTGACTCCGCTTGAGCAGGTGTTCTGCCCGGTGTGGTACTGTTCTCATACGCGACCAGGGCTGACACTCCATCAAGCGAAGAAGTTTGTATGTATTCAATGTTTAGACGTAAGGCGAGCGTACCCCAGGGAGATGGACCGGGATGGGCTGTAGAACTGATAGAAGTCCTGAAATATTGGGAGAGTTTTCACCAACTGACATGCTTACGCTCTTGAGAACAGCTTATCCATGCAAGGCGTATGGCTGGTTGTTTGTTGTTTGCCTGTAAGATCATGGTTGATTGGGAAAAGGAGTTGAGCCGAAATCTATAGGATGCTCTGTAGGAAAATGAGAAACTTAAGGGTGAGCTCTTCTTGCAAAGGCAGACCTTTATGTCAGCTGTAAGTGATGAAAGGAAAAAAAAAAAAAAAAAAAACCAGAGAAAAAAAGAAAAAAAAATACAGGAACAATTAGAAGGGAAATGTGCTGCGTTAGCACAAAAGTATGACATACGTGGTATGAGAAAGCGGCAGAAAAAGAGAAATAGGACATCTGATTCAAAGCAGTACTACAGAGATATGGTTTTGGTTTTTTCCTATATGTATATACGTTATTGCATGCCTTTGTAAATTACTGTGTTATACCCTGCGAGACTAAAAGAACCCCAGCAGAAGCGGTCTCTTGAGCGGGGGGGTGGAATATGGGAAAGCAACGGAAGATTGGCGAGGAGGATTGTAAATACGCTCAAGAGACTCGCACCTGGGTGCTGGAAAACACATATATCACACTAATTGTTATTCGGTCTCGGGTGCTTGCAAGAAAAACACTTAGATGACATAAGTCTGTAATGGACTCAAGGACACCTTATCTAGCTGCTTGAGAATCTTGGCCTGTTGTTGCAGAAGATCACAGCATTGTACCAGCAAGAACAGGGGAGTCCGCATGCGCTCTTGCTAACAAGGACTCTTTCGCTGCCAAGGATTCTTGCTAACAAGGACTCTTTCGCTGCCAAGGATTCTTGCTAACAAGGACTCTTTCGCTGCCAGGGATTCTTGAAAACAAGGACTCCCTCGCTGCCAACAATAAGTTTAGTAATGCTACTAGTACAGCTATTTCTGAGTTATTTCAACATGCCACGCTGCAAAACAGAGCTGTTATTGACTTTTTGCTTTTAGCTCACGGACACGGTTGTCAAGATTTTAAAGAAGGACTGTGTTGTATGAATCCAAGTGACCACTCCAAATCCATCCATGCCCAGTTGCAAGAACTGCACCGACCGAACCAGCAACTTGTGGAGACCCCTGGGTGAAATTTCTTTGCTGGATGGACTTGGGGGTGGGGTTGGTTGAAGCAAATTATACTCATTGCCTGTGTGGAAGGAATTTGTCTGTTATGTTTAGTATGCTGTTTGCCGTGTTTAATAAGCATTATACGATCAATTGTAGATGTCACTTTGCATTGTACCCTTGTACAAGTTGTAGAATACCATCATGTCCCATCTACAGACCACGGAACGGCATGTGTAAGGGATAATAGAGGATGGTCCGAGTAAGACATGACAGAAAATTACTAGTTGAACCAAACCCAATATATATGTTGGGAAAAAGGGACTCAGTACTGTTTCCGCAAAAACTATGTGTGTATCCATGAGAACCTGACCTTCAAAGAAGAAGAGAACAAGAAGGGAGTACAACAATGTAGTCACGTATCAGACACCTGCTGTTAGCAAAGCTGGATCATGAGTCTGGTGAGGCTCGCTGCATGCACTGGCCACGCATGTAGCAACTCTAGCCTGTACTTTTCCACTCAATCCGGTGCAGGATATGAGGGAGCTGTCTTGGGTCGGAGAGAGGAGGAGAGACATGAGCGCACTTTGCAGATACAGGGGACGCCCTGAAGCGCTGTGTCTGCCCGCCCCTCCCCTGTAGGTTTCACGTTTATTAACCCCAACAGCTCAGAAGGCATTACAGCACATTGCAGATTTGTTTATGACATATCAAGAATTTCAACCTTACGCCCTGTTAGGACAGTGGGATGATGCACTCGCAAAGAGCCTGACTGCATTAGAGTGGGTATTTTTGCCACATACCTTCTCAAAAACAGTAACTGTGATGATTGAAATGTTAGCACGATTCATTTCGCAGGATCGCTTGCGCTGACAGCAGCTGGCTCCTCTGCCATCATTTGCGGGGGTTAACCCATGAGGGCTTACACCTGATGGACTTTGGCAATCCAATGTTACGCACATTATGGAATTTGGATGTTTGTGTTATGTACATGTTTCAGTTGATTTGTTTTCTCACCTTGTTGTAGCTACTGCTCACACAGGAGAGAAGGCTCGTGGTGTTATTCGACATTGGTTGCAATGCATTGCAGTCACAGGAGTACCGAAAACTGTAAAAACTAATAACAGACCAGCTTATGTGTCTGCTAAAATGCAGGCCTCTTTGCCGACATGAGGTATTAAACAGGTCACCGGTATTCCCCACTCCCCACAAGGCCAAGGCATTGTGGAACGTGCACATTGCACACTTAAAGAGATGTTAGGAAAAAAGAAAAAAAAAAAGAAAAAAAAAAGAAAAAAAAAGGGGGGGAGATGTGGGAGACGATGATGCACGAAAGGCATGAGCTGTGTTAGCATGAGTAGGCCCGAAGTAGGCCTGCCTTTACGTGAGGGTAAGAAAGCTAAGAAGGTTACTACCGGTCAGAAGATAAGGGAGTGCTGTACTAACCAGAAGAAAGTTGCTGAGTGCAGAAAAGAGAAGAAACAAAGAAACCTTGAAGCAGCATACGTCAAGGAAGGTCGACCAATGACAAAAAGGGTAAAGGCACGTGGATGAATTTATCTGACCATTCTCAGTCTATTCATTCTAAGTTAGATCAGTTGCAGAAAAATAAGCATAAACTGTTGAAACATCTCGGCTAGATCAGTTCTTTAACTCTTGGGGAATAGGTGGTTGGTTAAAAGACTTTATAGAGCATAGCCTTTTGGTTTTGATTATTATATTGGTTGTTTTATCTGTATTGCCTTGTTTTCTTGCCTGTATTCGTAAATCGCTCGAGGCTTCGATGGAAAAATTGTTTTCCGGTGCTTGGATTGTTCAAAAACAAAAAGGGGGAAATTGTGGAAGGATTTTTGGTACAGAATGGGCACCCTGTGAACATTCCGAGCACCCGTAATTTATTAACAACAGTGTAGGCTGTAACAGGCCTTGAAAGTTATGAGAGGAGCGTTGTTGCAATTTGAGAATGCTGAGACGAACAAGATATTTGAGCTGGATCAGGCATCTTGGTTGGAGTCTTGGCTAAGTTCTTGGGGAATTACGGGGTGGTTGACTTCCTTTGTTAAAGCAGGGTTGTTAATAATCTTAATTGTTATTATTGTTGCATTATTTGTTCCCTGTCTTTTTCAATGCTTGCAGAAGGCATTAGAGCGTATGGTATGAAGAATATGGTATAATCAAACTCCGCTGACCAGGGACGACAACTGGAGTGTTCAAAAACAAGAAGGGGGAATTGTGGCAGAATATTTAGACTTAAATAGTCACCCTGTGAACACTCCAGCGTGATTGGTTGCTGAGTAGGAAGTTAGCAACACAGGGAACAAGTTTTAATTAGCTGTAAGAATAAGAAATATGAATATTTAGCCAATAGGTATTTGACGAGTGGATGTAGGTAACCAATTATATTATGCCATGTATGATTTGCTTAATGCGAGTAACCAATCAAGAATTGGTCTTCGTAGTACACGGAACTAGAATACCTATAATAACTGAGCTATCTGCGCAATAAAGTGGCATTAACCTGATCATATTGGTCTGCGTGTTATTGTCCGAAGCTTCCGCGTCAACACCTGATGAGAGAAATGGTGGGGCCGGGGGTAGCGAGGAACACTGTCTGTGGCGTGTCTGACATTAAGGGATGGCTGGATGAGGCTTTGAGCAGCCTGGTCTAGTGGGAGGTGTCCCTGCCCAGGGCAGGGGGGGTTGGAACTAGATGATCTTGAAGGTCCCTTCCAACCCCAACCATTCCGTGATTCTGTGACTTCCTGACATTCAGACTCCGTTCAGAGATGCTTTGTCTCAATATCAATTGGAGATTGCTGGTATCTGTTAGTGTGTAAGAAGAAAAATGAAGGGAAGTGGAAAGAGACTAAATTCTTTGTTACTGTTATTTAGTATTGGCATCTTTGCACTTTGTCTACATTCCTGAAACCTGACAAATTAACCACATGGGAACTGAGGAGTTGAGGAAATTTATGCCCAGAAACTTGGCTTGTTAGGGCGTTTTGCATCTTAGTGAGCCCTCGGGTGCCAAGTTCCTGAACTGCAGGTACTGAAAGTGGATTGAACAAACCTTTAAAGGAGAAAAAATTAGCAGCAGACCTCCACGTTTCTGGGGAAGTTAGATGGAGGCCCCATGGAGGGCCATCACTGAAGAGACCACGAAGGGAACAAGCAGACAAGGTGACCGTCCCCTGGGGCTGGTAAAACAGGAAATCAGAGGTGATGGATACAGGAGGAAAATCAAATGTGCGGTTTGCTCTGATGACAAGTAAGATGTGTTTCACTACAGAGGATGGCCCTGCCCTGGCCCCCATCGCCTCAGAAGGGGGATCCTTTTCCTCATGGGATGCTCAGGGCTCTTCCTGGGTGCAGTGGGATGTGGGGGGGTGTGATGCCAAGTGCGGGACAGCGGTCGACACCTCCCAAGCTCTTGAGGGGTGAGGGGTGAGGGGTGAGGAAGCAACAGCTTTGTTGTACTGGAGCTGTAGGGAACCAGTGTCCTCTCGTGGCCTTCGCTGGAAGAGACAGCAGTGACAGTGACAGATCTGCTGGTGTGTGGTCCGAGACCACCGAGACCCTCAACCATCCCCAACACAGGCTTTCTTGCACTCTCCTGTGCCTGTGCCAGTTTCCCTGCAGACTTCTACCACCTGCTTGCTTCCCCACCTCACTCTGGCCTGGGATCTCGGGATCTCCCAGGCTTTACTGGTATTTCTCTGGCCATACTGGCTATTGCTTCAAGGACAAAGCTGTGGCTTTTTGAGGATTTGCCAGTGTTTGTGAGTTCTCCATCAACTGTCCAAATTCTCCCAAAGTCCTGCTAATACTCCCCTAGCAACCAAGTTGTCTCAGCCTCCAGACTTGCTTGCATGAACGCTCCATAGCCCAGACTGAACTGCCATTCTCCTGCTGCTGCTGCCTCAAGATCACCAAAGCACACCCCTCCTTGCACCCCTCTTGCCCCTCTGCTCCTTCAGGTCTCCTTCCTGCTTTTAACATACTCATTACCACACACGCATCGCTCTCTCCCTGCACTGTCATGTGTCTCACAAACTACTCCCTCTTCCCCTGGCACCGCACTCCAGGAGGTTTTGCATCCTCCAAGCTCAGGGGTGTTTCCTGAGGTCCATCCAAGTGTGGGGAGTGAAAAGGAGAAGAGAGAAAAGTCAGCTCATAGGGCATGACTGAGCACAGCCACCCCCAGCAGTGGGCATTCCCCATCTCCTAGACTGAGACATGCCCACCAGATGGAAATGCCTGTATTGTCCCTGTTTTGCATGGAAGGGGCCTTCCTTCTGTTACCTAGTCCAAGAATAAACCCCCTCATCCTCATCCTCCCCCAACACACACCCACTGCTTTCCATTTCATGGCTCAGACATGGCCATCAGGATTTGCTAAAGCCATCAGCCATCATTTTGTTTCCAACTGACACTTCCTGACCCTCGCTCCCAAACATACACATGGCCAATCACTGCAGCTCAGGGCCGCTCATGCTTCAGAAGAGCCTTTGAGCTTCCGGGTAGTTATTAACTATCTTCTTGGCTCCCTCCAGGGTTCACGCTGAGCTTGCTTGTCCAGAACAAGGCCTTTATGGCCACCATTAATGAAATGCTTCTCTTTTTATGATCTTCTGTGCGGAAAGAGTAGTTACAGAAAAACATCAAATACAGCAAAACAGATGCAAGTGAAGTGCCAGATTGAACCAGGTGAGCAACAACCACAGCTGTGCCTTCCTGGCAAGGAGACTGTCCTGAGAAGGGGATCCAGCCTTTGCCACAGTCTGGAGAGGGAAACCAGCAGTGCCTATGCCGCCTGGGGACACAACAGGCGACTTTTGCAAGACCACCTTTTGTCTGAACTGCTTCAGCTGCGTACTTGAGGATGGGGTTTCATGCGTTGTACTGCAAACACACTGCCCAGTGGGGCTGCCACTGCAACATTGCAGCCATTCCTGTTTAGTCAGATTAATGCTTTTTTTGTAGATACTTATCATCACAGGGAAACCACACAAATGACTGGAAGAATAATTGAAGGATTCTTGACCGCGGCCCCACCAGCTTTGCATCTCAAGAAATGGGATGTGCCAGGTAACTTATGTCTCACAGCCGTGTCAGGTAGCTTACATCTCCCGCCTCCCAGTGTTGTCCTTCCGGCTCAGGATTTGAGCTTCCATTTGAGCCCAAACCATTTCAGTTCACGCTACCTCCCTCCTTCCTCTGAGACCGGCTCCTGTGTGACACGACTGTCCTGGCTCTCCAGGAGGGATGGGCAAAAGTTTGATGCCTGAACTGGAGCTTTTCCCCTTGCTGGAAATGTGAGTGCAGCAGGCTCAAACCAAGAGAGCCAAAACCCCAGCTTTCCTTGGGGCCACCTAATGGAAACGTCCCATCAGCTGCGGAGCTTCCTCTTCACTGACGATTTGTGAGTTCAGAATATGCAGTTTTGCCCATTTTTTCCTCTCTCTCTGGAAACTGGCTGTCAGCATTGGTGAATTTAATCTGCTCTGCCACTTTGAAACTATTTTGCACAATGTCTGGTTTAAGAGGGCAACGTCTCAAACTGCAGCTGGAAATGAGTGAAGCTGTGAGGGCATAAATGTGTTGCCTCAGACGACATTTGGTATGCCGACAATACAAAAAGGTAGTGGAGGTGAATAACCATGACAGAAATAGGAAAACTGCCCAATCGATAGAGCTCTTCAGGAGGATGGAGCTGTACATAACATGTGGCGATGTAATTGGGATCAGTGCACAGAGAAGACTTTTGTGGGGAAGATTTTGCAAGGGAGTACCCTGACCTCGTGCAGCAAAGAATCAGAGGCCTGGCAAAGTGCTGAAGTGCCCTGGGGTAAAAAAAATGTGTGGATGGCAAAAGGTTGGAGAGATTTGGTTTGCAGAGATTTGAAGTAATCCTTTCAAGGTCTGAGCAGGCTGAACTTTGGAGAGAAGGAAATCTAAAGCAGCTCTCAAGGGCGTTTTGGAATTTGTGGTGCTATCACTAATATCAGAAAGAGGACAGCGCTGTAACCCAAATGCAGCACTGTATTAATACAGAACTGGCTACTGAAAATCCAGTATTCTATTCCCTTGGGCTCTTTGCTTTGGCATCTTTTCACTTTGACTCCACTCCTGAAACCTCTCTGATAAACCACATAAGAATCAAAGACTAAAGGAGAATCAGGCTCAGCCGTGGCTCCTTGGGGTGTCTGGTGTGTTAATGAGCCCTCTGGTGCCGAGTTCCTGCACTGCAGATCCTGAAAGTCTGACCAAGCCCCCGGAGAAGTAAAAGTCAGAAGCAAACCTCCAGGTTTCTGAGGGTGTTGGCAGGCCCTGCTGAAGTCTGTCTCTGAAAAGACCGAGGAGGGAATGAGCAGACAAAGTTTCTGTCCCTGGGGGCTGCTGAAGCAGGAAAGGATGCCAGAGACACTTGCTACAGGAAGGAAATTAAATGTGGAAGTCATTGTGAAAGCCCTTGATTTGCTTCACAAAGCAGGATGGCCAAGCCCTGACCCCCATCCTTTGGGGAGGGAGCTCCTTTCCCTCGTGGAATGCTCAGGGCTCTGTGTGATGTGTGAGTGTGTGAAGCCGGGTACTGGTCAGCAGGAGGACTCACTGCAGGCTCTATGGCGGGTGGGTGGGGAGGCAACGAGGCGCTGGAGCTTTAGGGAACTAGTGTCCTCTCATGGGTCTCAGTAGAAGAGACAGAAGCCTACTCAGGTGTGTTGGGGTGTCAAGGCCCACGGCCATCCCCACCGCAGCTACGCTGCCCCATGCCTGTGCCGGCTTCTTTAGCTCCAAAAAAAAGCTGTGGAGTTCTGTGGATTTGCCAATTCCTGTGAGTGCCCCCAGACTGTTTGGTTTCTTCCAAAAGCCCTCTTCCCTCTGACACTGGCTACTGGGTGACGCAACTGTTGTAGAACTCCAGGCAGGATGGGAAAAAGAGTTTAGTTAATGAATTGGGACATTTTCCCAAGCTGGAAATGTGAACTTGGCCCTCAATATTTATATATTGAACTGCTTTGCCACTTTGAAACCGCCTCTCTGAAACACTAGCCCAGCACGGTTTTTTCTATGTTTGTTTTTCTTTGTTTTAACCCAAATGAACATGCAGCACTGAAGTGAAATTCCATAGTATGGAAGGTGGGTTTCCATAGTATTTGCACAATGTCTGCTCCAAGAGGGGAGATGTCTCAGACTGCGACTGGGAATGGGTGAAGTTGTGGGGAGATAAATGTGTTGCTTCAGACAATATTTGGTATGAATACAATAAAAAAAGGTAGTGAAGGTGAATAAGCAGAAGAAAAAGGAAACTGCCCAATCAACGGAGCTCTGCAGAAGGGGGCTGGAGCTGTACGTAACGTGAGGTGATACAAGTGGGATCATGACCTAGAGAAGATTTTTAGGCCAGGCTGTGCGAGAGAGTATCCTGATGTCACACAGACAAACAAGAGACTCCACGGCGTGCTGAAGGGATGGGAAGAAAGGTCTTGGGGTAAAAGCATGAGAAGGAAGGGGAGAGATTTGGGCTGCAGAGATTTGAAGTAGTCCTTTCCAGGTCTGAGAAGGCTGAGTTTTGGAAACAAGGGAAAACAGAGAAGTTCTCAGACCTTGCCCCCTTTGCCTTTAAAACTTCAGGAGGTTTCATTTGGCCAAGTCCCCAAGGGTGTCAAGGTCCCTCTGGACTGAAAGTCCAAATCGTCAACATTTCAGGTTTTTTGGGCAGTGCCTCAAACCAGATAAGAATATGGGGAATTGCAGGATGCTACGGGTAATGAAAGAGAGTGATTTGCTTAACGGAGCTGCCACCCGAGTTTGAAAATCAGCACACCAACCATCTCAGATATACCCCAAGACTGTAAGAAAAAAGAAAAGCATGGCCAAGGGGGAATGGATGGACAGGGAAGCCATTCATTTTGGGGATATTTGGCTAAGAAAAGAGAAGCAATTGTGGTTTCAAGGAATGAAAAGGATGTGGTCAGGGCTGTTTGGGGGCACCTGTGAAGCACCCTGGCACCTGGTGCGAATTACTTCTGTGGTCAGAGACAACCTGAGAGCTTTCCCTAATTTGAAAAAATGAAGGGGAAGAAAAGCCAGTCATATTTAGGCTGGAAGGGACCTCGGGAGGTGTCTCGACCAGCCTCCTGCAGGGCCAGACCAGTTACTGAGGGCTTTCTCCAAACACATCTTGGTCACTTGCTGGAACAGATCCAGTGCTCACTCCCTGGGAAACAGCTTCCAGCACTTGACTATCCTTATGCTGGAAAAGTTTCTCCCTGTATCGACCCTGACCCTCTCTTTTGCCATCCCGTTGCCTCTTGTCCTGGTGGACACGTCCTTGTACCATGGACACGAGCCTGACTCAGTCTTCAGAATGCACAAGCCCAGCTCTCTCAGCTTCTTCTCACAAAACATGTGCTCCAGCCCTGACCACCTTTGTGGGCCTCCAGTGAACTTTCTCCACTTTACCAATTTCTCTCTGTAATTGTGGGGGGTCATAAACCAAAGAAGTAACCTGGATGTGGTGTAAAAAGTCCTGAGCAGAAGGGGATCATCACTTCCACTGTCTGTGCTCCTGCTCATACAGCCTGGAATGCTTTTGGCCTCCCTTGCTGATGGCTCACGGTTGTCCCAGTGAAACCCAAGGACCACCAGAGTCTTTCCTGCGGAGCTGCTCTCCAGCCGTGCAGCCCCGTGCCCTCTGCCATTGCACAGGATGAGTGCACCTCAAGGGGAGGACTTTGGATTTGTCATTATTGGATACTATGTGCTTCCTTTTGGACCAGCCTTCCAGCCTGTCTTTGTCCTTTGGCTGGAAGCCTTGAGCTCCAGCATAGCGTCTGTTCTCCTCAATATGCTGTCATCTACAACTCTTATGAAAAAGCACTCTCTCATCTCCTCTGGGTCACTAACAGCACATTAAACAGGGCAGGGTGCAGGACAGACCCCTGCAGTACCTTACTATCTACAGGCCTCCAGGCAGCGCAACACGCATTGACCATGTCCCTCCGAGCCCACCTGTACAGATGGTTTTACCTATGCATTAGCCATCCAGGCAGGCCATAACATCCCAGCTTGGGCATGAGAGTGTTCTGTGGGACAATGTTGGAAACTTTGCTGACTTCCAGGTCAGAGATAACTATGTCTCTCCTTGCACCTAACAGTCATGTCCTTTCTTCACATGAAGCCAGTAGGATGGCCAGGCACAGTCTCCCCTGGGTAAATCCTCTCACCTTCTCCTTCAGACATGAAAGAATTGTGATCTGAGGGGACCTGCTCTGGAGCACAGCCTTTCACTCCCCTGCTCATCCACTGGGCATTTCTGAAAGGTACGTGCAATATTTGGGTGCTGCCAGTCATCAGGGAGTGCCCCCAGTTTCAGAGATGATGGAAGTGGCCTCTCTGTGGCATCGGCCTGCTCTCTCAGCTCCCTGGGATGCCACCCATCCTGTCCTATAGACTGGTAAGGATTGTGCTTGCTCAAGTGACTCCTGACTTGATGCCCATCCACCGCTGGTTGTTCTCCTCCAGGGTCCGGCATCAAGTCACAGAATCACAGAATCATAGAATCTTCATGGTTGGAAAGGATCTTTGAGATCATCGAGTCCAACCACACACACACACAAAAAAATAAAAGCAACAAAAAAAACCCAAAAACCAAACCTACAAACTCTGTCACTAGAGCATGCCCTGCAGTGCCAAATCTAGAAGTTTCTGAAATACCTCTAGGCATGGTGACTCAACCACCTCCCTGGGCAGGCTGTTCCAGTGCCTGGCCACTCTTTCAGAAAAGTAATTCTTCCGAATATCTAATCTAAACTTCCCCTGCCGCAGCTTCAGGCCATTTCCTCTGGTCCTGTCATTATTCACCTGGGAGAAGAGGCCAACACCCACCTCTCTACACCCTCCTTTCAGGGAGTTGTAGAGGGCAATGAGGTCTCCCCTCAGCCTCCTCTTCTCCAAACTAAACATGCCCAGCTCCCTCAGCCTCTCCTCATACGACTTGGTCTCCAGACCCCTCACCAGCTCGGTCGCTCTCCTCTGGACACGCTCCAGCACCTCAATGTCCCTCTTGTCCAGAGGGGCCCAGAACTGAACACAGCACTCGAGGTGAGGCCTCACCAGTGCCGAGTACAGAGGCACCATCACTTCCCTACTCCTGCTGGCCACGCTGTTCCTGATACAAGTCACAGAGGCCTGGGAGACCTTGCAGGGAAAGACCGAGGCAAAGAGGACATAGACAATCTCAGATCTATCTACACCTGCTCTCATGAAACTCAGCAGTGGCCACACACTGTCTTTGTTTCTTCTTTAACTGTTCCTGATGTTTTAAACACGCATCATGGTGCCCTTGAATTGCCTCTCAAGTTTAGCCTGAGTTTCCATCCTTGCTGTGCCTGGAGGATGCTGTCCTTGGACACCCGCTGTGCTGAGCTGTGCCACCACGTCAGGACAGTGTATTCCATCCCTGCCAGAGTTCTGTCTCCATCATTAATGGCTCCAGCTCATCCTGTCTGTGCCCCTGGCCGAGGGCATTGCTGCACGCTTGGGCTGAAGCACCCCAGCTGTGTCACCAGCCAAGCTCATACTTGCCTTAAGGAAACCTGGTACCAAGTGTCCAAGACCCCGTGTGGGCAGAGACTTTGCTTCAGAGCAGAGATGTGGGATTGACAAAAGACAACTGAATGTCTTTCTAGCCCTGGGACTACAGACCAGGGTGAAATGTCCTAATTCACTCAATGGAATCATCCCCCGAGCTTGGAAAAATGAGATCCTTCCCCTTCACCCTTCTGGTGTCTAATACTGGGACAAGAAGAGGTGATTCTCATACCAACGTTTTTCTAATAAAAGAAATGCCACAGGACATAAGTCTCTCTCCAGCTGAGGGAGGGAACATCAGTGATTACATCAGCAGGTTCCCCTGGAGCCCCAGGGACACCTGGAGGGAGCCCCCAGGGGGCAGAGAAAGGGCTGCCTTGGGCTGGTCCTCTGCTGCTGAGCTGGGCTGGGCTCCTGGCATGGAGGGAGCTCCTGGCAAGCGGGCAGCGCTGCAGAGAGACAGCTCTGCCCAGGAGCAGCTCCTCTGCCAAGCGCAGCAGGGCTGAGGGCACGGCCTGCAGGCACCCGAGAGGAGCCAGGCACAGAGAGGATAAAGGCAGTCGGGAGTGGGAGGAGAGCTCTGAGCTTGTTCCTGGGGAAACCTTCACACCTGTTGACACAGTAAGTCTCTGGCTGTAGGGCAGTGCAGGGGAGTCTCCTGGAGGGATATTCTAGGGCTGACTGAGAGGACCTGTCAGGATGGCTCTCCTGGCTTCTCTGCTGTGGAGAAGGAGGACGTGCTTCAGAGCAGGGATGCCCTGCTGCACCGTCAGAGCGACAATGAAGGACGGCTGCCTTCTGCGAGGGACTGTGCCAGGGTTTTGAAGACAGGTGGGTGTGCAGGCAGGGGTGGCCAGGGCTGTCCTTCAGAGCAGGGTCCCTGCACCCCAGGGGTCTGTGTGCCGGGGCAGGGACTCTGCTGCTTGCCAGGGTCAGCTCTCAGCCTGCCCAAGGAGTTCCCCCCCTGAGCTTCTGTGGGGAGAAGCTGTGGGTAAAATGAGAGACTCCCCTCAGGGCAGGGTCCTTTTGCTGTTTTTAGAGTGTGCTGTGTGGGTCAGGGCTGCCCACAGCTCCAGATCACCCCCACAACACTGGCAGAGGCAGCATTTACAGAGGAAAGTCAAGGCAGGGGCTGCCTGGAAGATGAAGACCTTGCAGGGTCTGTGCTCTCAGCTTTCTCCTAAGGGAAAGGAGCTGTCACTGTGACACTGAGGGATGAGCAGATCTGCCAGAAACCTCCCAAAGTGCCTTCACCCCCTCCTCTCCCTACACACAGCACCAGCAGCACCTTGGCTTCCAGCATCAGGCTTTCTCTCCTCTCCTCCTCAGGACCCCCAAAGAGGGAGATGGCCCTGGGCAGTGCCCTGCTGCCAGGAGGGGTCTGCAGGGCAGAGCTGAGCCCCCAGCGGGTGGGATGGGCTCTGGGAGCAGGGACAGGGAGGAGACGTGGGCACAGAGAAGCAGCTCCTGGCAGGGGCAGCTCCAGGCAGCAGAGAGCCACTCCACCCGGCTGCATCCCTCTCTGCTCCGCTGCACAGGGAAAGAGGAAACAGGTGGGAGAAACCGACTTTGAAACTGGACTCTTCCACACTCACAAAAGGTGAATTTCATCTTCAAGTACATTGTCAGGGAGACCATTTTCCCACAGAGAGTGGCCTAAGCACAGGACAGCTGTGTGGTGCCCAGCAGGTCACTGGTGTGCAGAGCAGCTCTCCTGACTCTGCACTAGGGCACAGAGAGCCCTTTTGTCCCTCAGGGCTCAGCAGGGTTCAGGCTAAAGGCAATGGGAAAGAGCAGGATTTCTGCCCCTGCAAAGAAAGTGCCCTCAGCAGCACAAACCTGAGCTCACAAAAAGGGGCTGAACGAAATTATTCCAAAGGAAGAGAAGTCCTTTTGGGAAGAGTTTTTTGGAAACAGAATGAGATGTGGTTAAAGAAATCTGCCTTAACTTGTCAAGGTCTTTATCTCTTTGAACAGTCCCCCATGCCCAGAGTGAACAAATGTCCAACAGCAGCTCCATCACCCAGTTCCTCCTCCTGGCATTCGCAGACACACGGGAGCTGCAGCTCTTGCACTTCGGGCTCTTCCTGGGCATCTACCTGGCTGCCCTCCTGGGCAACGGCCTCATCATCACCGCCATCGCCTCTGACCACCGCCTCCACAGTCCCATGTACTTCTTCCTCCTCAACCTCGCCGTCCTTGACATGGGCTCCATATCTACCACTGTCCCCAAAGCCATGGCCAGTTCCCTCTGGGACACCAGGGCCATCTCCTATGCAGGATGTGCTGCACAGGTATTTTTTTTCTTTTTCTGTGCTGCAGCAGAGTTTTATCTTCTCACTGTCATGTCCTATGACCGCTACGTTGCCATCTGCAAACCCCTGCACTACGGGACCCTGATGGGCAGCAGAGCTTGTGTCCACATGGCAGCAGCTGCCTGGGGCAGTGGGTTTCTCAATGCTCTCCTGCACACGGCCAGTACATTTTCCCTGCCCCTCTGCCAGGGCAATGCTGTGGAGCAGTTCTTCTGTGAGATCCCCCAGATCCTCAAGCTCTCCTGCTCACACTCCTACCTCAGGGAAGTTGGGCTTCTTATAGTAAGTTGCTCTTTGTCATTTGTTTGCTTTATTTTCATCGTGCTGTCCTATGTGCAGATCTTCAGGGCCGTGCTGAGGATCCCCTCTGAGCAGGGACGGCACAAAGCCTTTTCCACGTGCCTCCCTCACCTGGCCGTGGTCTCCCTGTTTGTCAGCACTGCCATGTTTGCCTACCTGAAGCCCCCCTCCATCTCCTCTCCAGTTCTGGATCTGGTGGTGGCAGTTCTGTACTCAGTGGTGCCTCCAGCAGTGAACCCCCTCATCTACAGCATGAGGAACCAGGAGCTCAAGGATGCCCTGTTGAAACTGATGACCAGGTGATTTTCAGAAGCAATAAACTGTCTTGTTTTGGAAATCACTCATAGTGTAACTTGTTACAGTGCAAGCCCACCTTCTGTAGTTTTTGTTGGGTTGGGTTTGAGTTTGTGATTTTGTCATTGTTTTTCTTTGTATAATGCTGTCCACAAGGAAGTGTCATCATTATTGCTGTTTCTAATTACACATCAATCTTAATTTGTCAATCCCACAGACGTTGTAAAAGAGGACCTGTGCTCTCTGTGCATTTCAACAAAAGAAAGAACCTTCTAGCGACTTGTTTGCCCAAGGTCCTTCCTGTGGGACCTGCTCTGGAGCTGCAGGGCTATGCCTGTGAGCAGAGGTGGAGGGGAAAGGGTCTCAGCACAGCAGCACTCTCAGGGAGCACCAGCCGCCTTCTTCTCAGACTTAGTCTCTGTTCCCACACTCTCCTGCTGAGCGCTGGCGGTGCTGTAAGGACCGAGTGCTCTGGCAGCTCATTCTCCTGCTGTGTGCAGTCCTGTCCCCACAGGCAGGGACAGGCACTGGGCGCTTCTCTGGCAGAGCTGGCCTCCCCAACAGCTCCTCCATCACTCCATGGCATTGCCTCAGGGCAGTGCCTGAAGGCTTAGGCCTTCTTCCAAAGTTGCTGTCAAGGAAATGCCCAGCAAAGTGCCCCGCAATCGAAAACACCAGTGTGCAGCTTAACTGTGTGAGTGTGCAGGGTGGGGACAAGCAGCAGCTCCCTCGCTCAGCCAGGGCTCCTGGGAAAGACATGAAGGACCAGCAGAGCAGGTTCTTCTCTGTGCCTGTCTGTGCTGGACACTTGGGGTAAGCTGCCCCAGGGCCATCCTCACACACCTATCCAGTAACAACCACCATTTCTAGCACTGGCCTCTCGTCCCAGCTTGGGGAGGTTGGTTGTCCCTCTAAAGAAGTCCATGTTTGTATTGTAGGAATGAGGTGTAAGCATGCACATCGTGTGTGTGTGGGGAGATGAACCCGAGAGCGCACAAACACCATCAGCTGTTCCTGGGGGTTCCATGAAGGCCTGTGGGACAGACAGTGTCTGGAGGTCACTCCACTTGGAGCGTAACGTCCCCTGGGAAACCCCCTGAATGCAGCACTGGGGTGGGCTTCCTTGACCCGAGGGCCCTGTGTCCATTCCTCACGCCGTGGGGCATCTCAGAGAGGTGCCGAGCAGGGAGACACACCGCAGGGCTGAGGTGCTGCCAGGCTCTGGGAGTGGCAGCAGGAGGCCAGGGAGTCTGCTGCAGGGCCTCTGCCCGTGCCAGGGAAGGACTCGTGTCTCTGAACAGCCCTGCCAGAGCCCTGACAGTGCTCTGTGTGTCTCCAGGAACAACCTGTGTGCTACCGCACCCTCCCCTCTCCTCATGGCCTGTCCCTTTTATTACAGGGTGTGACAGAAGCACCTCTGTGGAGCATCTCCCCTGTGCAGTCAGAAAGGGTTCTGCAGGCGTGAGCGGCATTGCCCTCTAGAAGATGGCATTTCTCACCTTTCACAGAGCACAGAGCACGTCTCGGGAGTAGGACTGCAGCCAGAGGCACACACCCTCCATGTTTCACCTCTCTGAACGTCCTTCACAATTTCTTTAAGCACCAAACAGAGAAACAAAGGCTCTCACTCCTAGGTGTTCCCCAGAGAGGGGACATGAAGACCTAAAACTTTCCATAGAAAAAGGAGATGAGGAAAATCAGATGTCATGAATAGTGTTTCCCCTAATGGGAATGGGGAATGTCCCTAACCTTCTGAAGATTCTCCTCCTCCTCTCTCTCTCATGACCTGCCCCATGACTGTGGTTGGGAACACCCTCCTCATCATGGGGCTGCTCCTGGAAAACTGTGAAACCTGCTCCAGCTCCACCACCCTGACTGTGCCCTGACTGGGGACAGCACAATCTCTGCTCACAGCAATGGCAGTGCTATTTCCTGCACCTTTGGCATGGACGGAGTGTTTCCTGCTGGTGGCCACCTCCTACGATGAGTACTGGGCTGTGTGCCACCCCCTGCTCTCTGCAAGGCTCGGGAACTGGAAGGGTTGTCTCCAGAAGAAGGCTGCACCTTGACTGGGGGATTTCTGTCATCTACAGCAATCGTTTCCTTCTTGTCCCAGATACATGTTGGGGTCCCCATGTCCTGCACCACTTCTTCTTTGCCGGGGTGAAACACTGGAACAGGTCACCCAGAGAGGTTGTATGTACCCAGTCTCTGGAAACGTTCAAGGTCAGGTTGGTCAGGGCCCTGAGCAACCTATCTAATTGGAGATGTGCCTGCTCACTGCAGGGGGGTTGGACTAGATGACCTGTAAAGGTCCCTTAAAACCCAACCCTGTTTATGATTCTGTGATTTGGTGGGTTTGCACCAATGCTGAAACTCTCCTGACATGAAACCATGACACTCATGGACTTTGCTTTCACACCCTGCTTTTTAGACCCAGCCTTCCCCTTCCTGTTCATGCTGGAATCCTGTGCGTGCACCAGAGCTGCACGTGGGGGCAGCTCTCCTGCCCAGCAGGGGCAGGCAGAAGGCCTTCTCCAGCGGCTCCTCTCCCCTCCCTGCAGCCACTCCTTTCTATGGCACCCTCCTCCCTGTCAGTGGGATGCCCAGAACAGCCCTCCTGAGAGAGTTTAACAAAGCCCTGTTTCGATCTGGCGGGTGGGAAGCTCTCTGAATGATGAGGGAGAGATGTCATCTGTGGTACAAAGTCCTCCTGGCAGCCAATTACTAGTGGCATCCATCAAGGACCAGCCCTTGACAACTACTAGGGAACATTTTTATTATCTCTCTGTATGATGGCAGAAAATGCACTTTCCCCTCCTTTGTGGATGAGGCCAAGCTGGGGGAGCCCTTGAGGAATCTCACCTCGTTAGCACTGTTGGTAGCAGGAGAGCTGGGAAGGATGGCTGTGGTGGGTTAAACATGGCAGGCCACGGAGGGCCGGAAGGGAGAAGCGTAGAGGGAGTGTCACCTTTGGGGAGGAGCGGACAGGAGAGGTGACCCAAAGCTGACTAACAGAGGACTCCATCCCACCTGAACCTTGCTCAGTATAAAAGCTGAGGGATCACAGGGCTGAGGCTCTTTGTTCCATGTCAGATGCCAGCTGGAGGAGCGGTGCTAGAGGAGGCTGGGAAGCAAAGCTGGCTTTGTCCTGGCAGGCGAGGTTGTGCTGTGAGAATTCAGGGCAGCACTTGGCCAGGGGCTGGTCCCAGGGAAATGGTGCTGGAGCCCCGGTGGTCCTGCTGTGGCCGGGGCAATAATGGCTGCTGCAAGTACGACAGGAGCAGGGGCAGAAGGAGATGCCCTGAGCAGGACAGGGAGAAAACCTAATACCACAAGCGGAGCAGGAGCAAAGCGAGCCACCTCAATTTCGTCAGAGGCACAAAGAGCCACCTTGAGCAGGGCAGGAGTAAATCCAGGCACGTGGTGTAGGGAAGGGGCAAAAGGAGCCTCCCCAAGCAAGAGAGGGGAAAAAAACAGCTGTCCTGAGAGGGACACAATGAAAAGAAGCCACCCAAGCAAGGCTGAGGCCACACTGGACTATCCCTTCATCCAGGTCATTGATGAATATATTGAAGAGGACTGGGCCCAGTACTGACCCCTGGGGAACACCACTTGTCACTGACCTCCAACTAGAACCTGTGCCCCTAATCACGACTCTCTGAGCTGTGTTTTTCAACCTGTTTACTATCCACCCCACTGCCCATTCATCCAACCCACACTTCCTAAGCTTCCCTACGAGGATGCTGTGGGAGACCATGTCGAAAGCCTTGCTGAAGTCAAGGTAGACACCATCCACTTCCCTGCCCTCATCTACCCGTCCAGTCCTACTTATTGAAATATTTCTGTGTTTATGCTACCTGTCTTGAGCCTATATCCTGTTGTGTCTGACTCTTGCACAACACTGTGTCAGATGTGGCCTGTCAGACACCAGCTCTTCAATAAAACAGGTTCTCCCAGGTTGTTGTGGTTCAACCCTTGTGACAACTAGGACAACACAGACATTTACTCACTCTCTGCTCCCCCCTGCAACAAGAAGTAGGATAAGGAAGAGAGGGAGAAAAAGGAGGAGATATATATCTGCCTTGAGATAGATATATGTATATATACACACACAGATATTAGTCTATGGGCCATCCCACTGAAATGTCCGTTGAGTTCATTTAGTCCATGACTTTGGGCTCCATCTGTCATAATTACCTTTCAGGGCAGGAGAGATGGTGTGTGGTGTAGAATTGCTGCATGCTGCACCCGGAGCTCGCAGCTGCTGTACCTGGCACAGCCCATGCTCATGCCCATGGTCTGTGGGTGGAAGATGTCGATCTCAAGAAAATTGCTGGGCACCAGTTGCAGAGGTCAGCTCTGGTTCCATCACTTCTGCACTTTGTTCAGTTGCATCCAGGTTCATTCCTCATTGATTTCGGTGGCTGTCACAGTAATACCATCGATATAGCATATAGCAACTGTAGTAGTGATGACATACAGTGTAGTTAGGAAGGAAGATTTCAATGACAACTTAATATTATTTTTTATTATTATTTTGAAGTTTGTTTGTTTGATTGCTTGTTTTTAATTTCCTTTTCAGTCTAGAGAAGAGATGATAGAAGTCTTCTGCAATTGATATTGATCCAGAGGGTCTCCTCAGAAGGTCTGGATGGATATGAAAAGCAGCCCCTTGAGGTCTGACACTGTATGGACATCCTTGCTCTTCACTCACCACCCCCCCCCCCCCCCAACCCCACCATCTCTGTCATTGCCCAACTGGGATTTCCATCCCTTTTCCTTCCATCAGACTTCTCCACTGATCTCTGCAGCTGGATGTTACAGCTCCATTGCACCAGCTCCCTCCTGATCTCCTGAGAGACCTGCCTGCACCCAGGCACAGAAGGATTTTTCCTCTTTGCAAGCAAAGAAAAGCAAAGCCTGATCATGTCGGATCATGTCTGAGAAACAATGAAACACCCTCTGCGGCCATATGCTAAGTACAAGCTGCCTCCAATGAGGTTGCTTTTCGGCAAGGGATAATCTTATGAGAAATGCTTTAGAGAGATGGGTACAGAAAGGTGGGTATAAACACAGTTAAAGAGTTGGCTACAGGAGATAATTAGGCTACTGAAAGGCAGGGAAACTTTTAACTATGTGAAGCTCGAAGCAGCAGCTGGATGGGTGACAGGAACCTGAATGGACAAAGAGTAAGGGAAGGAGAAAACTGGAGTATAATAGAAAAGGCCCCTGTCGAGACAGTCTGTGCCTGAAAAGATGACGTTAGAAGTGGTCATTGTATCTGGACAGGGGAAAATGTATGAAAGATCAGAGCAATTAACTACGTAGTATAACAGGCAAAATAGTGGTAGTGAAGTCACAGGGGAAGATTCTTTGGAATATCCCTTTTGAACAGTCATGGGATCGGCAGAGGTCTCTTGTGAGAGAGGACAAGCAAGTGTTGCACCCAGCTTTGAACGAGGCCAAAAATGCAACTCAAGGAAGAACTCCCTGGCTGTACAAGCTCACGTTGGTGAGGAGTGTGCCATCAGTTAGAGTCCTCTTGGCTGATATTTCTTGGCAAGACAAAGAAAAATATGTCTCCAAATGCAGTCAGCATGGCCTTACGGAGGGTACATACTGGGGCATACTGGTGCATTCTGGGGCAGCACAGGAAGCTCTCCTGGGCCCTGCTGAGTTTGGTACCTGTAGCCATGACCCAGAGGAGGCAACTCTCACCAAGTTTAACAAGAACAAATGCCGGATTGTAGAATGTGGCAGAATTGCAGACCTGGGATGAAATAATGGCAGAGCCAAGTATGGACTGGAAGAGGAGTGGCTGGAGAGCAGCCCATCCAGCAGCTGGGCTGGGACACTCAGTCTCCTCAGTAGCTGCCCCTGGACACCAGCCTCCCCAGATGCAGGCACCTGGACAGACAAGTGCCCGAGGCCACAGCCCCACTCCAGACTCTGGTACAGACCAGCCCAGTCACACACACACACACAGACTCTGAAGCCCAGTCACTCCAGTCTCTCAGGTGCTGGAACTAATGACACACAGGCTGTCTGACCTCCTGGTCCTGTGAGATTTCTAAACTCACAAGTCTCTTTATCTCTCTTCTTCCTCTCCTTAGAACGAGAGGTGGGGGAGAGCATCTGTCGTCTTGTCGTTGGCCAACCCGGCCCAAACCACGACCCTGTGTTGTCCCCTCAGGCTCTGTCCCGGGGCAGAATGGATGGCACTTCCACAAGGAGTAAAACGGGAAGTGCAGTAGAGGAGAGTGCTCCATGTTTGCATGGACATGTGAGTGTGGGGCTCAGGCCAGTCTTAGATCCCAAATGTCTGGCTTGTTCTTTGCCTCTAGTCCGGCACAGGGGAATCTCTGCACTGGCTTCGTCTGGAAAACTTTCTGCGTTTAAACCGCTGG
>VMED01000066.1:0-30965 GCA_008658365.1 Alca torda | reverse complement strand
GGAAATCAAATGTGCGGTTTGCTCTGATGACAAGTAAGATGTGTTTCACTACGGAGGATGGCCCTGCCCTGGCCCCCATCGCCTCAGAAGGGGGATCCTTTTCCTCATGGGATGCTCAGGGCTCTTCCTGGGTGCAGTGGGATGTGGGGGGGTGTGATGCCAAGTGCGGGACAGCAGTCGACACCTCCCAAGCTCTTGTGAGGGGTGAGGAAGCAACAGCTTTGTTGTACTGGAGCTGTAGGGAACCAGTGTCCTCTCGTGGCCTTCACTGGAAGAGACAGCAGTGACAGTGACAGATCTGCTGGTGTGTGGTCCCAGACCACCGAGACCCTCAACCATCCCCAACACAGGCTTTCTTGCACTCTCCTGTGCCTGTGCCTGTTTCCCTGCAGACTTCTACCACCTGCTTGCTTCCCCACCTCACTCTGGCCTGGGATCTCGGGATCTCCCAGGCTTTACTGGTATTTCTCTGGCCATACTGGCTATTGCTTCAAGGACAAAGCTGTGGCTTTCTGAGGATTTGCCAGTGTTTGTGAGTTCTCCATCAACTGTCCAACTTCTCCCAAAGTCCTGCTAATACTCCCCTAGCAACCAAGTTGTCTCAGCCTCCAGACTTGCTTGCATGAACGCTCCATAGCCCAGACTGAACTGCCATTCTCCTGCTGCTGCTGCCTCAAGATCACCAAAGCACACCCCTCCTTGCACCCCTCTTGCCCCTCTGCTCCTTCAGGTCTCCTTCCTGCTTTTCACATACTCACTACCACACACGCATCGCTCTCTCCCTGCACTGTCATGTGTCTCACAAACTACTCCCTCTTCCCCTGGCACCGCACTCCAGGAGGTTTTGCATCCTCCAAGCTCAGGGGTGTTTCCTGAGGTCCATCCAAGTGTGGGGAGTGAAAAGGAGAAGAGAGAAAAGTCAGCTCATAGGGCATGACTGAGCACAGCCACCCCCAGCAGTGGGCATTCCCCATCTCCTAGACTGAGACATGCCCACCAGATGGAAATGCCTGTATTGTCCCTGTTTTGCATGGAAGGGGCCTTCCTTCTGTTACCTAGTCCAAGAATAAACCCCCTCATCCTCATCCTCCCCCAACACATATCCACTGCTTTCCATTTCATGGCTCAGACATGGCTGTCAGGATTTGCTAAAGCCATCAGCCATCATTTTGTTTCCAACTGACACTTCCCGACCCCCTCTCCCAAACATACACATGGCCAATCACTGCAGCTCAGGGCCGCTCATGCTTCAGAAGAGCCTTTGAGCTTCCGGGTAGTTATTAACTATCTTCTTGGCTCCCTCCAGGGTTCACGCTGAGCTTGCTTGTCCAGAACAAGGCCTTTATGGCCACCATTAATGAAATGCTTCTCTTTTTATGATCTTCTGTGCGGAAAGAGTAGTTACAGAAAAACATCAAATACAGCAAAACAGATGCAAGTGAAGTGCCAGATTGAACCAGGTGAGCAACAACCACAGCTGTGCCTTCCTGGCAAGGAGACTGTCCTGAGAAGGGGATCCAGCCTTTGCCACAGTCTGGAGAGGGAAACCAGCAGTGCCTATGCCGCCTGGGGACACAACAGGCGACTTTTGCAAGACCACCTTTTGTCTGAACTGCTTCAGCTGCGTACTTGAGGATGGGGTTTCATGCGTTGTACTGCAAACACACTGCCCAGTGGGGCTGCCACTGCAACATTGCAGCCATTCCTGTTTAGTCAGATTAATGCTTTTTTTGTAGATACTTATCATCACAGGGAAACCACACAAATGACTGGAAGAATAATTGAAGGATTCTTGACCGCGGCCCCACCAGCTTTGCATCTCAAGAAATGGGATGTGCCAGGTAACTTATGTCTCACAGCCGTGTCAGGTAGCTTACATCTCCCGCCTCCCAGTGTTGTCCTTCCAGCTCAGGATTTGAGCTTCCATTTGAGCCCAAACCATTTCAGTTCACGCTACCTCCCTCCTTCCTCTGAGACCGGCTCCTGTGTGACACGACTGTCCTGGCTCTCCAGGAGGGATGGGCAAAAGTTTGATGCCTGAACTGGAGCTTTTCCCCTTGCTGGAAATGTGAGTGCAGCAGGCTCAAACCAAAAGAGAGCCAAAAACCCAACTTTCCTTGGGGCCACCTAATGGAAACGTCCCATCAGCTGCGGAGCTTCCTCTTCACTGACGATTTGTGAGTTCAGAATATGCAGTTTTGCCCATTTTTTCCTCTCTCTCTGGAAACTGGCTGTCAGCATTGGTGAATTTAATCTGCTCTGCCACTTTGAAACTATTTTGCACAATGTCTGCCTTAAGAGGGCAACGTCTCAAACTGCAGCTGGAAATGAGTGAAGCTGTGAGGGCATAAATGTGTTGCCTCAGACGACATTTGGTATGCCGACAATACAAAAAGGTAGTGGAGGTGAATAACCATGACAGAAATAGGAAAACTGCCCAATCGATAGAGCTCTTCAGGAGGATGGAGCTGTACATAACATGTGGCGATGTAATTGGGATCAGCGCACAGAGAAGACTTCTGTGGGGAAGACTTTGCAAAGGAGTACCCTGACCTCATGCAGCAAAGAATCAGAGGCCTGGCAAAGTGCTGAAGTGCCCTGGGGTAAAAAAAAATGTGTGGATGGCAAAAGGTTGGAGAGATTTGGTTTGCAGAGATTTGAAGTAATGCTTTCAAGATCCGAACAGGCTGAACTTTGGAGAGAAGGAAATCTAAAGCAGCTCTCAAGGGCGTTTTGGAATTTGTGGTGCTATCACTAATATCAGAAAGAGGACAGCGCTGTAACCCAAATGCAGCACTGTATTAATGCAGGACTGGCTATTGAAAATCCAGTATTCTATTCCCTTGGGCTCTTTGCTTTGGCATCTTTTCACTTTGACTCCACTCCTGAAACCTCTCTGATAAACCACATAAGAATCAAAGACTAAAGGAGAATCAGGCTCAGCCGTGGCTCCTTGGGGTGTCTGGCGTGTTAATGAGCCCTCTGGTGCCGAGTTCCTGCACTGCAGATCCTGAAAGACTGACCAAGCCCCTGGAGAAGTAAAAGTCAGAAGCAAACCTCCAGGTTTCTGAGGGTGTTGGCAGGCCCTGCTGAAGTCTGTCACTGAAGAGACCGAGGAGGGAATGAGCAGACAAAGTTCCTGTCCCTGGGGGCTGCTGAAGCAGGAAAGGGAGTCGGAGACACTTGCTACAGGGAGAAATTTAAATGTGGAAGTCATTGTGAAAGCCCTTGGTTTGCTTCACCAAGCAGGATGGCCAACCCTGACCCCCATCCTTTGGGGAGGGAGCTCCTTTCCCTCTTGGAATGCTCAGGGCTCTGTGTGATGTGTGAGTGTGTGAAGCCGGGTACTGGTCAGCAGGAGGACTCACTGCAGGCTCTATGGCGGGTGGGTGGGGAGGCAACGAGGCGCTGGAGCTTTAGGGAACTAGTGTCCTCTCATGGGTCTCAGTAGAAAAGACAGAAGCCTACTCAGGTGTGTTGGGGTGTCAAGGCCCACGGCCATCCCCACCGCAGCTACACTGCCCCATGCCTGTGCCGGCTTCTTTAGCTCCAAAAAAAAGCTGTGGAGTTCTGTGGATTTGCCAGTTCCTGTGAGTCCCCCTCAAACTATTTGGTTTCTTCCAAAAGCCTTGTCAATGCTCATTTATCACCCAAGATTTGCAAGCCCCAGACGTGCTAGGATCCTCTCTTTAGCTCCACAACCCAGCACTGAAATGCATATCCTCCTCACTCTGCTGCCTCAGAGTGAAAATTCAACCTATGACATTTCAGCATGACACCCCTTGCTATTTCAGGTCCTTCTCCTGCCTTTCACACACTCATTGCTATGCACGCACTGCTCTTTCCCTGCATGCCCATCTCTCTCACAGACCCTGCCTCTTCCCCTGCCGAGATGGGACTTCAAGAGGTTTGTGCATCCTCCACGCCCACGGTCTGAACTCACCGTCGTCTCAGGTAACCTGTGTCGGACTGCGGCCAGTGTTGTCCTGCCAGCTCAGGATCTGAGTTCCATTTGAGCCCAAACCATTTCAGTTCACGCTGCCTCCCTCTTCCCTCTGACACCGGCTACTGGGTGACGCAACTGTTGTAGAACTCCAGGCAGGACGGGCAAAAGAGTTTAGTTAATGAATTGGGACATTTTCCCTTGCTGGAAATGTGAACTTGGCCCTCAATATTTATGTATTGAACTGCTTTGCCACTTTGAAACCGCCTCTCTGAAACACTAGCCCAGCGCGGTTTTTTCTATGTTTGTTTTTGTTTGTTTTAACCCAAATGAACATGCAGCACTGAAGTGAAATTCCATAGTATGGAAGGTGGGTTTCCATAGTATTTGCACAATGTCTGCTCCAAGAGGGGAGATGTCTCAGACTGCGACTGGGAATGGGTGAAGTTGTGGGGAGATAAATGTGTTGCTTCAGACAATATTTGGTATGAATACAGTAAAAAAAGGTAGTGAAGGTGAATAAGCAGGAGAAAAAGGAAACCTGCCCAATCAACGGAGCTCTGCAGAAGGGGGCTGGAGCTGTACGTAACGTGAGGTGATACAAGTGGGATCATGACCTAGAGAAGATTTTTAGGCCAGGCTGTGCGAGAGAGTACCCTGACGTCACCCAGACAAACAAGAGACTCCACGGCGTGCTGAAGGGATGGGAAGAAAGGTCTTGGGGTAAAAGCATGAGAAACAAGGGGAGAGATTTGGGCTGCAGAGATTTGAAGTAGTCCTTTCCAGGTCTGAGAAGGCTGAGTTTCGGAAACAAGGGAAAACAGAGAAGCTCTCAAGCGTGTTTTGGAATTCATGGTACTATCACTAACAACAGAGAGGACAGTGCTGTAAGGGAATTCTTATTCTCCATGATGATGAACTAAAGCTCTTTGATTTCCTTCCCGACAGCTACTATTACTTGTCAAAGTAGGTGTAATTTTCAGTAGTCAGCCTCTGGCATGAAGTTCTTAGAGCAGTGGCTTTGCTCTCGCTGCTATCTCTTTGTCATCATTTAAAGATTACACCTCGTAGACAGAATTGCCCTGAATTCATGCCCGCTTTGTGTATTTTCTCCCTGGTTCCAGTGAGAGGTGGAGGAGGGGAATAGGGTAGTTGGTACAGGCCAAGGTACAGATCCCAGATTTCTGGAAGGGCACAAAGGAAGGCAAATTTTTCACGCGGTGTTGTGACCGGTACCCACTGCTCCTGACCCCTGGAGTGCACTGACACAACACCGTCACCTGCATTTCCAGTCTGCTAAGTCCTAACCGTGCAGCAGAGATCCTAGAAGCTCTGAACTGCCTTCGTCTGCCCTGCGCTTCAGCACGTCAAATGAAAGTAACCGAGTCAAAGAGTTGGTTTTGAGCTTCTTCACAGCCTAAAGCACCGCATGGGCAAGGAGACTGGCCGGGAAATGTAAGGAGTAATCAAAGGTAGGACGAGACACCTACTGAGCACAGGACAATGCCACCCTGAATTGTCCCATGAGCCTCTACTGTAGAAACCCTCACGTGTAGCTGACTCTCTCCTCCTGGGGCACACTGCAAGGCACAGGCTCATGGAAGGGTTTTTGGGAAAGGGGTTCATCGGGGAGCCTCTGGTCCAGCCTCTCACCAAAAGGTAGGGTTGTCAGTCCCCGAGTCAGGTTGGGTGACATTCTGGGGAGCTGAAAACCTCCAAAGATGGAGATAACAGAGAGTCTATGGGTGTCCCGACTGTTGCCTCTGCCAAACATCTGCCACAGCAGAAGAGTTTGCCTCCACCCTCATCTCTCCAGGAAGGTGTCACCTGCTCTTAGACTGCTGCGTGCCTCCCCTTCAGCAGACTAAAGAGACCCAGTTGTCTCAGCCTCTCCACACAGCTCATGTGCTTCAGGCCCCTAACCCCATCCTGACAGACTTCCTCTGGACTTGCTCCACTTTCTCCATCCTCCTTTCACAATGGGATCCATATATGGCCTCCACCGTAACTCCCACACCCTTCTGCCCAGGACACTCCTCAGCCAGGCGGGTCACAGCCTGTCCCAGTGCACTGCATTTGTTCTGCCCCCTTTGCCTTTAAAACTTCAGGAGGTTTCATTTGGCCAAGTCCCCAAGGGTGTCAAGGTCCCTCTGGACTGAAAGTCCAAATCGTCAACATTTCAGGTTTTTTGGGCAGTGCCTCAAACCAGATAAGAATATGGGGAATTGCAGGATGCTACAGGTAATGAAAGAGAATGATTTGTTTAATGGAGCTGCCACCCGAGTTTGAAAATCAGCACACCAACCATCTCAGATATACCCCAAGACTGTAAGAAAAAAGAAAAGCATGGCCAAGGGGGAATGGATGGACAGGGAAGCCATTCATTTTGGGGATATTTGGCTAAGAAAAGAGAAGCAATTGTGGTTTCAAGGAATGAAAAGGATGTGGTCAGGGCTGTTTGGGGACACCTGTGAAGCACCCTGGCACCTGGTGCGAATTACTTCTGTGGTCAGAGACAACCTGAGAGCTTTCCCTAATTTGAAAAAATGAAGGGGAAGAAAAGCCAGTCATATTTAGGCTGGAAGGGACCTTGGGAGGTGTCTCGACCAGCCTCCTGCAGGGCCAGACCAGTTACTGAGGGCTTTATCCAAACACATCTTGGCCACTTGCTGGAACAGATCCAGTGCACACTCCCTGGGAAACAGCTTCCAGCACTTGACTATCCTTATGCTGGAAAAGTTTCTCCCTGTATAGACCCTGACCCTCTCTTTTGCCATCCCGTTGCCTCTTGTCCTGGTGGACACGTCCTTGTACCATGGACACGAGCCTGACTCAGTCTTCAGAATGCACAAGCCCAGCTCCCTCAGCTTCTTCTCACAAAACATGTGCTCCAGCCCTGACCACCTTTGTGGGCCTCCAGTGAACTTTCTCCACTTTACCAATTTCTCTCTGTAATTGTGGGGGTTCATAAACCAAAGAAGTAACCTGGATGTGGTGTAAAAAGTCCTGAGCAGAAGGGGATCATCACTTCCACTGTCTGTGCTCCTGCTCATACAGCCCGGAATGCTTTTGGCCTCCCTTGCTGATGGCTCATGGTTGTCCCAGTGAAACCCAAGGACCACCAGAGTCTTTCCTGCGGAGCTGCTCTCCAGCCGTGCAGCCCCGTGCCCTCTGCCATTGCACAGGATGAGTGCACCTCAAGGGGAGGACTTTGGATTTGTCATTATTGGATACTATGTGCTTCCTTTTGGACCAGCCTTCCAGCCTGTCTTTGTCCTTTAGCTGGAAGCCTTGAGCTCCAGCATAGCGTCTGTTCTCCTCAATATGCTGTCATCTACAGCTCTTATGAAAAAGCACTCTCTCATCTCCTCTGGGTCACTAAAAACACATTAAACAGGGCAGGGTGCAGGACAGACCCCTGCAGTACCTTACTATCTACAGGCCTCCAGGCAGCGCAACACGCATTGACCATGTCCCTCCGAGCCCACCTGTACAGATGGTTTTACCTATCCATTAGCCATCCACGCAGGCCATAACATCCCAGCTTGGGCATGAGAGTGTTCTGTGGGACAATGTTGGAAACTTTGCTGACTTCCAGGTCAGAGATAACTACGTCTCTCCTTGCACCTAACAGTCATGTCCTTTCTTCACATGAAGCAAGTAGGATGGCCAGGCACAGTCTCCCCTGGGTAAATCCTCTCACCTTCTCCTTCAGACATGAAAGAATTGTGATCTGAGGGGACCTGCTCTGGAGCACAGCCTTTCACTCCCCTGCTCATCCACTGGGCATTTCTGAAAGGTACATGCAATATTTGGGTGCTGCCAGTCATCAGGGAGTGCCCCCAGTTTCAGAGATGATGGAAGTGGCCTCTCTGTGGCATCGGCCTGCTCTCTCAGCCCCCTGGGATGCCACCCATCCTGTCCTATAGACTGGTAAGGATTGTGCTTGCTCAAGTGACTCCTGACTTGATGCCCATCAACCGCTGGTTGTTCTCCTCCAGGGTCCTGCATCAAGTCACAGAATCATAGAATCACAAAATCTTCATGGTTGGAAAGGACCTTTGAGATCATCGAGTCCAACCATACACACACACAAAAAAAAAACCCAACAAAAAAACCAAACCTACAAACTCTGTCACTAGAGCATGCACTGAAGTGCCACATCTAGACGTTTCTTAAATACCTCCAGGGATGGTGACTCAACCACCTCCATGGGCAGGGTGTTTCACTGCCCGACCACTCTGTCAGTAAAGTCATTCTTCCTAATATCCAATCTAAACCTCCCCTGCCCCAGCTTCAGGCCATTTCCTCTGGTTCTGTCATTATTCACCTGGGAGAAGAGGCCAACACCCACCTCTCTACACCCTCCTTTCAGGGAGCTGTAGAGGGCCATGAGGTCTCCCCTCAGCTTCCTCTTCTCCAAACTAAACATGCCCAGCTCCCTCAGCCTCTCCTCACACGACTTGGTCTCCAGACCCCTCACCAGCTCGGTCGCTCTCCTCTGGACACGCTCCAGCACCTCAATGTCCCTCTTGTCCAGAGGGGCCCAGAACTGAACACAGCGCTCGAGGTGAGGCCTCACCAGTGCCGAGTACAGAGGCACCATCACTTCCCTGCTCCTGCTGGCCACGCGATTCCTGATACAAGTCACAGAGGCCTGGGAGACCTTGCAGGGAAAGACCGAGGCAAAGAGGACATAGACAATCTCAGATCTATCTACACCTGCTCTCATGAAACTCAGCAGTGGCCACACACTGTCTTTGTTTCTTCTTTAACTGTTCCTGATGTTTTAAACACGCATCATGGTGCCCTTGAATTGCCTCTCAAGTTTAGCCTGAGTTTCCATCCTTGCTGTGCCTGGAGGATGCTGTCCTTGGACACCCGCTGTGCTGAGCTGTGCCACCACGTCAGGACAGTGTATTCCATCCCTGCCAGAGTTCTGTCTCCATCATTAATGGCTCCAGCTCATCCTGTCTGTGCCCCTGGCTGAGGGCATTGCTGCACATTTGGGCTGAAGCACCCCAGCTGTGTCACCAGCCAAGCTCATACTTGCCTTAAGGAAACCTGGTACCAAGTGTCCAAGACCCCGTGTGGGCAGAGACTTTGCTTCAGAGCAGAGATGTGGGATTGACAAAAGACAACTGAATGTCATTCTAGCCCTGGGACTACAGACCAGGGTGAAATGTCCTAATTCACTCAATGGAATCATCCCCCGAGCTTGGAAAAATGAGATCCTTCCCCTTCACCCTTCTGGTGTCTAATATTGGGACAAGAATAAGTGATTCTCATACCAACTCTTTTCTAAGAAAAGAAATGTCACAGGACATAAGTCTCTCTCCAGCTGAGGGAGGGAACATCAGCGATTACATCAACAGGTTCCCCTGGAGCCCCAGGGACACCTGGAGGGAGCCCCAAGGGGGCAGAGAAAGGGCTGCCTTGGGCTGGTCCTCTGCTGCTGAGCTGGGCTGGGCTCCTGGCATGGAGGGAGCTCCTGGCAAGCGGGCAGCGCTGCAGAGAGACAGCTCTGCCCAGGAGCAGCTCCTCTGCCAAGCGCAGCAGGGCTGAGGGCACGGCCTGCGGGCACCTGAGAGGAGCCAGGCACAGAGAGGATAAAGGCAGTCGGGAGTGGGAGGAGAGCTCTGAGCTTGTTCCTGGGGAAACCTTCACACCTGTTGACACAGTAAGTCTCTGGCTGTAGGGCAGTGCAGGGGAGTCTCCTGGAGGGATATTCTAGGGCTGACTGAGAGGACCTGTCAGGATGGCTCTCCTGGCTTCTCTGCTGAGGAGAAGGAGGACGTGCTTCAGAGCAGGGATGTCCTGCTGCACCGTCAGAG
Source organism: Alca torda (assembly GCA_008658365.1). Taxonomy (NCBI): domain Eukaryota; kingdom Metazoa; phylum Chordata; class Aves; order Charadriiformes; family Alcidae; genus Alca; species Alca torda. The sequence continues at coordinate 21,188 of VMED01000066.1, read as the reverse complement.
CGACAATGAAGGACGGCTGCCTTCTGCGAGGGACTGTGCCAGGGTTTTGAAGACAGGTGGGTGCAGGCAGGGGTGGCCAGGGCTGTCCTTCAGAGCAGGGTCCCTGCACCCCAGGGGTCTGTGTGCCGGGGCAGGGACTCTGCTGCTTGCCAGGGTCAGCTCTCAGCCTGCCCAAGGAGTTCCCCCCCGAGCTTCTGTGGGGAGAAGCTGTGGGTAAAATGAGAGACTCCCCTCAGGGCAGGGTCCTTTTGCTGTTTTTAGAGTGTGCTGTGTGGGTCAGGGCTGCCCACAGCTCCAGATCACCCCCACAACACTGGCAGAGGCAGCATTTACAGAGGACAGTCAAGGCAGGGGCTGCCTGGAAGATGAAGACATTGCAGGGTCTGTGCTCTCGGCTTTCTCCTAAGGGAAAGGAGCTGTCACTGTGACACTGAGGGATGAGCAGATCTGCCAGACACCTCCCAAAGTGCCTTCACCCCCTCCTCTCCCTACACACAGCACCAGCAGCACCTTGGCTTCCAGCATCAGGCTTTCTCTCCTCTCCTCCTCAGGACCCCCAAAGAGGGAGATGGCCCTGGGCAGTGCCCTGCTGCCAGGAGGGGTCTGCAGGGCAGAGCTGAGCCCCCAGCGGGTGGGATGGGCTCTGGGAGCAGGGACAGGGAGGAGACGTGGGCACAGAGAAGCAGCTCCTGGCAGGGGCAGCTCCAGGCAGCAGAGAGCCACTCCACCCGGCTGCATCCCTCTCTGCTCCGCTGCACAGGGAAAGAGGAAACAGGTGGGAGAAACCAACTTTGAAACTGGACTCTTCCACACTCACCAAAGACCATTTTCTTCTTATGTATTTTGTCAACGAAAGCATTTTCACACAGAGAGAGGTGTAGGCACAGGACAGCTGTGTGGTGCCCAGCAGGTCACTGGTGTGCAGAGCAGCTCTCCTGACTCTGCACTAGGGCACAGAGAGCCCTTTTGTCCCTCAGGGCTCAGCAGGGTTCAGGCTAAAGGCAATGGGAAAGAGAAGGATTTCTGCCCCTGTAAAGAAAGTGCCCTCAGCAGCACAAACCTGAGATCACAAAAAGGGGCTGAATTAAATTATTCCAAAGGAAGAGAAGGCATTTTGGGGAGATTTTTTTTGGGAAACAGAATATTATGGCACAAAAAAGATGGCCTTAACCTGTTAAAGTCTTTCCCTCTTTCAACAGTCCCCCATGCCCATAGTGAACAAATGTCCAACAGCAGCTCCATCACCCAGTTCCTCCTCCTGGCATTCGCAGACACACGGGAGCTGCAGCTCTTGCACTTTGGGCTCTTCCTGGGCATCTACCTGGCTGCCCTCCTGGGCAACAGCCTCATCATCACCACCATCGCCTCTGACCACCGCCTCCACACCCCCATGTACTTCTTCCTCCTCAGCCTCTCCCTCTTTGACCTGGGCTCCATCTCTACCACTGTTCCCAAATCCATGGCCAATTCTCTCTGGGACAACAGGACCATCTCATATGCAGGATGTGCTGCACAGGTATTTTTTTTCCTTTTTTATGCTGTATCAGAGTATTTTCTTCTCACTGTCATGTCCTATGACCGCTACGTTGCCATCTGCAAACCCCTGCACTACGGGACCCTGATGGGCAGCAGAGCTTGTGCCCACATGGCAGCAGCTGCCTGGGGCAGTGGGTTTCTCCATGCTCTCCTGCACACGGCCAGTACATTTTCCCTGCCCCTCTGCCAGGGCAATGCTGTGGAGCAGTTCTTCTGTGAGATCCCCCAGATCCTCAAGCTCTCCTGCTCAGACTCAGACTCCCTCAGGGAGGTTGGGCTTATTGTGGTTACTGTCTCTTTAGCATCTGGGTGTTTAGTTTTCATCGTGCTGTCCTATGTGCAGATCTTCAGGGCCGTGCTGAGGATCCCCTCTGAGCAGGGACGGCACAAAGCCTTTTCCACGTGCCTCCCTCACCTGGCCGTGGTCTCCCTGTTCCTCAGCACTGCCATGTTTGCCTACCTGAGGCCCCCCTCTATCACATCCCCATCGCTGGATCTGGTGGTGGCAGTGCTGTACTCACTGGTTCCTCCAGCAGTGAACCCCCTCATCTACAGCATGAGGAACAAGGAGCTCAAGGCTGCCCTATGGAGACTGATGACCAGGTGATTTTCAGAAGTAATAAACTGTCATCGTCTGCAAATCTCTCATAGTGTAACTCATTGCCGGCCAAGCCCTTCTTCCGTAGTCATTGTTAATTTGGGGTTTGGGGTTTTTTTTGTTTTGTTTTGGGTTTTGTTTTTTTTTATTTGCTTTGTTTACTGATATAAACTTTTCTACATATAAATGTTATTTGCTCTTTGTATTTACATGTCTATCCATATTTATGAGTCCCACAGACTGTGTAAATGAGGCCACGTTCTCTCTGGGTATTTAAAAAATGAAAAAGGAACCTTCTAGCGCCTTCTTTGCTCAAGATCCTTCCTTTGATGCCCTCTCTGGAGCTGCAGGACATGCCTGTGTGCAGAGGTGGAGGGGAAAGAACAGGACAGAGGAGAGGGAAGAAGAGGAGGGAGAACCAGCCTTAGTCTTCTCACAGCTGCTCTCTTTCCATTTCCACATCCTCCATTCTGATCCCTTGTGTTGTTGGAAGGCCTGATTGCCCTGGCAGCTCTCTCCTCCTGCTGTGGTGTGGCAGCCCTGTGCCCACAGGAGGGGCAGGGCGGGGTCAGTCCTCTGACAGAGCTGGCCTCCCTAACAGCACCTCCATCACACCAGGGAACGTCCGCAGGGCAGTGCCTGAAGGTCTTCAGGCAAAAACACATTTGGAGGGTTGTCTGCCAAAGTTGCTGTCAAGAACATGCCCAGGAAAGTAACCCACAAACGACACCACCAGTGTAGAACTTAATTGTGTAAGAAGCAGCAGCTCCCTCGCTCAGCCACGGCTCCTGGGAAAGACATGAACGACCAGCAGAGCAGGTTCTTGTCAGGTCCTGTGTGTGCTGGACACCCCAGGGAAGCTGCCACAGGGCAATGGCCACACACCTGGCTGGTAACAACCACAGGCATGAGCGTAAAGGGCATGGGGTGAGATTAAAAAAGGCCATCAGGTATTCTTGGGTGTTCGATGAAGGCCTGTGGGACAGACAGTGTCTGGAGGTCACTTCACTTGGAGAGTAACGTCACCGGGGAAACCCCCTGAATGCAGCACTGGGGTGGGCTTCCTTGACCCGAGGGCCCTGTGTCCATTCCTCACGCCGTGGGGCATCTCAGAGAGGTGCCGAGCAGGGAGACACACCACAGGGCTGAGGTGCTGCCAGCCTCTGGGAGTGGCAACGGGAGGCCAGGGAGTCTGCTGCAGGGCCTCTGCCCGTGCCAGGGAAGGACTCGTGTCTCTGAACAGCCCTGCCAGAGCCCTGACAGTGCTCTGTGTGTCTCCAGGAACAGCCTGTGTGCTACCGCACCCTCCCCTCTCCTCATGGCCTGTCCCTTTTATTACAGGGTGTGACAGAAGCACCTCTGTGGAGCATCTCCCCTGTGCAGTCAGAAAGGGTTCTGCAGGCGTGAGCGGCATTGCCCTCTAGAAGATGGCATTTCTCACCTTTCACACAGCACAGAGCACGTCTCGGGAGTAGGACTGCAGTCAGAGGCACACACCCTCCATGTTTCACCTCTCTGAACGTCCTTCACAATTTATGCACGAACCAGAGAAACAAAGGGTCTCACTCCTGGGTGTTCCCCCAGAGAGGGGACATGAAGACCTAAAACTTTCCATAGAAAAAGGGGACGAGGAAAATCAGATGTCATGAATAGTGTTTCCCCTAATGTGAATGGGGAATGTCCCTAACCTTACAAAAATTCTCTTCCTCCTCTCTCTCTCATGACCTGCCCCATGACTGTGGTTGGGAACACCCTCCTCATCATGGGGCTGCACCTGGAAAACTGTGAAACCTGCTCCAGCTCCATCACCCTGACTGTGCCCTGACTAGGGACAGCACAATCTCTGCTCACAGCAATGGTAGTGCTATTTCCTGCACCTTTGGCATGGACGGAGTGTTTCCTGCTGGTGGCCACCTCCTATGATGAGTACTGGGCTGTGTGCCACCCCCTGCTCTCTGCAAGGCTCGGGAACTGGAAGGGTTGTCTCCAGAAGAAGGCTGAGCCTTGGCTGGGGGATTCTGTCATCTACAGCAATCGTTTCATTCTTGTCCCAGATACATGTTGGGGTCCCCATGTCCTGCACCACTTCTTCTTTGTGGGGGTGAAACACTGGAACAGGTCACCCAGAGAGGTTGTATGTACCCAGCCTCTGGAAACATTCAAGGTCAGGTTGGTCAGGGCCCTGAGCAACCTATCTAATTGGAGATGTCCCTGCTCACTGCAGGGGGGTTGGACTAGGTGACCTTAAAAGGTCCCTTAAAACCCAACCCTGTTTATGATTCTATGATTGGGTGGGTTTGCACCAATGCTGAAACTCTCCTGACGTGAAACCATGACACTCATGGACTTTGCTTTCACAACCTGCTTTTTAGACCCAGCCTTCCGCTTCCTGTTCATGCTGGAATCCTGTGCGTGCACCAGAGCTGCACGTGGGGGCAGCTCTCCTGCCCAGCAGGGGCAGGCAGAAGGCCTTCTCCAGCAGCCACTCTCTCCCCTCCCTGCAGCCACTCCTTCCTACGGTACCCTCCTCCCTGTCAGTGGGATGCCCAGAACAGCCCTCCTGAGAGAGTTTATCAGAGCCCTGTTTCCATGTGATTGGTTGGGAAGCTCTCTGAATGATGAGGGAGAGATGTCATCTGTAGTACAAAGTCCTCCTGGCAACCAATTACTGGCGGCATCCAGCAAAGACCAGCCCTTGACAACTACTATGGAAGGTTCTTATCATCGCTCTGTATGATGGCAGAAAATGCACTTTCCCCTCCTTTGTGGATGATGCCAAGCTGGGGGAGCCCTTGAGGAATCTCACCTCGTTAGCACTGTTGGTAGCAGGAGCGTTGGGAAGGATGACTGTGGTGGGTTAAACATGGCAGGCCACGGAGGGTCGGAAGGGAGAAGCGTGGAGGGAGTGTCACCTCTGGGGAGGAGCGGACAGGAGAGGTGACCCAAAGCTGACTAACAGAGGATTCCATCCCACCTGAACCTTGCTCAGTATAAAAGCTGAGGGATCACAGGGCTGAGGCTCTTTGTTCCATGTCAGATGCCAGCTGGAGGAGCGGTGCTAGAGGAGGCTGGGAAGCAAAGCTGGCTTTGTCCTGGCAGGCAAGTTTGTGCTGTGAGAATTCAGGGCAGCACTTGGCCAGGGGCTTGTCCCAGGGAAATGGCACTGGAGCCCCGGTGGTCCTGCTTTGGCCGGGGCAATAATGGCCCCTACGAGCAGGGCGGGGGCAGGGGCACAACGAGATGCCCTGAGCAGGACAAGGAAAATACTAAATGCCCCCAAGCGGGGGGAGCAAAGTGAGCCACCTCGATTTTGACACAGGCACAAAGAGCCACTTGAGGAGGGCAGGAGTAAATCCAGGCACAGGGGCAAAAAGACCCTCCCCAGTCAAGAGAGGGTAAAAACCAGCTGTCCTGAGAGGGACACGATGAAAAGAAGCCACCCAAGCAAGGCTGAGGCCACACTGGACGCCCCAAGCCAAGGATATAAAGAAGAAAGCCTCCCTGAGTGGAGCAGGAGGAAAACTCCCTGCCCTGAGCTGAGCAGGAGGAACTCCCTGCCCTGAGCAAGAGTGGGGAAAACTAGAGGAGCCAGGCGGTGCAGGGGCCCAACTGGCGAGCTCAAGGAGGGCAGGAATAGCAACCAGCTGCCTCGTTGGGGCAGAAGCAGCACTCACTGCCCTCCAGGGGGCTCGAGGGGTTAAACCAGATGCTAAAAAGCCACCCACAAATGGCTATTGGAGCTGCAGGGTGGGAGAGCAGCTGGGTGGGGGCCTGGCAGCCACCCAAGGTCCACCCAGGGAAGTTGCTCAAGGTGGTTCTTTGGTAGCGCTAGTTCAGAGTCAGCCTGTGGCTGTATCTTGGGGGTAGCTTAAATTGATTGGAAATGAACCTGTCAGACACCAGGTGCTTTGCTACAGGAGTCTCACGGAGGCAGTCCTGTACCTGGCAAGAGTGGAAAAGAAGCCCTCAGCCCCCGAATGTGTCAGCCAAAGCTGTGAAGGGGCTCGCTGACAGCCCTGGGCAGGTTTTTATTCCTGGGGCTGGTGCGGCTCCAGGCAGAGGCGGGAGCTCTGCGGGCAGACGAGCAGCCCTTGGCCAGCAGTGCCTGGGGCAGCCCTACAGCTGCCGGCTGGTGGCTGCAGGAGGTGCCCGGGCTGTGGCGGCTGCGGGGCCGCAGTGGGTCCCGGTGCGTCCGGGGGTGGTCCCGGTCACAAAGGGGCAGTGATGCGGCACCCGCCCGCTGCTTGTGAGCTCACCTGGCCAGGGCTTGGCATCCTGAAGAGCGGGCCAGCCAAAGCTCCTTGGGCTGAGCTGGCCTTGGCACAACTCGGCTCCTGCCTTTGCCACTTGCTTGGCTGCTTTTTCCCAACCGTTGATCCTTTACTGCCCACTTCTCCTCAACTGCCATCCTCTTCCAAAGGTAACGATGATTTCACCTTCAGGACAGATCATACAGTAGGGAGATCTGGGATCAAAGTATCGGCTGGTCTCTGCCTTCGGAACGGTAGGATGAGCTATTACAGCTTTATAGGCTGGCCAGATACGCACTAGGGGTAGAGTTCCTATTTCCTAACTGTTATTTCTTCAACATCTCCTAGGGTGGGTAAGTAGGGGTGTCAGTGTAGTCTGAGGCTCTGGGCTCCATCTGGAATGAGAAGAAGGCCATCCTGAGGGATGTGGTAGGAAGGGAGAGAGAAAAGGAGCACAGCAAAGGCAGGTGTTAAAGCGGTGGCTGAAAGCCGGTCCCTCCTGCGTCCAAGGGGGGAAAGTGTGGGCTGGAGAACCAGAGGGCTCTGCTGCTAATGCCAGCCACAGGGAAGCAGCAGGTCCTCTTCAGAGAAGGTGACACCCCTTTGGCAGTCTTCCCAAAGGGCCTTGGTAACTGCTGTCAGTTGGAGTCCTGTGACAGGGACAGCAGGGCCGTCAGCTGCAGCTCTGCAGCGGTTGAGAATCCCCAAAGGATGCCTGGACATGGGTTTTCACTGCCAAATTGGCATGGTTTGTAGAAACATCTTGATTAGATATTCATTTAAGGTGTTGGTGTCCCAGACAGACCAAATAATTCAGCTGCAGATGTTTTTTCAAACAATTCCCCTTGATCCTCTCCGTAGCAACTACTCAGCAACTATCTACGCTCATCCTTAGCTCTAGAGCCAGTACGTAAAGCTTGATTACCTACCGAGCCATGGGTAACTTTAAATCCGATGATGGGTATCAGGGCTTGCGCACAGGTCAGGGATAATCCAAAGCTGCAGAATGGGAACCACTTGCTCGAGTGAAAATAATTGGTGTCTCGTTGCCTGTGGGAGGGAAGGGAGATCAAGAGTCCACCCAAACGAACTTCTCACCATTAGAGATGGGTCTCTGGAGGTCACAGCCAAAAGATGTTCACTGAGGGTAGTCGTGGCAGCTCGCCTCACCAAGCAATGTGCTGCGGCTGGTTTGGGGACTAGATATCTCCCAAGTTTGGGGTTCGTTATATGCTTTTTGGTTATTAGTTGATGTCGTGCTTACACGCGGGTCTGGCCCTGTCCTGAGGGGTTCCTGCTGCCTCGTGCGTCAGGCCCAGGGGATCGGTATCCCTTCAGATGTGGAATTTCTCATGCGTGGAGAAATTCTCTAACTCTGGGAGATTTTGGGGAGCCTGGAAATCCCAAGGGAATAGTTAGTGGTGTGTGAGGATGGAGATGGCAAGGAAGGCTAAAGGACGGTCTCAGCGGAATCGTTTTTATCTTGAGCAGTTGTTTTCTATCTTTCAGGCAGAACGGCCAGGGACTTTGGGTTTTGTCTGATGAAGGACAGCACTAAAACCCGCACACAGCCGTGAGTTGTGGCCCAGCAGTCAGAATAAGAGCAAACGCTGGGAAAAATGGGGACGAGGGAACCGCAGTTGGGGAGTCGGTGGGAGGTTGGTGCAGCACCTGGGCTGTGCAGGCCCTCACTGTTGACATTGACCTTCTCCCTATCACTTGGTGAATTGTGCTGAGGTGAACAGAAGGGTTTTTATGGCCAGAGGATACCCCCATGTTGGCCAGAAACACAATGAAATGCCCAGTGAAGCACCGGCTGTTCTTACGTCATAAAGAGCGTTGCCGGCCTCCCACGTTCTACACAACATTCCGACGCACTTCTTGCTCGGTGGCCGCAGCTCTTGCAGCTCGCTGCTGGTCTGGGAGTGAACCTCGCCAATTTGGTCAGGTTTTGAGAGATGAAGGACAAACTTTCTTGCCCAACGGGGCACAAAAGGACTCTCGGGGCAGCACAGTGATGCTGGTGGTGCTGGGAAGGGACTGTGGAAGTTGTTAGAGGAGAGATAGTCATGCTTTGCTGGGAAAGACGTAACTTATTTAGTGCAGATCCTCACATCTCCCCTCTTCCTAAGTGCCTCATGATCGTGCTGTATCTGTTCCCAACTTGCCTTCCTCACCTCCTCTTCCTTACAATTTCAGGCACCTCAACATCAGCAGACATTTTCAGGTGGAGCTCCCAAACCTCCAGGACAGATCCCGTTTGACCGAGGAGGAAGAGGGAGCATCTTTGTGGTGGAAGCCCTGGGGAGACATGGAGACGAACCCAGAGACACAGGACAAAGGTTTCTGTCAAAAATTCCTCATTTTCACAGCAGCTTTTTGGGCTTTTGGATTCTCTCCCTTGTCTTCTTGATCGCCTTCACCCCTGGTAGCGTTAGGGGGAAGGAGATGGCTCAGTTCTGGCAGGACAGTGACCAAATAATAACCGGTGGTGCTCTCGGCAGCTTCCTCCATGAGAAATGGGCATTTGTAGGTGTCGCACTTCATCTGCTCAAAGCCCCATCCAACCTGGTTTTGAACACCTCCAGGGATTGGGACTCCAAGATTATCTGGGCAACCTGTTCTTTTCTGGGCTGCTCTCGATCCATTCTCTGTTGATGCGGAAGCTTCGGACAATAACACGCAGACCAATATGATCAGGTTAATGCCAATTTATTGCCCAAATAGCTTAGCTTATATACCTTCCACATACAATGACTTCATCATTCAATTATTGCTATTGGTTACCTACATCCACTCGTCAAATACCTATTGGCTAAATATTCGTGTTTCTTATTCTTACAGCTAGTTAAAACTTGTTCCCTGTGTTGCTAACTTCCTACTGAGTTAGTTCCGCTTAGCATTAATAGTTCCTGCTGACATCTGCTGGTTCCACGTTGTCAGTTCCGCTTAGCATTAACAGTTCCTGCTGACATCACTTGTGCTTCCGCGGTCAACAGCTCAACAAGTTCCTACTCAGCAACCAATCACGCTGGAGTGTTCACAGGGTGACTATTTAAGTCTAAATATTCTGCCACAATTCCCCCTTCTTGGTTTTGAACACTCCAGTTGTCGTCCCTGGTCAGCGGAGTTTGATTATACCATATTCTTCATACCATACGCTCTAATGCCTTCTGCAAGCATTGAAAAAGACAGGGAACAAATAATGCAACAATAATAACAATTAAGATTGTTAACAACCCTGTTTCAACAAAGGAAGCCAACCACCCCGTAATTCCCCAAGAACTTAGCCAAGACTCCAACCAAGATGCCTGACCCAGCTCAAATATCTTGTTTGTCTCAGCATTCTCAAATCGCAACAACGTTCCTCCCATAACTTTCAAGGCCTGTTACAGCCTACACTGTTGTTAACAAATTACCGGTGCTTGGAATGTTCACAGGGTGCCCATTCTGTACCAAAAATCCTTCCACAAATCCCCCTTTTTGTTTTTGAACAATCCAAGCACCGGAAAACAATTTTTCCATCGAAGCCTCGAGCGATTTACGAATACAGGCAAGTAAACAAGGCAATACAGATAAAACAACCAATATAATAATCAAAACCAAAAGGCTATGCTCTATAAAGTCTTTTAACCAACCGCCTATTCCCCAAGAGTTAAAGAACTGATCTAGCCAAGATGTTTCAACGGTTAGTTTATGCATATTTTTTTGCAACTGATCTAACTTAGAATGAATAGACTGAGAATGATCAGATAAATTCAAACAACACATCCCGTCAAAGTCTTCACACCCATGACCTTGTGCTAATAACAAAAAATCAATAGCAGCACGATTCTGCAACACAGCATGCCTTATACTGTCAACATCTGTCAATAAGGCAGAAATCACCTCAGAAGTAAGGTTAAATTGTTTCATACTCCAACATGCCAATTTTTCAATATTTGACATGGCATTTGCAGCAGCAACACCAGGAGCAAGCAAAGCAGCAAAAAATCTTGCTGTTGGACTCCAAAGGGCTATGTTGTCCTTAGAATCGGGGGCAAAATAAGATATGGATCGTTTTTGCCTTTTACGATCCCCTGAAGGGTGAATTCGTAATTCGTTAACACTAGGGGCAAATAAGGTAAGTTTTGCTAAATAACATGGACCTCCTACCACATGACTAGGTATTCCTCCCCAGGCTGGATCCCCACATATTAGAAAGTATCCAGGGGGAAGTGCCTTAGGGGAGGATCCGTTATTCCAGATTCGTTTCCATTGAAGCAGACCCCCGTAACTAGCACCTCCAGGCTGGCAATAATTAGTGCTTTTGCTAAGACTATCAGTGGGGGTAACATTCTGCCATCTGATAAAAGTGGTCATATTCCATCCATAGTATGCATATAATACTGCTTTCTGCCCGCCAAATTCTATACAACCTAAACTAAAATTCCCTGCATGTCTATTGTTTTCATTTGGTGAAAGTGACCCTAATAAGTTTAACTCTTGCAGAGGGATGGGTAATGTTCGGTTTAAGTTATTAATGATAGCACCTTGAAGGTGAGGTCCAACTCCATGAGGACACCAGTTTTGCTTTTGCTCGTCTGTGCCCTGATACAGGTTATAGCAGGTCTCACCAACCTGCCCAGACTGTAACAGTGAACTGTTTGTCAGATTATGTAATGATACGTAGCCAATGAAATCTTCAAGCCGTAGATATGGCACTCCAATCAAACAAGTGCGAAACAGATCAGAAGGAGTTGCCATGGATAAGCAAAAGGATGGATTCCCGATTTGATTGGCCCACATTACCCAGATATTTTGTCTGGGTGAGATATTCGTGATGCTACTACCTATTTCACCTAGCACCCCAATGGTTACCAGTGCCGCCCACCACCTCATAAACAGTCCTGGCACTTTCCACAAGTTGGACAGGTAATCTGCAGCTGATGCAGCGTGGCAATTTCTGCTCTTACGGCTCCGCGTCAGCTGTCTCACCGCCGCCTTGTAGCCCAACTGGTTCCTTCTCAGGTTCCTTCCACGGTTTAATCCAACGGGCCGGCACCCATCTTGGACCTTGATCTGTTAAAACACAAGCATAACCTCTTCCAGTTAATTTAACTTCTACCGGGCCTTTCCATTGACCGGTCTCCAGGTCCTTATATTGGACCCTCACTGGAGGAGTCGCCATTAAACCTGATTTCAACGATGTATGGTGAATGACAATTGGTGGCGATTCTCGCCCCTCTGTTAAGCGTAAATGATTTAACACATAAAGCGCCTTTGCAAGCCGTTCGGCGGGCACTAAGTCTCTGCCTTTTTGTTTTTGCAAAAGCGTCTTAAGCGTTGCATGAGCACGCTCCACAATGGCTTGACCAGTAGGCGAGTGGGGAATGCCCGTGGAATGCCGAATACCCCATAATTTACAAAAATGATCAAATTTATGGGAAACATATGCCGGCCCATTGTCCGTCTTTATGTCTTGCGGGACACCCAAAACCGCTATGGCCGCACACATTTGTTTAATCACATGTTTAGCAGTCTCCCCGATCTGAACAGTAGCCCATATGGCATGTGAATAGGTATCAATGGAAACATGCACATATCGAAAGCGGCCAAACTCCGGGACGTGTGTGACATCCATTTGCCACAATTGCAACGCTTGTGTCCCGCGGGGATTGACCCCTACACCCAAGCCAACACCTATTTTTTGACAAGCAGGGCAGGATTGTACAATGCCTTTAGCATCAGCAAAGGTTAGATTAAATTGCTTAGCCAAGACCTTTGCGGACTGATGAAAAAAAATCAGGAGAGTTACGGGCTTGAGTAAACAGGTTCGTTTGACGATTTTCCCAATTGGCAGCAACGAGCCGATCAGCACGATTATTGCCAATGGCCAAACCATAGTTAAGTTGATGACTCCTAATATGAGTAACAAAATAGCCATGTTGACGGTGATTCAACAATTGCAATAACTGTAAAAACAAAGAATATAGCATAACATTTCGCAAAGTTCGAACCATAGAGCCTTCTAAGCGCACAACTATCCCTACCACATATAAAGAGTCAGAAACAATGTTAACAGGGGCGTTGTGCCATTGTTGAAAGGCCCACGCCACTGCCCTCAGTTCCAAAATCTGCAACGAATCTTGTTCACTTCCATCCAAAAGTTTTGAATGGCAGTGTCCATCAATACACCAGGTAATCGCTGCACGCTTTGATTTAAGGCCTGCATCAGTAAACACAGTCACCCCGTTCACCGGTGATTCTGATCGCATCGGTTTCTCCTCAAATGACTGGTTATGTAATAGTGGTAACAGTTTGCTTGATGGGTACATGTTGGTAATCTGTCCTGAAAAATCGACCAAAGAATACTGAAAGACATCTGATGCATACATCGACCAGTCAAGATAATTCTGAGCAATGGGCACATATATAACGTTAGGTTCCTCTCCTGTTAAATCAATTACCCGTCGCCAGCCCTTAACAATAAGGTCAGAAATCATTTCCACTCTAGTGGCTACTGTATTCTTTGGTTGAGAAGACAAAAACACCCATTGTACAATTTTCAATGTTAACGCTTCTATCTGTCCTATTATTGCACACAAATGCTTTCGGACACTGCTGGTATTGATTACCAACAAACATAAAGGTAGGTCCGGTATTCTCTGAGCAGCCGATCCTGTTAGAATCTTCATAACAATCTTTTCTAATGCTAGCTGCTGATCGGCAGTCATTGTTCTTTTTTCTCCAACCGCAGTGCTAGTGCCAAGCAAAGGCATCAGCAGAGCTAGATCATCATAGTTACTGTTTTTGAGAAGGTATGTGGCAAAAATACCCACTCTAATGCAGTCAGGCTCTTTGCGAGTGCATCATCCCACTGTCCTAACAGGGCGTAAGGTTGAAATATTTGATATGTAATAAACAAATCTGCAATGTGCTGTAATGCCTTCTGAGCTGTTGGGGTTAATGAACGTGAAACCTACGGGGGAGGGGGGGCAGACACAGCGCTTCAGGGCGTCCCCTCTATCTGCAAAGTGCGCTCATGTCTCTCCTCCTCTCTCCGACCCAAGACAGCCCCCTCATACCCTGCACTGGATTGAGTGGAAAAGTACAGGCTAGAGTCGCTACATGCGTGGCCAGTGCATGCAGCGAGCCTCACCAGACTCATGATCCAGCTTTTGCTAACAGCAGGTGTCTGATACGTGACTACATTGTTGTACTCCCTTCTTGTTCTCTTCTTCTTTGAAGGTCAGGTTCTCATGGATACACACATAGTTTTTGCAGCAACAGTACTGAGACTCGTTTTCCCAACATGTATACTGGGTTTGGTTCAACTAGTGATTTTCTGTCGTGTCTTACTCGGACCATCCCTTACACATGCCGTTCTGTGGTCTGTAGATGGGACATGATGGTATTCTACAACTCGTACAAGGGTACAATGCAAAGTGACATCTACAATTGATCGTATAATGCTTATTAAACACGGCAAACAGCATACTAAAAATAACAGACAAATTCCTTCCACACAGGCAATGAGTATAATTTGCTTCAACCAACCCCACCCCCAAGTCCATCCAGCAAAGAAATTTCACCCAGGGGTCTCCACAAGTTGCTGGTTCGGCCGGTGCAGTTCTTGCAACTGGGCATGGATGGATTTGGAGTGGTCACTTGGATTCATACAACACAGTCCTTCTTTAAAATCTTGACAACCGTGTCCGTGAGCTAAAAGCAAAAAGTCAATAACAGCTCTGTTTTGCAGCGTCGCATGTTGAAATAACTCAGAAATAGCTGTAATAGTATCAGTACTAAACTTATTGTTGGCAGCGAGGGAGTCCTCGTTTTCAAGAATCCCTGGCACTGAAAGAGTCCTTGTTAGCAAGAATCCTTGGCAGAGAAAGAGTCCTTGTTAGCAAGAGCGCATGCGGACTCCCCTGTTCTTGCTGGTACTGTGCTGTGATCTTCTGCAACAACAGGCCAAGATTCTCGAGCAGCTAGATAAGGTGTCCTTGAGTCCATTACAGACTTATGTCATCTAAGTGTTTTTCTTGCAAGCACCCGAGACCGAATAACAATTAGTGTGATCTATGTGTTTTCCAGCACCCAGGTGCGAGTCCCTTGAGCGTATTTACAATCCTCCTCGCCAATCTTCCGTTGCTTTCCCATATTCCACTCCCCCGCTCAAGAGACCGCCTCTGCTGCGGTTCTTTTAGTCTCGCAGGGTATACCACAGTGATTTACAAAGGCATGCAATAACGTATATACATATAGGAAAAAACCCAAAACCATATCTCTATAGTACTGCTTTGAATCAGATGTCTGATTTCTCTTTTTCTGCCACTTTCTCATACCACGTATGGCATACTTTTGTGCTAACATGGCACATTTCCCTTCTAATTGTTCCTGCATATATTTTTTTCCTTTTTTTTCTTTTTTTTCTTTTTTTTCCTTTTTTTTTTATCTTTTTTTTTTTTTTTTGTTTACCTTTTCATCACTTACAGTTGACATAAAGGTCTGCCTTTGCAAGAAGAGCTCACCCTTAAGTTTCTCAGTTTCCTACAGAGCATCCTATAGATTTCGGCTCAACTCCTTTTCCCAATCAACCATGATCTTACAGGCAAACAACAAACAACCAGCCATACGCCTTGCATGGATAAGCTGTTCTCGAGAGCGTAAGCATGTCGGCTGGTGAAAACTCTCCCAATATTTCAGGACTTCTATCAGTTCTACAGCCTATCCCGGTCTATCTCCCTGGGGCACGCTCACCTTACATCTAAACATTGTATACATACAAACTTCTTCGCTTGACGGAGTGTCAGCCCTAGTCGCGTATGAGAACAGTACCACACCGGGCAGAACACCTGCTCAAGCGGAGTCACCGAACGACACTGGACACAACAACAAACAAACAGTAGCACAGATGTTGATCAACAGGTATAAACTGGCGCCCACACACCCTTACACAGCAGACATACAAAAACAGCACTTCTATCTCAGGGAGACGGCTGGGGAGGGGAGGGGAGGGGATGAGGCGGGCAGCAGCGGGAGCAAAGCGGCTCCGGCTCCGGCTGCGTCCTTCTCTGCCGACATTCTGAAAATACACTGCAATACCCCGATTCCGGCTGTGCACGACGCGATACCTGGTACGAATGGAGGAGGGTTAAGAACAACTTTCATCTCTGTTGCTGTAAAGTCTCCTTCACAGTTGGAGCAGATGCAGCCATAGCTTTAATTGGGGTTAAAGGTGGACATAAATCAGGTTCAGTCTCTGGATTTATTGGACCAGGATCAAAGGGATCTTCTGGCTCTTTGTCTCCCGAATTCTGCTTTTGGTAATGTTCTTCAGGGCTGGGAGTTTGAGCATATTCAGGCTGAGGGTCTGCAACTGGGGGTATCATTTGAAATGACCGAGGTTCCTCTGGAGGTGGAGGGGGAAAGTCGTTCTCCTTCTCCAGTTCACAGTTCTTAGCCGGCATCCCCAGGTGGTTTGTCGCAGGGACAAATTGCTGCTGTGAACGAGTCGCGTTGGCCGCATTGTTCCCTTGTGCAGTTCCAGAACCCAGAGGCAGAGGAGCAATGGCTTCTGGCGACTCTCCGAAGGACAGACCTGTGGGGGAGGTATTCTCACCTCCGGGCGTTAGCGCCGCAAATGCTGATGCAGCAGCCAGGCGCTCTGCTTGCATTTCCTTTAATGTCTCTGTAATCAGCCTCCACACCGTGGAGAGTTTTTGCGCCTCCTTGGATCCCTTACTCACTTCATCCCACATTCCTATCTTAGCCCATGTGTCCTGTGCAAAGGCAACAGCAGCAGTGGGGATCAGTTCTCTATCTTGCGCCCATGCCAGGAGCGCCTTCAAGGTAGGCGTATCATAATTCAGTCCTCTCTTAGAGAGCATATGTTGGAGGAGTTTCACCACTGCCTCTTCTTCCTTTGTGAGTGTGGACCCCATCTCCTCCCGGCCGCTCGCCTGGCCAGAGCGAGATTCCCTTTATCCTGTGCACACTTTTCCTTGTCTTCCCGAAAATATGGGGATTCCCGAGTGCCGGGGCAGCACTCACCTTTCGGCCGCTTTTCCGTCCCCTCTCTTGGTCAGGTGTCCGTCAGGAGATGAGTCCCAACCCCGATCCGAGGGTCCCTGTTCGGGCGCCACTTGTTGACGCGGAAGCTTCGGACAATAACACGCAGACCAATGTGATCAGGTTAATGCCAATTTATTGCGCAGATAGCTCAGTTATTATAGGTATTCTAGTTCCGTATACTACGAAGACAAATTCCTGATTGGTTACTCGCGTTAAGCAAATCATACATGGCATAATATAATTGGTTAAAATCATTTGCGGACACAAACGTCCCTCCCATAACTTCCAAGGCCTGTTACAGCTTACACTGTTGTTAACAAATGTTCGGTGCTTGGAATGTTCACAGGGTGCCCATTTTGTACCAAAAATCCTTCCACAGGGATCATCTGCAGGCTTGCTTGGGCAGCTCAGCCTTCCCAGAAGGAGCTTGTGAGGTCTTTCCTAGCATGCTGCAAAGAAGTTCATGGCGCGTGTAGTAACGTACAGCCTCCAATCCACACTTTGAGCTTCAGCATGGAAGGGGGTTCACGTGGAAAGGAGAGCCCAGGAGTGAGCTAACAACCAGGCTGCGTGGGGGCTGAGCAGGGTCCTGGAGTGGATCACCAAGTGATTGAAAAGTGCTGTGAGGAGGAACTACACTGGAGACGGGTCAAGACTCTCTGTCAGAGCAACACCGGACAGACACCCAGGCAGGGAGACAGATACCCTGTTCAGAGTCCATGAGACATGAGAATGCAGAAGAAGGAGAAACTCCTTGCTGTCCATGAACACCAGGAATGTATTTCATAGTCACAGGTGGCATTTAGCTTCCCTTACGCCCAAACCTATGAGTAGGAGCTTCAGAGTCCAGAGCGTGGCCTTTGAGGTGCTTAAAGCTGGACGCAACGAGTGTCAGGGGTGAAGTCGATCTGCCTGAGGCAGTGCCTCCCAGGCTCACCTCATAGTCAACAGAGTAGGGATGTTCTCCTTATATGTTTTACCTGGTCACATAAAACAAAGCAGGATTCAAACACGGGCCCCTGTCAGCGCCCTGTGCCTGCGCTGGCCCAGCCCTGCTGCCCCACACATGGTTCAATGGCCGCACCGTGCTGGAACCCCATGGGACGGGTGTGTTCAGGGGTGGGGAGACATCCCGCCGGCACAGGACCCTGGCAGCCCTCAGGGCTCTGTCCCTGCCAGCCCTCCTGTTTTGGTGGCCTCCCCCAGTGCCTGGGCCCTGCCCCACACAGGGCTTTGCAGCCAGCCCTGCTCTGGGTTCTGCCAAGCTCTGGGCAAGAGAAAGGCCAGGCAGGGCTGACTGTTCCTCTGACACAGGCCCCGAGATCAGCAGGAGGTGGGCACAGAGACAACCTCACCCATACACTGGGGTGGGTGGCCAGCACTGGAAGTAGCCGATGGGAGAGACTGGGGGTGACGAATGGCCTGGGCACCTTCCCAGTCTGTCCATGCCACCAAGGGCACAGACCCGCCTCCTCTCTCCTGCACCCGCACGTCTTGGCTCCCTTCCACGAGATCTGGCTCTGAACCCCACACCCACCGGAGTGTGTCGTCACCCTGCATGGTCACACAGCCCAGCCAACATTGGTGTTTTCCTCTCCCGGGCACTTCCAAGCCCAACCCCTCCTTGGCCCTCCCCAAATCCCCTGTCCTCTTCCCCGTCCAGCCCCACAAAACAGCCCAGTCATGGATGACCCCACGGCAGTGCCCACCACAGGGTGCTGCAGAGCTCTGGGTGCTCAGCCCACAGCCCCAGCCCCTCTGAAGGGCACAGCAGTGGCTGGGGAACAGAGAGGGGTCTCAGCCTCCCCATCAGCCCCGGGGCTGGAGGTTGGACATGGCAGGAGGAAATGGAGGTCAGTGAAACTGCAGCACCCATGGTCTCAGGTCCAGGAGGTGCCCACCACAGACTGGCTCTGCCCCCTCAGTGCCAGCCCCTCTCCCCAGGCCAGCACAAGAGTCCTGGTCCAGGCACAGAGCAGCCTGCCCAGAGTGGGGGCCTGCAGAAAGAGGTTTCTCCTTCTCATGGATTCCTCCCTGCAGGCACAGAAATGCTCCCTTGCTCTTCTCCAGGGACACCCCTTCTCCCAGGAGAGCCTTTCCCCAGGTGAGCGTGTCCAGGCTGGCCTGGCTGGACATTCCTGGTTCCCACCCCGTGCTCCCTGCAGGACCCTGAGCTGGCGGTGCTGCTCTGCAGAGGGAGGGGGCTGTGGTGCCCTGGGGCCATGGGGTGACCCTGCACTGGCCATGCTGGTCAGGGTGGGGAGCAGACCCAGCCAGAAAGGGATCACTGCTGCTGAGCCCTTTCCATCTTCCCTCCTGGCTCAGTCAGAAAGGACCGGGATGGGCAGGACCAAGGGGTGTCTCCAGTGGCACAAAGGACAAGGGAGGGCTGCTCTACATCCCTTCTGGCATTGAAGGGCCCTTCTTTGCCTTTGGGCTCCACAGGTTCCCCTTTTCCTCAGGGAGACATTCCCTTGGATGGTCACTCATTTGGTGAGGTGCCCCTCGCTGCCCACCCGCACTCACACACTGTCCCTGCAGATCCCCTGAGCTCTCTTGGCAGCTTCCAATTCTTCTCCAGGATGAAATCTGGCATCAGCCCCGCTGCAAGTGGGGCACCACCAAGCCCTTATGTCAAAAACCGGTTGCTGTCATGTCAACCATGAAGAGAGATTTTCATTCAGCCCTTGATCCAAAAACTATTCCCATGGGACTCTGAGCCTGTCGCCCTGAAAACATCAAGAACCACAGAAGAGAGAAAGACCTTTTGAGGGAGCAGCTCCTTGGGTGTAACTCCTGACACCAGCTTTGGAAGAGGCGTCCAGCGTTCTGACCCTGCCCTGAGGAGCCATTCTCATTATGGTGCTATTCTCACAGAGACCAGCTCTGATAAAGAGGTTCACGTCGCCTGCTGCTACCCACAGCCAGAGGGATGCTGCTGTAGAGACAACAGGACTGTGAGAAGTTACACGAGACCTTAGGGGGAACACAGGGGCAAGGGCACAGCAGGACAGTGGGGATGTGAGGAGAGACCAGCACTGAAAGGCCACGTCCTGCTGCTGTCCTTGGCCATGGCTCCAGGGAGGCAGCAGCCCCGACTCGCAGGTGGAGGAGACAGAGTGCCCAGCGAGGCAGCCAGGGGCAGCCCTGAGTGCTCCCAAGGCTGACCCTCCATGGGCAGATTGGCAATTGCCTCCTGAACCCATCCTGCATGGTGGGGCTGCTTGTCCAGCTCCAGGGGAGATGTGAAGAGATGGGAGCTGAGAGAAATAATTTTTTTCAAGGTTACTTTTTTGAACTTATCTAAACAGTGAGCCTGTATCCATACATATATGGGGTCTTAGGGTCAAGAGAAAAAGAGGAAGGAGGCCAAGAAAAATAATATCACAAGTCTAGACCAAAACCAAAAAAAAAAAAAAAAAAAACACCACACAAAAGAAACCCAAAACAAAAATGAAAAATGAAAAATAAAGGCACATATGAAGTCCTGGCTTTTCCTGAGACACACTGGGAGCCCCATTGGGATAATGGGCATTTTATTAATCTAAAGAATACAGTATTTAAATAGTTTCCTCAGGGCATCCTTGATTTCCTTGTTCCTCATGCTGTAGATGAGGGGGTTCACTGCTGGAGGCACCACTGAGTACAGCACTGCCACCACCAGATCCAGGGATGGGGAGGAGATGGAGGGGGGCTTCAGGTGAGCAAATAATCCAGTGCTGATAAACAGGGAGACCACGGCCAGGTGAGGGAGGCACGTGGAAAAGGCTTTGTGCCGTCCCTGCTCAGAGGGGATCCTCAGCACGGCCCTGAAGATCTGCACATAGGACAGCACGATGAAAACAAAGCAAACAAAGCCTAAAAGGCAACCTAATACAAGAAGCCCAACTTCCCTGAGGGAGTCTGAGTCTGAGCAGGAGAGCTTGAGGATCTGGGGGATCTCACAGAAGAACTGCTCCACAGCATTGCCCTGGCAGAGGGGCAGGGAAAATGTACTGGCCGTGTGCAGGAGAGCATGGAGAAACCCACTGCCCCAGGCAGCTGCTGCCATGTGGACACAAGCTCTGCTGCCCATCAGGGTCCCGTAGTGCAGGGGTTTGCAGATGGCAACGTAGCGGTCGTAGGACATGACAGTGAGAAGGGCACACTCTGCTCCACTCAAGAAGACAAACAGAAAGACCTGTGCAGCACATCCTGTGTAGGAGATGGCCCTGCTGTCCCAGAGAGAACCAGCCATAGATTTTGGGACAGTGTTGGAGATGGAGCCCACGTCGATGAGGGCGAGGTGGATGAGGAAGAAGTACATGGGGGTGTGGAGGCGGTGGTCACAGGCGATGGCGGTGATGATGAGGCCGTTGCCCAGGAGGGCAGCCAGGTAGATGCCCAGGAAGAGCCCGAAGTGCAAGAGCTGCAGCTCCCGTGTGTCTGCGAATGCCAGGAGGAGGAACTGGGTGATGGAGCTGCTGTTGGACATTTGCTGCCTCTGGGTGTGGAGCACTGAACAAGGAGGAAAGAACAGTGACAAGTTAGGGGAAACTTTTCTGAGCAAAATCAACACCATTTCTCATGCTTCACACTCTGCACTGCTTTTCCATTTCCATGGGATCATTCAGCTCTGTGGCTGGAGCTCTGGTTTGTTCTGTCCAGGTGTGCCAGGAGGAGGAGGACCTCTGCCCGCTGGCTGCCCAGGAGTCAGCCCTGCTCTGCAGCAGCAGATTCGTGGGAATGGTGTGGGCAGTCCTGGT